>JAUMHM010000079.1:13362839-13374146 GCA_032362435.1 Melikaiella ostensackeni
GTATAAGCCAAAAGGTTTAATAAAACTGCTTAAAAAAAATAAGGCTCATTACTTTTCAATCGAACCCTGTATGTTATAGCGCCCAGGCCCAGCGTATCAGTTCCATTCCAATATTTGCGACCGACTGTACGTCACTCTGAATAAAAAACAGTCGCGCTGGTAATACGTCAAAATGACTCAAGTATAAATAAATTTAACGTTCATTTTTACCCCGTTACATTTTTGGCGATCCTACCAGGATACTGGCCAACCATCCCTTGGAGAACTAACTATGGCAACATGCGGAATCAAAGGGCCCTATTTTTGATTTGAACCTCGAATTAAACTTTGAGAACTACGGTTCTCACAGGAAGGACTCCGGATCTCTCCACGGAAAGTCCGTGAAACAAGGAACCAATAAGAAGTTTGGGTAGGCAACAAACCGCGGTATAATCCTAAAGCCTGTGAAACAGCACTGTAAGTCTCAGAAGAAGCAGCCTAGCAACAGCCATGCCGCCATGTCGGAGACACGTCACCGCCACCCTGTGCCAAGCGGAGCGAGGTCTACGGGCATTTTTTCCCTCAGCAACCAGCAGCGTAGAAGACAATTGAGAAAGTAAGCGAAACAAACACAAGAATTAGTAGATAAGCAAGTAGAAACTTGTAAGGTTATTTCAAAACTATGAGTCCCACCTAATTTTGAAATAGTAAGGTTATTTTAAAACTATAGGTCTCACTTAATTTAAAAATAATCAGGGAACAGTGGTATACTTCACGTGTTCGCAATCCCTGCCATCATCAATAAAATAGAAACTTGTCCTGAATAAAATATTGCTGAACGTCAAACTGGCCTTTCTGCAACATAGGGGAAAGCAATTAGGTAATAATACGCAAACGAGCAACTCAGACTCAACTGACTTACTTGACAACCCTTTCATGACAGCCCCCAACATGTCACTAATAGGCTCTCCTACCTCATCGAACATAGAATAAATTCTTTCCACTCTTTTATCCAAGATCACCAACATTGAAGTAGGAATATCGAAACTAAACAGAGAGAACAAGAACTGGTTAGAAGGAATAGAAGCAACAGGTGTGAAACTAGGACTTCGAACCATAGTTGAAACAAAAAGAGAATAGCCTGAGTAAACATCAGACAATGACGAAAATCGGGAAGATACCGCACAGCCGCTAGCGCCAGATGAACCTCCGTTTGAATGAAACAAATCTATAGAAGTTACGAGTGTGAATACGACCAGCCTGACAGCTAACGAATCTTCACAAGTTACCGGCCGGGCAGGCGGACCCTTGCTAGCCACTGAATCACTGCTCACATCACCGCTAGCACCACTTAGAATCCCGTCTAGCTATAGAGTAAACGAACCTTCGCGAGTTACGGGTGGAGATGCGAACAGCCGAGCTGTCGAACCTCCATTAGCTATAGCACGTCCACCGCTGGGGACATGCAGACTCCCTATCAGAATAACCGTACCTCCGCGAGGCACGGATTAGGATACGACTAGCCAAGCCGTAGAAAACTCGCTATTCAGAACGCGCTATTAGGTACATGCAAATCAACTCTTATGATGAATTGTTTGACGCACTACGACAAAATCCGTCCCAAGTAGGTTCGGTCTCAGCGTTACGCTCAAAATTAGAAATCTGCAAAAAGGGTTCACTGAGACTGTACAAAACTTCAACTTAAGATTCCGTCAAAATGAACATGAACCTAAATATGCAGTCCAGAGTGAGCACACTAGTCCGACGGAACGGATATTGCGATTAGTATAGAAGAAAAGGAGTACACCAAAAGGTATCTGCTGAACCTTAAACGCGAAATATTTTCACAGACTAAAGCTCAAAGACCATCCAACCTGAACAAAGCACAAAATTATGCTGTCGAAATGGAAATGTGGTACCAGGAAACGCAACCAGTGCGGGAAACTCCCACCACCTTCCGACCCCCCAAATGAGGACACAATCCAATCTACCATCTCTGCAATTTATGCCAAAGCCCACTAACCCTACACCATTTAAACCACCACAGTTCAACTAAACTCAGCCTGCTCGAACATCTACCGGTAACCGTCACAAGTGTAGAAAGACCTGGCATTTTATGAGCCAATGCATCAGTCCCAAACCGCAACCTATTCCACTTACCTGAATAAAAAACGACTGTTCCATACTGTACCAAACGACTTCCCGTTGCTCTAAGGCGGTATTATTGGCATATCCTTCTCTAAAAAGTATGATAGATACGCGCTCACATCTAAATTTTTAATCCTAGAAAAATACAAACTACCACTCCATGTCGACGGAATTTATGCCGATGCACATTCCATAAAGATTAATTGCATTCAGACTAGCCTACACGATAAAACTGTATTCTGGATAAACAAAACCGAGAATATCCCCGAAAGAATGTATCAGGTCAGAAAGGGAATGATAAAAGTACTCCACTTCAACTACTAAAAAAAAAACAGCTGATTGAAGCCCCTATTTACGATGAAATTGTCAGCATAAATGAAATCTTCGAGGAAGTGATCCGCGAAACTATGCCACATAAGAATCCTAGAATAGCAAATCTCCTATCCGAAACCCGACTGGACCACGCGGAACCGGCTTTGGCTGATCCAATTTCGGAAATTATCTCCCACTGCGCGGACGTGTACACGCTGGATAATGACCCTATACCTTGCAGCAGCCTTACAGAACACGAGATCGTTCTTAAATCAGGAAAAACCGCGAATATTGAATCTTGTAGACCACCTGCATGCCATAGAGTGTTCGTGAAAGAGCATACAGCTGACCTACTAGAACACAAAGTAGTACGTCATCGCAAATCTCCTTTTAACTCTCCCATATGGTTAGTACCCAAAAAGGACGACAAACTAAGAACGGTGGTAGACTACAGGAAATTAAACAAGGACAGCGATCAAGATGCCTACCCGCTTCCGGTAAAAGATGACTTTCTGGACCGATTAGTCAAACCAGAATTCTTGTCGGCATTGGATTTGAGTTCGGACTTCCATCAACAACCAATAAATCCTACCTCCATCAATTATACAGTCTTCTCTACCAACGAAGGACATTTTGAATACACCCGAATGCCTTTCGATCTAATGAACGCACCAGACACAATCCAACGAATGATGGACCATGCGCTGAGAGGACTAGTATGGAAACGTTATTTCGTCTACTTAGGTGATATAGTGGTTCTTGGATCAACTATACAAGAGCATAACGAGAACTTAAAAGTCCTACTGAACCGATTACGAGAAACAGGCTTGAGACTCCAGTCGAATAAATGTGAGTATGAACGTCAAAGACTCCAGGGAACCTAAATGCCTGAGGGACGTTCAAACCTTTTTAGGACTTGCAGGTTATTACAGGAAATTTACTAAAAACTTCTCACACGTTGCCAAACCTCTCACGAAACTCAATTAAAGAGCAATCTTTTTAAATGGACCAATAAGCATCAGCAAGCTCTTGACCAGTTAAAGGGATCCCTATGTACGGCTCCCGTGCTTATGTAGATATCCTGATTGTCAGGAGGAATTCCTATTGACCATCGATGCTTTTAACGTAGAACTAGGGGCAATACTAATCCAAGTCAAATTCCTTCCCATAAATTGTCACCCAGTTGGAAAGGTCCTGCAATAAGCCTAGAATATTGAGATAACAATAAACGTATGATAGCCTACGATAACAAACAAATAAGGATACATGCTAACCAGCTGATGCCCTATTTTTAGATACTATCAACGCTATTGATTACGCTTCTAGGATTCGCCTCCATCGACGCCGACTGTACTATATAGGCCCTAAAAGGACACGATTTTAAAGAAAAGATCGGGAAAGCTCACTTGTACCATGACTCCTGCAAACTGCTGATTGAAGGTAATATGACCAACATCTTGAAAAAAGCGAATTCGATTCAGAGAACCTTGGACTTGGCCAATCGAGTATGCAACGAGAAGTGCTTGCAAGGACACGTCATTCGAGCAGTCACTGGTAGATTCAACAGGCTTAAAACTAAGAAAAGTATCTTAAACAACTGGCTAGGGTTACGAAGAACGAAAAGGGGACTTGCCGATTTTGTAGGTGATATCTCTAAAACGCTCTTTGAAACCTCATCCGATAATGATCTGACCACCATGAATCGTGAAATGGATCAGCTTTATGGCGAAAACAAGAGATTAGCATCAACCTTAACAAATCACACAAAAATATTTGAAATGCTTCTCGACTCCGCGTCCTACAACTACAAAACTCTTGAAGGAAGGTTTACCCAGGAAAGTCAACTTGCGAACTCACTCAAAGACGCCACAAATAATAATACCAGAGGATTGTTCACCGAAGGGAAACTCAGAATTGCGGCTATCCTCATAGACAAACTGAACAAAGACTCAGACATGGTAATTAACGCGATTAGCTTTGGTAAGCATGGGGTCATCCATCCTCAAATATTGATACCTAAGATAATGAAAGAAACTACTAATGAATTTGAATTCAAGCATAGGACTCGGAACCATTTTGATAACACGGAGGGAAGCTTCCAACATATTGCCGGCGTAAGCGACACCTCGATCCTCATCCTCAACCACAAGTCAATTTATGTCATCAAAATCGCCGTTCTGAAATCCAAAGGAAGGACAGTACTAAGAATCTTATCAATCCCCTAACGAGTCTAGAAGACCTACATCTTCTTCATACTCGATCACGAATTCCTTTTTGTAATCAAAGGTTCTTATTCTCCCACGGACTACCGATAACTAGGAAAATGTAAAAGTTTAGCTGAATATAGAACTTGCGAAAGGAAAGAGCCAAATTATTTGTTAGTTAACACCGAAAACTGCGATTGTAGCTTACTGAAGAAAGGGTAGATCTTATGCAGTTACTTGCCGCAACATTCCTATTACATAAGGAAACTTATCTACCCAGTGCTAATGGGTACATCATTCTGAACAGTAAAGAAATCTCTCGATGTAGTCTGTAACGACGGAAACCACGCCGAAGTGATTGAACAACATAGTCTTATTACAGGCAACGATTGTAAAATCTACTCCGACCAAATAGATTTCCCACATAAGAGCAGAAAAAATATTACTCGCATAATTGTTGACAAGATAGATTATCAGACCCCATGTAATGTCAACGAAACCGACTTCATTCAAGAGAAATTGATCAAATTACCGAAAATAATTAATCTAGATGAACTCAGGCAAACTAGACTCAGCTTAGATGATACAAAAAAATTGCTTAGTAAAATTTATTCTCACAGACGGACGTCGACGTGGAAAGAAAAAGCAACTGCTCTTAGGGATTGCATATCTAAGAAACTTTGCGTGTTTTGCGTCAAGACTGAAGCCTTCAACCAAGTAATACCCTCGGTTGCTCATATCGCTGCTCCTCAAGCAGAAGCACCTTTATTCAACCCGAAAAATAGAAAAATTAGATTCTATTAAGGATTTTAGGGACCAAATCCGGTCTACCAAGGGGGGTGTGACGCCACCATAACTCCCACCCTAGGTTAGGGTAGAAAGGGCCATACGTTATAGCGCCCGGGCCCAGCGTTTCAGTTCTATTCCGTCCTTTTCGACCGACTGTACGTCACTCTGAAGAGAGAATAGTCGCGCTGTCAGTACGTCAGAGCGACTCAAGCTTGAATAAACTTAATGTTCATTTTTGCCCTGTTACAAATCCTAATCTGTCAACAAATTTTTCACCTATTACCGTATTGTGCATTCTATAAAAACATGTACAATACATTTTCCATGAAAATTAAGAGAATTAATCGTTCGATAATTTTGAAGCCAAAAGTTTGACGAATCGAAAGAACTAGTGATAAAGCAGTAAACGCAATTTAATTTCTTGAAAAATGAAAATATTTCAGAGAAGAACATTCTATTTACCATGTCAATACCTACCACATTTTTCATTTTTCAATTAAATAACATAGCAAACAACGTAGTAAAATTGTCGATTTCAAAGTTTTTCACAATATTGTTACTTATAAAAAAATATTATATAATGTTTGTCTCAAATATAGTATCTTTTTCTTATTATTCAATTCGTACTCCTAATATTCATTTCATCTCAATTTGAGTAATTAAGTTGTATCAATGAAAATGTTTACAATCTCATTAGAGAAGGTATTAGATTTGTATAAAATTTGACCCCTCCCCGTTTTTGTCAAATTTTCACGTTTTGAGACCCTCTGAACCCGAAAAATAGGTTTTTACGAATTTGTATGTATGTATGTATGTATGTATGTATGTATGTGTGTATGTATGTGTGTATGTATGTATGTGTGTGTATGTGTATGTATGTATGTATGTATTTCTGTATGTATGTATTTCTGTATGTCTGTCTGTGAGCGCGATAACTTTTGAAAGAATGAATCTATTGGATTGACCTTTGGTATACTCTTTGAGTGTCGAAAAATGAGGGTCAAGTTCGTTAGCCAGCCAGTTTGGATGATAATTTGAAAACTTGGAGCATTTTCAAAATTTTTGACACCAATTTTTTCCGAGATTTAAGGATTATATGTACGATTATTTGTAGTACTTAGGAAGTCGAACAATTTATCCCCATGGCTCTTTTCGATAAACAAAATTATGAAAGTTATAGCATTTTCAAAATTAATCATAAAGGAAACGAAAATGAAAATTTTTAGTCAAACAATGTACGATATGAAAAAAGTCAAAAGGAGAGAAACGTTCCTTCTTGAAAACCCTACAAGATTGTTATAAGAACCATTTGAATTTCCTTAAAAAATCGAAAATTCAAATTTTGAGCCAAATAACGCGAGATACGAAAAAAAGTTGAGATATCGAAATTGTTGCTTTTATGAACACCCAAAAGTTTTCTATTGAACATTTTTTGGTAGGAGGCATAATTTTTTTTCAAGTATGGAAAATGATATTGTAATATTTTAATTTTGATTTTTGAGCCAAACGACACGAAATAAGAAAAAAAGTCA
Organism: Melikaiella ostensackeni; assembly: GCA_032362435.1. Lineage (NCBI taxonomy): Eukaryota > Metazoa > Arthropoda > Insecta > Hymenoptera > Cynipidae > Melikaiella > Melikaiella ostensackeni. Next base: position 13,369,804 of record JAUMHM010000079.1, read on the forward strand.
GAAGAGTAGAATTTGTGCTTTTAAAAAGTTAAATAAAATTGCCGTTAAACATTTCTCTATAAGACCAATCGTAAATCATTAAGATAATTTTTAATTGTCTTTTCAACTATTTATTTGTATATATTATACGGTGAGCGCAGAAAATCGAGCGTGACGCGCGAATATTATGATGAGAATGTATTCCTCAAGGCCGATAGAGCCTTAAGTAATTAAATTTCTTTTTTCATTCGAAATTTTAAAAAAATTTAGTAATTTGTACATGAAGAACATTTAACACCGAGCGCGAAGCGCGACGATCAAGTACTCCGGAGCGCGAAGAAAAGAGGGCTGAAAGCCAGTTCTGATACTCCGTTAAATCGTAAGTGCTTATTTAGGAATGAATTTTTGTGACACGAAAGTGATGTAAAAATAATAATAAACTGAAAGACTCAATGCAGGATACATAGCTACAAAAACGACCCTAGGGTCAAAAGTAGTGGCACCAATCCGCTTTAAAACAGGTCAGACAAAAAGCTTTAGTGCAACCCCTGAAAGTAATTAGGGCATAATTCCTCTGCTTTCCTTTCCCTGACTTCTTTCCTCTAGCTTTCTTCCCTCTGACTATCTTTTCCTCAACTTCTACCCCTCTGACTTTCTACCATCTTACTTCCTTTCCCCTTTCTTCCCTCCGACTTTCATCCCACTGACCTCTTCCCTCTGACTTCCTCCTATCTAACATTCTTTCCTCTGACTTTCTTTCCAAGATGCATCTGTATACTGAATTGAAGCGTAAAAATATAATTTTCTACTTCAGAAAAAAATTGTTTTTACTTATTATGTTCCTGAATCACTACAAAAAAAGTTAAGTGGAAAATGTGATTTAGTTCCAAGAAATTGGAGGGGAAGATTTTTTAAGCTCGAGGCGCACGTTGCAAAAAAATTTGAAAAAAGACATTATAAAAAATTCCTTTTACCACAATGTCAGCAGTTAAAAGAGAATTAATAAGTATCAAGAAATGACGCCCAACTTTTACTCGTGGCATTAGTTTCTTACCCGAGGGCGATGTGCCTAAATAACCGTTTGGAGTTCCTATAGTCAAACTACCCCGGAATGAGAAATAAAATACTTAAGTCGTGATTTTTTAAATATTTTGGTATGACTTACTCTACTAAGTCAAAACTAATAATAATTTAATAATGGTTAACACGTCTAGAAAAAAAGGAATGGACAGGTGGGAAAGATGGTGAGGAGAAGTATGCAAATGTAGAGATATAGGTGTATGGTATATCTCTCTCCCCTACCCAAGTATCCATCCCCTCACCGTCATCCCGTTGAAAGTTAAATTTTGTGAAATATTAAATGTGAAATTGCTTTTTATTGTATTTAAAAAATATAAAATATCGAAAATTGTGTGCCCCCACTCAATTATCGATACTTTCTATTTTTTAAATAGAACAAAAAGCAATTTTACATTTAATACTTTGCAAAATTTAACTTTTTGAAAGAAAAATCTGAAAGTTCTTCTTAATTAAAAGATATTAGTTTTAGATAGGAAGTTTTAATACAAAAAAGATGTATTTGAAAACAAGCTACAACTTTTTTGTGAAAAATTTTTGTGTCCTGTCAATATTATTTTTCAACAATAAAGAACCTTATTTTATAAAAAAATCAAGAAAAACCAAATTCAAAAAAATACTTGGGTATCTTTTTCTGCACTATACAACATCAACCAATTATGGTTGATTTTACACTGGAACCTCGATTTAGAAAGGGTCTCGGGTATGGCTTGCTATGACCATGAGGCTCTTCTAAGAATTTCTACGATGTAAGCTGTCAGGGGGAACTGCGTAACACCGCTGAGCTCACGCGCCTCTCTCTCGGCCCCTTGGACCTTCGCATCAACGAATGCGTGGCCGGCGGCAATCTTCTCTCTTGGCCTCTTGGACCATTCATCAACGAATGCGAGCCGGATGGAATTCTCGTAAGGCGTAAATGGAGGGCACCTAAATAGAGGTTCCAGAGTATTTGATTTAGGAGGTACTTCGAACATCTTCTCATTGATATAGCAGGGTCTAGGGGTACCTGTATATTGAGAAAAAATATGTAAATATTGCGAAATATAATTATTAAGTACATACTTTAAAGAAAAATACTGATTTGAAAAAAAATGTAATGCTTAGCTTTATTTAAACTAGTTGTTGTGTGTTTTGTTTACTGCTGTACTAATTACTATTAAAGATAATTCTATAACATTTCAAAGGAGATATATCTAATTAAGTGGAAGATTTAAACTGAGTGGAAGGTTGACTGTATCATGATTTTATATCTAAATCTCTATATGAAATTCATTTATTCGCATGCAGTTCAGTCTAGTGAAAAATATTATGTCATCGCAGTTTATAGAATATGAAGTAGAAAAAAATATCCAATCAATCAAATTTCCTCGTTGCAGAAAAATGCTGTTAATGTAATATTTGTTTACTGTTAATCTGAGCGGAAAAAGTGGAAGACGGGAAAAGATTAATAGACACATGTCAATTACTTTTAATTACTTTACCTTGATTTCCATGGAATATTTCAAAATATATTTATGGTTTTAAATATAATAGATTTTTTGTTACTATGAATACTTATTCTTGCCTCTGTTAAGTATATTTGTTAAACTCATATACTTTTAATATATGAATTTATGTGAATTTTAATATACGTTGAAATGTAATTTGAAATAATTTACAAAGTATTGTAAATATAATACGCATGTATATCAATACTAATAAATTTATGTTACATTTAATATACACGTTTATATTATTTTTTATTTACAAGCGTGTAAAGTCATTTGCATATATTGTATATGAAGTCAGCGACCATTTTTCCCAATAGTCTGTTTCTACGACATATACTATTCGTTTTATAGCATACATACCTTTAAAATACTGTTTATTGCACCTACACCATAAATATGATAAATTAAAATATAATCCTCTTATTCCAGAAGCTATCGTGTCTATGGAATTCAGTTGTCCCGGTGTTTTGGATTCATTAGTATTTTTTTCTCATTGTCAGTGGATATATCTTCGTTAAAAGAAACATTTTAAGGATCATTTCAACGGGACAATTCACTGTTCACAAATCACAATTATCTCTGCTGCAATAATCCCGAACTGTTTTCACGAACTTCGCAATGGTTGGAGGGCTGGAAAGCACAAAGCACTATTTAATTTGTTTCGAAGGGTGTTGGACATTGAAGCTCCCCATTAGGCGAGAATGGCTCACGCGATTTATGCGAGGTGAGATTATCTGCAAGATAAAATGGGCGGTAGATAACCACGGGAATGCCAGAGCAGGGGTCCAGCTGTAGAGATTCTACGGGGACACATCGAATTTATCAGCCATCGACCTACTTAGTTCTCACGGGGTGGATGTTTGGTGGGTGGCAAAGAGAAAACAAGGAAAGAGAGGAGTAGAGAGGGAGGGAGGGAGAGATAGAGTGCGAAGGAAACAAAACTTTTGTAATTGTTCAATCCCCTGGAACCACCATTCATGTTGGAAATAAATTCACTCCTACAGGATGCCTGCAGTGTTCGAAATTAAACGGTTAGGCGTGCCCAGAGTTAGTTTTCGTTGCTCCTGAAACCTAATGAGAGATTAAGGCACTGTACAAGGTTCCGATGGTCAATTTTCACTGCAATTAATGCCGCTTGTAAAACCGGGTTAATTAATGAGGGATGTGCTCCACGTAGTAATCAAGCTAAGTGGAAATGAAACGACATTGTCAGGAGTTCGTGAGAAAACTAAAAAAAAACTAAACTAACTCTAAAATTGAATCAATTAAATAATCACTATTTAGATCAGTAATTGGCGGTTTGACTCGTGAAGCTGTGAATTTTCACCTTTGTCAAAAGTTATTTTAAATGACAAAATTATATCTTTGATATGCACATACGTGGCGCTAAGTTTAGAGACGTGTATTCAGTGTATGTGGGCGTCTGCTTGGAAAGGGCGCGTATGGCCGGTTCTAGTTTAGAAGATATTCACGTTTTTCTAAGTCAGGGTCAAAATTATTATTTTCGGGTTTGAGTGGGGGATGATACTAGGACTTATATTGAATCTATTGGCACTATACTTATGTCCCAAAAGCAACCAGAAGTAGGAATATTTCATGTTCGAAGAAAAAGTATAAGAAAGAGTATAAGTATTATATTGAATCTATTGGCACTATACTTATGTCCCGAAAGCAACCAGAAGTAGGAATATTTCATGTTCGAAGAAAAAGTTTAAGAAAAAGTATAAGTATTATATTGAATCTATTGGCACTATACTTATGTCCCGAAAGCAACCAGAAGTAGGAATATTTCATGTT
>JAUMHM010000079.1:13385422-13400774 GCA_032362435.1 Melikaiella ostensackeni
TTTCAAGTCTAATGCCAGCGTAAATTTTCAGACTCTTCATTATACATCAGCGGACGTGCATTTAACGTGATACGCTGGAGATTTAAAAATTTTTTAACCATAGGCATCCTCTCCGATTGATCTCAAACTTTTACATATTTTTCTATATATTTCAAGGTATTTGAGGCAAAAAACGGTGATTGTGCCTCAATAATTTCCCATTTTAAGAAAAAATCGAAAAAATTTTGAAAATTTTTTTTGACCTTTTCTTTTTGTCTCAAATGTCCCATAATTTTTTCGGAACATCCCTTCACTGAGATCCATGACATATTTTTGCCCCATCGAAATCGGTCCAGCCGTTTCCGAGAAAAAGATGTTTTTCGATTTTTCTACTCACCCCCATCACTCCGACAAAAATGATTTCTCAGATATAATATTGCGGGGAATTGAACCTCATATTAGTACCAACTCAGAGTGAAAATTTTGAACAGATGCGGCCGGGGGCAGCTTATACATGCTTATCCTGCTATGCCCTTACGTAAAAATAATTGAAAACATCAAAAATAAGCTTGAGTGCGTTATCACAAGTGATCGAGACTCCAAAATTCGAATTTCTCGCTGAATTGTGTACATAATTATATAGTATCAATTAATTATATTCAAGCACCTTTTAACAAAGAATTTCAAAAATTGAAAAAAATTGAAAATACGATGGCTTTGGAAAAAAAATTTGCAGGCATACTAGCAAAGATGTTTATTAATTGCTATGTGAGTTTATATGTATGGGTAATAAATTGTTTATGTAAGTTTAAAAAAGGAGTGAGCACAATCTGGAAGAAACTCGGTGGCCCACGCGATAAACACTAGCCTAGCAAGGGAGTTTTTCATCTCCAAAAAGTAGCAGAGCCGGTACCTCTGCTGTGCGGGAACATTCTCATCGCGCGCAACGCGCATAGTTCGGAAGTTTGAGCTCGCCTAAGGCTCGCATCTGGCAGATCTCGCGCTTCGCGCTCGGTCTTTGTACTTACCTTACATTTATGCTTAAACCTTTTTGAATTAAAGGTCAAACCATGAATAAACTGTAATTTGATAATTGTGAATTCCCTTTTGTTAAACCTCCTTCGGGTTTAACGAATACATTCTCATCACGTGTCTCGCGCTTCGCACTTGATTAAAGTCTGTCCAAAACGTAAAATTTTCTACAGTATGTTGAAATCTATTATACCAAATGTATGTTATATTAATATCTCTATCACCGTCTGGGACTGCTTATTTGTATATTGCAAAATAAAGCACAAATTTTATTCTTTATCATTACTTTAATGTTTATTCCTTATTTTGATTTATTCTTTATTCGCAGTAATTCATGGCTAAAACCATAAATATTGATGGAAGAAGACTGGCTAACAATCATGACCTCTCTTTTCGGGCAAAAAAAGAGTGTACAAAAGGAAATTCTGATGAGAAAATTCCTTCGAAAGTTATCGCATCATCAGACTACACACAGGCAGACAGACAGAGAAACATTTTCGTAAAAACCATTTTTTTGTGACTCAGGGGGACTCAAAGCGTTGAGAATTTAAGAAAAATGGATAGGTTCAAATTCACATGAATCTAATAACTTTTATCATAAATTATGAGAATGTAAAAAATTTAAATTTGACGGCCAAAATATGAGTGCTGCCGAAAAATGGTTAAAAGCAATTTTGTAGGTCTTTTGAAGGCGAGAAACTCTAAGGTTGGACTTATCATCTTATTTTGCGTTATTGAGCTATAAAGAATTTTTTATTTTTATATAGCATTTTACATATGTAAAACAAAAACTATTACCTTTATAAGGAACGTTTGAAAGCAATTTTGTAGATTTCTCTGAAGCAAAGAATTTTTTCCGTATACAGATTCTTTTTATGGAGTTTCTCATGTGGTTCCTTTATTATAAGTACACATTTAATTAAATTAATTTCTGACCAGACATAGTTTCAATGTTAGCAATGCTAACATTAAGAAAATAATTTAAACTTTTAATCAGTTAGGATGGCAACAATAGAATGAAGTTGAAAGAGAAAACAGTCCTGGGCCATGACAACTCTCGAGACTACATGATTGCTCAATACAGCAGAGGCAATTTTAATTAAGGAAATTAAGCTATTTATTGCGAACTTAGAGACTGGTCGATTTGAATACAAAGGAGGCATGGAATCAGCATCCCTCTTCCTCTCCTTTTAATTTAACGAGGATCGAACTAATTGGGCAAAGCTATCTCTTAACTCAGACGGTACAAAAGTCTCGATGCATTTCGAGGAAAGAAAATAGAGGAGAGGATGACCAATTTTCTAGACCTTTTAACTAAGAAACTTTGGCCCTTTCCTAAGCTCTTCGAAGAAGCTGCTGAAGGTGTTCTTCAAGTTTTTCAAGCTATTGTAAATTGTACAAACGATTCGAGGATTAAAGGAGAAACACGCGAGAAATAAATGACAGTGGAACAAAACTAAAAAGTCCACAGAAAGGAATTGTAGTGCTCGTGGATTATTTTCAGCATTATACCATTTTATTTCTTGAAATTATAATATTTTCATACGTTAAGATATTATGGGTACCAAGAGACAGGTATCGGAAAAAATATTCAAATTTACTTGTAAGAATAAAAATACTATTATTACAAGGAATCTGTATTATCAAGGTTGGAAAAGACCAATCACGAGGATCTTTTTTCACATATTATTTATTTACAAAATGCTATTACTGATGATATCATCGTATCGTTTTTTATTTAGAAATTTTAGAATTCTTCGATTACATGACTAATTTAGCATTTTTTATTTTTTAACTTTCAGTTAATTTGACAGGAACAATAAATCTCTGAAGAAGGCCGCCATCGTGTGCCGAAACGTTTCGAGCAATTTAATTGTATAATTGTTTTCAATTTGATTGGACTCTAAAGCCAAGAATTGAACAATAATTTTGCAAACAATGAATGTTATAAAATAATAACTATATTTCAGAACTAATTTATTAATTTTTTTAACTAGGTGTAGTGAAGTTAAGTATAATCTTTTTAAGGAGAAAATAGGCTGTTATTAATTAAACTTGCATCATTTTTTAAGAATTGCAATCAAGTATTTTTTCCCAAGACCAGGGGGTCGATTACACTGTCCTACAAAAATTACCCTTTATTTGTCTCCGAAATTTTTCCAGTTATTTTTGATAGATTGTTGGACTCTTATTCCGAATCTGGCGACAAAAATGCCCGATCGCGTCAAATTTTTTGAGAAAAACGAGGTTAAAGGGTAAAAAACGCGTTTTTGGCCATACTTGAGTGTCGTAAAAAATTAACGAGAGGTGTTGCAACCTTCTACTTGGACCTAAATTAAAGCTTAAACCTTTGAATACAACCTCAGATAATGGTAAGTAGGAGACTTGAATATGGAACCGTTGAGAATGGGTTTTTCAGTCCGCGCCCCGTAGCCCATGCATTAAGCACGGGCCTCAATGCATGGACTTTCAAATATTCTACTTGCCATCATTTAAGGTTGTAGTCAAAGGTTCAAGCTTTAATTTAAGCTCAAGTAGAATGTTGTATCACATCTCGTTCATTTCTTACAGACACTCAGATATGGCCAAAACGCGTTTTTTATCCTTTAACCCCGTTTTTCTCAGTAACTTGACGTGATGGAGCATTTTTGTCGCCGGATTCGGAATCAGCGTCCAAAAATCTATCAGTGTTATGTATGATTTTACATTTCACGTTTCACATTTCACGTCATATTTTTCACATGTCATTGTTTTTGTTGGTAAATTCACGTCTTATTTCAGAACTCTCTTAAAGTTTGCTTCGACATAATTATGTTGTGAATTTGACAACAAAAACAACGATGAGTTAGAAATGAACAGTGAAATTTGGAATGTGAAATTATATACATAATCGACCCCCTGGTTTCTCGTGTCCATAATACTTCAAAATGAAATATTTCTAAGAATGGTTCTATAAAGTGACGTAAATTCACAAAATTGTCTACTCGTGAAAAATGGATGAAAATAGATCTCACAATTGGTGAAAATATGCCAAGAATGTATACAATGCGTCCTGAAATTCGAGAGGGAAAAGAATGAAAATGGAACTTTATAAGAGAGGAGAGTGAGGCTCGGCAACCTTCCCTCTTTTTCAACTTTTTGACATCGCCTTCCTGTGCCTGATGCATCCATCCTCTTCCGGCTATTGAAATTTTTGTCATACACATATTACCCACAAACACGTCAAGCGAGCGGTTTTTGCATAAGAAACGATCTACGAAGACGATGAACATGAGGTATCCTGTCGTGGCACATATAGGAAGTGGAAAAATGAAAAAATCATATTACGGCAGATGGAAAAGGTGCTTGTTTTCCTTTTATTGGGTGCGTACGACTGCCAATAGAATATACATGAGAGGGGTGTGAGGAGCAAAATTCGATCGTATAATGCCGTACTTATGTACCGCCAACGATACCAAGAGCCTTTTCAAATAAATGTGCCCCTGGAGACGAGCACCCCATCTTAGGATGGCAAGCTAGGCAGCCCTTAATTTCCTACTTACGCTTTTCTTGTATCTAGGAAGTAAATTTGTCTCAAAAGCGAAAGCAAGGAATGGAGAAAGGAAGGAGTCAAGTAGGGAAAATGTGATAATGAGGAAGGCATTATTAAAATCCTGCGGGGCCATAATTTATAATGGATAGAAACAATATTACAATTTTAACGATAATAAATTCAACGTATTTAATAAAAAAATTAATTTTATAGATCTTGGACCACCTTACGGGAAGGTGAATTTTACTTTATGTTAAAACAATTACAACAAACCAGAAATTTGTAAATGAATTTGAGTGCAAGAAGTGTCGTATAAAAAAAATATTTTTATGTGCAAATTCATATAAGTGTGATTTTTTGTATATTTTTCTAATAAATATACCTGTTTATTAAGGCGGATCTAGAAAGATTTGTTTGAAGTTCTCACAATGAACTTAAAGTCGAAATTGGTCAGGGAGTCAATAAGCGTACCATAGCTGTTAGAAAATAGCAAAATTTTTGAACTTTAAATTCATTGTGGAAACATAAGGAATTTTGGGGTAGAGTATACAATATAGGACAGATTGAAAACGCTGAAATGAATTATATCATTTGAACTGAGAAAAGAACTTTTTGGTTTAGGATGCGAAAGTAGTAGTATTTTTTGTCTCCTGAACAGGTAAATATACGTGTGAAAGATTTTTTCAAGTGTGTAACTTAACATTTTTTTAAATGTGCAAAAAACATGCTTTTTCAAAAAATATGTTGTATATTTTGAACTTGAAATTTCTTCAGCTTGAATCGAAGAATCAGCTCATTATTTTGTTGGTATGAAAATAAATTTTTCGTCATTTTTAAAGTGGGAAAAACGTCCGTCATTAAAAATTTTTTCATTTTTGCAAGTATCTCGTTGTGCAAAAGATTTCGTCGAAAACATGCACTGCTCTTTTTATTCTCTTCTTTTATTCCTATATTGAAATAAATAATCAATAATCTCCTGACTATCGTCAATAACACATTAAGGTCCTTAATATCTGTAAAGCATTTTTTCCACCTAATTAAATGATATGCTTTTTTATTGTACCAAATGTTTGATATATCAAACGTGAATCACTTACCGTATGTAAGTGACTAACAGGAAACTGTAATTGAACTTCATGGAACTGTGAAGCTGAAATAAAAATATTATTATTGTTTACATCCATGACATTACGGTTTTCTACACAATGCATGACGAAGTCAAGGGATTGGAGAATGTTTAGGCTTTGAAAAATGAAGGAGTCACGTTCTCTGTTTCTCGCGTTCTCCCGAGCGTTCTCCACACAAGATCCATTTTTGTTCTTACATTCTCATTCTTTAATTTTTTCTCAATCATTAAACTCTATTTTTTATTGGATCTTTACCTTTCGACGCCCAGAGAGCCTGAAAATCAAGAAATTTCATCGTCGTCTGTTTATATATTTGTCTGTATATCTGTTGGGTTGACAGAATTTGGTACGCACGGTTCAGTTCTTCAGGGTTTGATAAATAAAATCGGTCTATGGACCAATGGTACACCTTTTGAGAGTCCCAAATTAAGATCAAGTTTGTTAACCAGACTAATCTAGCCAATATTTGAAAACTTGGAACATTTTCAAAACGAAAAAACCATTTTTTAGAACTTTAATAAATATTTGTCAAAGATTCTTGCAGATTATAAGAAGAATTAAAAATTACCTCAGCAAATATTTTTTTCGATTCGAAGAAAATTAAAAATGTTACAAATTTAAAAAATAATAATAATTCACGTCTACTCCGAAATCGATGCCACATATGCAGAAAATGAAAAGAACAAAATTGTTTACATTTGAAAATTTCATAGAAACTCTCGCTTGCTTATTTACGATATAAGGCTATTTTAAAAATTTGACAAAAACTGGTTGAAAATAATAGCCTTCCGAAATTTAGATTAATTTAAATCTTCATCGAGCGAGTAGCGCGAGGGTTGTGAAGAGAAATCGATGTTTTCCTCAAGCCCAAGGGGCTTTGAGGAAATAAAGTCAAAATTTACTTAATTACAAGGCTTTTTTCTTGTACTTTAAAATGTTGTCTAATACAGATGAGTCTCCTTTCTTCACGGTGAAAATGATAGGCACAACGAACCTGAGCACTCTGCTGAATCATTATTCTTCTGACAAAAGAGGGCCTGTGATCGAGAAGGGAAATAATTCAACGATTTTGATTCATGGATGCTTTTAACATAATTGAACAAGGCATTTCGAAATATAACTTGATTTCTGATAGAAGATGGTTAATGTTATTGGTTATGAGATGAATTCATATGGATCTCACTAACTGAGAATCATTTTAGTCAGTCATTTTGAAACTTGTCATCATATGCGAGAAGGGGAAATACAAGCTTATCTTTTAAAGAGATTGAGCATCATTAATTAAACGGATCACTTTTGTGGATATAACTTTAAGTATTTATTATTGAGAATAACAAAGTGTATACCTAGTGGCTTGAAATCAATTTTCGATAAGTAAAATTAAAACTATTATTAACTAGGTAACTCGTTTTTTGGTTCAATATTATTATATTATACATAAAAATTTCTAAAAGTTTGAAAATTATAAGTATAGAATAATATCAATATATTGGAAATTTCCAAATGATTATTATTATTATTCATTCGGCAAAAGGTAAACAACTAATTCAATTGAATTTACAAGAACTCAATGATTACTGGAGATCAAAGTCCCTTTCCAACATAAATTGTTGATGTAACTAAATTCAAATAGTTTTAAACTGTTTCAAACAATGTATGAAAAGCATTATCAACGTACTGGAATCAAAATTTAAGGAGGTTCAAATTTCACCAGGCACATACGTTAAAATATTTCTCTTGTTAAATCAAAAGCTTGAAAAAAGTATATAATATATAAACAATTAGACAGATAAGTTTTCATTTGTTGGAGACATATTTCCATTGATATCAAGTACATAATTAAGGGCTTATTCTTTAATGAAATTTAACAAATTATTTTTATTGATTTTTTCTTAATTCGTAGCAACAAAGAGAATATACCGTATATAAGTTTCTCTTCTGATAAACAATTATTTCTGACAAAAAAACTTACTTTATCGGCATATACGTCATGAACGAAGATAAGATAATTATAAAATATTGCAAAAAACGTTTTTAACATGAAACCCTTGACCCCTTTTTTGTGTGTGGAAAAATTTACATTTTATGCACATCTTATGCAAGCTGGGCAATTACAATTTTTCAAACTGATCGATAAAGGGTTGAATGGTGATAAATGCAGAATAAAAAATTAGCTGTATGTTACATACTTAATTCCTCTGACCGTTTCCCGGTAGGAAAAGTTGGATCCCCTATCCACAGATTGATGCGCCGAATTAGGTTTGTCGCGTGGTACACCTGTCACAGCTTAAATTATGCGCTACATTTGGTTTATACCATCCCTAAATACTCTTTCCTTTCAGACTCTTTTCACTCGTGGACCCTCCAAGTTAGCTTTGATGTATTAAGCTTTACTTTTACCCGACTCTTTATAGAGACAAGCAAATTTTATTTTACCTCTGCGGTCTTCAAGAGGCGAGTTATATGAGTAAAACGAGGGTCGAATATAGAGGGTCATTAAATGTGACTCACGAAAACGAAAAACAGATCTCTCGATTCGTCCAGCGAGATTTCTTGCTTTCCCTTTTTGTTTGCAACGTCTCCTCACTTGGGTGGGTGACGCCATATGGATGAGGAACTTGATAAATTATCCCCTTCGCTTTTACCCTTTTACCAAGCAAAAATCCACCAGATTCGCGGTAATCTACGTTGACATTATTTCGTAAAATTTTTGTGACTTTTTTTTATAGAATGTAAGGATAGCATTTAATCCATCTTTTTCAATTCGAATAATATGTCTACTCTGGCAAAAAGCATGGGATAATCTTTATGATGATAAAGTTTTGCGGGATAAAAATGGTAAATGCAAATGCGGCAGGCAGTCCATCACTTTGCGAGATAATATTTCATACTTACCAAATAAAAAATGAAGTATTAATATCTAGATAATATACAAATTTAACAAAGAATTAGTTTCAGGATTAAAAATATTTTCGGAAAAAAATGGTTAAACATTGAGGAAAAAGTTAAATTTTTGGTTCCAGAGATCGTACTTCTTCAGAAATTTCAAAGTTTTTCTTTTCAAATTGAAGATTATTAAATTTCAAAAAGGTCTGTTAAAGAAGAGTATTGAAAAAAATTTAATTACTGTTTCATTCAAGTTGAAAATGCCAAAAAATCATATTTTTAAAATTTGTTGCTACCTAATTTTTCTCATTTATAGCGATGGACGTTTCCAAATATAAGGTTCTATCTTGATATATACATGTTGAAAGGTTCTAATACGAGAATCCGAATGGTAAGGTTTTATCTCGGTGGCAAAATCTGGAAGCTTGCGAATTGCCATGTAAATTGTATGACGTAGCAGCGCCCTCTTGGAGATAGAACCTTTCCATTCGCAAGCTCCAAGATAGAGTTTTTTAATTTGCACGCTTCGAGATAGAACCTTGTCATTTGGACACGTCGATATTTCCTCAAAAATACATAGAATTAGTAAATTTACTGTCGATGAATGTAAATTTTCATTATAGATTTCATTCCTTTACGTCTACAATTGTTGTAAACAAATGGATGATGAAAACTGGCATCTGCTGCATTTTCGATTGACTGTACTGTTCTCAAACGTGGAATTATTTATTCTTATCTTAGGAATCATCATTCTTTTCTATTACTACATGGCAATATACGTATTATTGCTATAAACATTTTTATTTTTTAATAAACAAATTTCTCATTCAGGCAATTTTTATCATGTACGAGTTTAATTTTCTGTGAAATTAAGCAGAAATATATAGTTGAACAAGCATGTTCTTCCATCCAGATGGTAACATCTGATGATACCGGCAGACAAAAAAAATTGCGGGTCCACTGAAGCAGACCACCATACCTATAATTATGTTTTTGGGTTCGCTGAATTCGAATCTGATGTCAGATTTGCTCCATCATGTCAGGTTATTGAGAAAATTATACCTTTTTGGAATTTTTTTAAAAACAACATAAGGTGCAAACCCAACGTTCTAGAAACTTCTAGTAAGGCTCAAATTAAAGATTAAACCTTCTACTTTAAGGTAATTATATTAAAAAAATTATTTCCGTTGACTATCTTGCACGGTGAAATGTTATTGCTGCGCGCGCGCTCGCTCACCACTTTTTACCACCCGGGTAGCGCGCAGTGGTTTAAACCAGGAATTTACTGTTCAAAAAAGTCTACAGACTTTAGTTTTCATTAGATGTACAATTTTTTTATTTCAAATTGAAGACAATTAAATTTTTAAAGGATCTGTGGAGCGCGATTTTTTCATTTATCTTTGTTCATATTTATTTATTTAACGCAAAATGTGGCCAACTGGGCAATTTTTCAGTTTTTTTGTTCTTCAGAAGCGACTGCTAAATATCAGAAAACACCTTAAATCCATGCAGAGGCACCAACAGAATACAAATAATTTGCATAATAATCATCTTACTTATTCTATCAAATTAAGTGAACAATTAAACAACGCAATGGTTTAATAATAGAAATAATTTCTTTTACTAAAACTACTATAGTTTATCTCTAGTGCAACAGTGAATTGTGAAGATGTATAATATGCATATAAATATTATTGTTATAAACAATTATTATTTTAAAAATGCATAGATTCGAAATTTTCTGTATGGTTGGCTTTTTATTTTTACATGCATGCTTATCCTGCTATGCTCTTTTGGCATTTTCGCACAGAACCTTTGTTTTTTAACTTAAGAATGGCATTTTCATTCAATTTGTTTATGCAAACACAGAAGTTCAATTTAAGACAATTAACGAAAAGTATTTTATTTGCGGTAAAACCTAAATTTCTCAGAGGCTCAAGTCTTAAAAGAGAACAGGATCCTATATTTAGGTACAATATTTCAAAAGTTTCTTTAATTACGAAAAAAAGGTAGTGTAAATTTATGACTTGGTTTAAAATTGCCGGAAATTTTCGGTAAATTTGGGATATATTTGGAAAATTCTGGAAGGTTTGTGAAATTTCTAGAAATTTTTGGAAACTAATAGAAATTAATGTAAATCTTTGAAGTTTTTGGAAGGTAGTATAAATGTATGGAAATCTGGAAAATTTTCGTAAGACTTTGAGAATTCTTGAAGGTAATAGAAATTTATGTAATAGTAATGTGATAATGTTGAGAATTCTTGTTACATATCTGCATATGTTGGGTTAGGGAACTTGAAAAAATTAATGGTCTTTTCCCATGTTAAAGACCAATCTGCAGGAGACTGGTGCCCTCTTCAGTGTATAACACAAACCGATTACGAATCCTTCGGTTCTAGCTTCATTTTCATACTCCTTTTTGATTGACCAAAGTCTAGTGGGACTGACATATTAACTGGACAAACCTCTTTATGACGATTTAGCTGCTTAGCTTGGACATGATTTTATACTTATAGAATAAAAGAGAAATGGAATTACGGGATACAATGCGCGTAAGGAAGCTTCATATTTTATGTGTACCTGAAGCAAAGAAGAAGGTATCGGAGTCGGTCTGATTATGAATGAGAGAGTAAAGCAGCATGTTAAAAAGCGTGAATGTATATCTCCTAGATTATTATGGGTTAGGATGAAAGTGTGAATCAGAAGGCTATTTATTATAACGTGCTACGCTCCAATTGATGGTGACAGTAGGGATGTAAAAGATACCTTCTGCGACTAGTTAAATGATATTATAGGTACTTGCGACCCTGAAGAAAGAATCATTTCAATCGGAGATATGAATGACTGGGTTGGTGTGCAACGCGAAGGTGCGAACAGGGTACTT
This sequence comes from Melikaiella ostensackeni, assembly GCA_032362435.1. Classification (NCBI taxonomy): domain Eukaryota; kingdom Metazoa; phylum Arthropoda; class Insecta; order Hymenoptera; family Cynipidae; genus Melikaiella; species Melikaiella ostensackeni. Next base: position 13,396,862 of record JAUMHM010000079.1, read on the forward strand.
GGTCATTTCGGAGAACCAAATGCGAACGGTAATGGAGAGAAATTGATTAGCTTATGTTTAGAAAAAGGCTTGTTGATTACAAATACTTGGTGCATAGGCGAAAGTAGAAGAAGAAGAAGTATGATTGACTTTGTTGTAGCGGATGAGAGACTGAAAGGGGTTGTTAGGGATACAAAGGTTATGCGAGGTTCTGAACGCGGTACGGATCACTACCTATTAGTTTCAAAAATGAACCTGGGTCACGGGTGGAGGAGAAGAAGAAATTATAATAAGTCGAAGTAGACGCGAGGTAGAATAGAGAATTTGCAGAAACCAGAAGCAAAATTGGTATATCTTAAAAAGCTGAATAAATATTTAGTGCATCATAGAGAAGACTGGAAGACGGAATTAGGGAATAAACATGTAGAGGGTGCTACGGGATAGAATCTTCAAATGTGCATCTGAAATGTGCAGTATTGCGGCCGTAGGAAGAAAGGCTGGAGATGCCTGGTGGAATGATGAAATCTGCCTGGCTGTTAACGAGAAAAAGCAAGCGTCCTCGAGGAATCTGAATATTAAAGGTCTTAGCAATGAAGAGAGGACTAGACTAAAAAGCGGAAGAGGATAATAAATGTAAAGTGATTTTGAAGGAAATAAATTATTTTGGAAATGGGTTCAGAAGATAAGGAAAGGAAGTGTTAGCACTTAGTTAGTCGCAATTAGGAATGCTGATAGTGAAATGGTATGGGATTCGAATAAGTGAAAGACTGTATGAATGATTCTTTCAAGAAATTATATCGAGTCTTGATAGTCAATAATTTTTTGTAGTTAAGCCTCTCAGGTAACGCATTTTGAGGCAGACTAGCGTAAAAAACAAAGATTTTGCGCACACGTAATCCTTTCTTGAATATCATTCACAATTCAGAAATAAAAAATCTTTTTGGCACAAACTGTTTAGGTCTTCTGCTGTCAGATTGTAAGTACAGAAGCGAAAATTCGTTTAACAGACTTGTTTTTCTCAAATTTAGTTGAAAGTAGGTGGTCAAATAACCTGCAATTACGACCTGTGAAAAAATTATTTGGTTAACAAAAAACATGAATACGAAAAGCATACAAATATAACTTTTCTGAAACACGTCAATACAAAAGTCATAGAAATGCAGTGATTATAACGCATTTTGTGCAATAATTTTGTAGATATTCCTTTTGACTTCCTGTGCACACCGAATAACTGTGGGCTCCTTTCCTCTATAATAATTCTACGTGTATTTGAAAAAAATATTAATAAATGGGACAAATAAGTAGATAGCAGTGGATAGCTCTAAAATATGAAACTCTACTCTTGATTTTTATATTTTTCAACTCAATATAAGTGATATTTGTGAATCTCAATTATTTAAAAAGTGGTGTTAACATCATTTTGCAATTTTTCAGTTTAAATTTGTACTTTGGAGCAGGTGTGTGAAAAGACATTTTGCGTACTTTTTTATTTATAATTTCTAAACAAAGTTGTGTATAATTTTGAAACTTTACTATATTGTGCTTTAATATAAGTACTTTACTGAGATAATTTCAGAAAAAATGTATTATTCAAAGGAAAAGTCGAAAATGACTGGGACTTAGAGGGATCAACTTTTTGGCAATCACCCTTAAATCCATTACGACGAAATTTTCTTTTAAGGAAACTGCAGTAATTAAGTGAAGGCCCTTCAGATTATTTTAAAGATAATAAAACATGACGCGCTTATTCCCAGCTCGTTGATAACGTCGTATCGCATGAAGAGGGGTTGTTTGATACCCACCATCCAGGGTATTACACGGACTATGGTGACTATGGCAAACCGTATCGAACCGTGTGCAGAGACCATGGCGCATTTCCCCGTGCATTCCACGAGCCATAAACAGGACAAGCGACGCCGGCGTCAGGAGTATCGTTGACCCTGACGACGCCACGACGTCGCAGCTGGACAACAACGTGCTCTCCTCGTGAATTGCAATCGACTCGCAGCTTGAATTACTTTAACGGGAATGTGCTCAACGCAGACTATTCTTAGACCAGACAGACCTTGCTTATGCGGATGCAAACTTTTTTTTAAGCCGTATCAAAATTCCACCTTTTGTCAACAATTCTCATCATTATATTCATACTATAATAAAAACCCAATACATTCAAGTGTTCAAATTCCTCAAGGGATATAAATCCATCATTCATTTTGAAGCCCAGCCACTTTAGGCCTCTCTCAGGTACCCCAAAAAGCACCCCCAATTCTAGCACTCTTTTAAGCAAATTAGAAGTTATCAATTTGTTTTTATTCTTCAAAATAAAAAATTGTCTTTACCTGGAAGACGTGCCCTCTTGTATTTATCACTTCCGAAAATTTTACAATAGTACATTTATTATTTTAATGATAAGTTGGAGCAATGTGAAATTGGTATTATCAACTAGGTTTAAAAGGTTTAGAATCCTAACTCTGATTATACATACCTGTATATAGTCAGAGACTACTACATACCCTTATTCGATTAACTAAAAGTTATAATTATAACTATTATAATATAATTGAAAACAATATTTTATTTATTTCCTAAGTATTTGTGGTTGGTTAAATTATTTTTATTAGTAATTTGTTTTAATAATTTATTTTCCCCAGAATATCGTGAATTAATGCTATATTCTGGATTTTTTAATAGGTTCATCCACGACAATTTTTTTCACTTGAAGTTAAGTTTTTTATAAACTTTGACTCCCAAAGAACATAAATGTAAAATTGAAACTTAATTTTGTTTATTCAATAATTTGTAATAATTAATTAAAAAGTGATAAATTATCGACCGGAAACGTCGATTTTTTAAACGAAACATGTGGCGCCCTCATAGCGCGCTACACGTGGTGTGACGTCACATGCCTTCAAAGCCAAAAAAAAATACATGTGTGAGTTTGATAAAAACAATAAAAATAATTAATCGTCAATGTTTTTTGGCTAAAAAAATTTATTTATAGAGTATCAGTACGCCTCCTTCAGATAATTCACCAAAAGTGAACACAAAAATTATAAGTTATTTCTTCGCGAAGTGGTCCAGTTTCCAAATTCTGCTTTCAGCTCACATAAACACGTGAAATAAATATTCCAGTGCATATTGTATATTCTAATTGAAAATTAAGAACTTATTTCTGATAATTTTCTTAATGTACATGATACAAATTGAAAAAATGTCCAATTTTAATACTTTTTACGTAAAATTCAAGTTGGAATTCTAACCTCAAACATATGAACTTGCGGTATCATGCGAAAAATATTAAAATTAGTCACGTTCCCGTTTTGCAGTCATTGTTTTTTTTTAACGGAAGTACCACTACAATGTAAAAAATCTAAATCTAATATATTTGCGTTAAAATGGAAATTGAATTTTAAGGTTCGAGCTTATGCATATACGTTGGAAAAGATCATGTTTAATGTATTAATATATCAGGCGATAAAGGGTTATTGCATAAAAACTGCAAGTGCTTAAGTATAATTAAAATAATAAAAGTACTCAAAAAGTTAATATTTGTTCATGAATTAAAGTTGGATTATGATTTTAACCATAAAACATAACCTCAAAATTGCTGATCCATTTTGGTAGCCGTTATCAACCACCTGGCTCTTCCTATTCAGCTTGTGCGATGAAAGTGTCATGATAGTTGACCGAGGCCACAGTGGCGCTGATTGTTCAGTGGGCCGAGATTCATTAAAATACATGGGGGAAAAACGTAAAAATTCAAATCGGTTGATTTAGAATCAATCTGTTCAGATTATTTCAATTTTTTCAAGGGAAAAAGTTGATAATCCGAACCAATAACACATTTCTAAGAATTGCTAATATGAAGAATATGTTCTTTCTTCTTCAAAAAGATTTAAGTAAAATAGATATCTTTTAGTAAATTGAGCTAATA
>JAUMHM010000079.1:13426150-13438180 GCA_032362435.1 Melikaiella ostensackeni
AAAATTGCCCGTGAACAGCTTTAACCTGTTTTGTAAACCCTTTGTCTGATAATTGTTCTATTTTTTGGGATAAAAGAGCTTCTTTCTGTTGAATCCATGAAGGATCCGAAGGTGGGTTAGATTGCTTGACTTTGGAATTAAAGGGAATCTTGTATCCTGAAATTCAGCTCAGGATAGTTTTATCTGAAGTTATCTCAGTCCAATTTTTTCGGAATTTTCTAAAACGACCTGCTGGAATACTTACTGGAGAATCTAGTACTGCCTTTTCGCTTGTGGATGTCCTCGCCTCTGCTGCGTCGGTTGCGGTTCGATTGCTGTTTCTGATTCTAAAATGAATTCTGCCCGCCCGATGTCGAGTTCGAGTTGTTCCGCTTGCACGGCGGACGACGCGGCGGGCCCCTCCAGTTTTTTAAATTATTTCCCTGCGTTTGCTGAACCTTCGGTTTAAAGTTTTTGCTGGTTACCTCCAGAGTTTTTGCAGCTTTTACTCGTTCGTGCAAATTCTTTTCAAAAAGTCATTCGTCTACAGATGTTGAGTTAAGTGTCTCACGCATAGGAGATTCAATATTTTTGAGAATAATAGCCCTTCGAACCGTAGTCTCTTCATGCTACAAATCACACAGGAGCCTCACTGTTTCACTAAGATTCTCTAACACTGTTATTTTATCTTTATTCTTTGACTGATTTTCGAAATTTAATTTTGGAGAATTGAAAAAGGAAGCATTTTTTGGAGTAGCAAATTTTTTCAAAAGAGACTGTCTTTCCTCTTTTGGTAATCCTTTGCGGATTACTTCCTCTAATCTTATCGCCAGGTCAGTGTGGATGACTGGTGCCAAGGTCGTTTCTGGTACAAGTCGCTTTCTAATGACTTTAAGAACATCTGTCTCTAAACTTTCTTCCTTTTCAGTTTCGACAGGTAAAGCGTGGGGGATTGACCCTGATGCACTTGCAGTTGCGGACTGATCAACCGGTGGGGGTTGCGTCACCGGAGGTTGTGTCACTGTATGTGAGTCTGGATTTTTTTCTTCGTCAGGTGAGTTTTCGGGAGGTTTATTACCTCCATTTGCATCTGAAAGAACACTTTGTCCTCGATAATGGCGGCTTTCGACAGAATGACGACTGTTACTCCTACTTCGACTTGGACTCCAGGTTGGACTCCGACTCCGATCTCGAGATTTATAGGTGTCAGGAGTATTTCTATCATAACTACGATAATTTCGATAATATCGATCATGACGACCAGGGTGATCATAACGACCAGAGTGATCATAGCGACCATAGCGATCATAGTGATCATACCGATTGTACCGATGATAAGAATGTCGACTGGCACTTCGACCCGAACGGCTCATGCGATCATTATGACGTTTATTAAGCTCCCTCTCAGAAGTTTCTCCTCTGTACGAATTGGTGCTCTGAGCATGCGATCGTTTTCGAGTCGGCCTGCGAGAATAGCGACTCTCTAAATACAAAAAAGAACGAAATAATTTTAAAAGGGAGCAAAGCGATAACTTAGGTTAGGTTAGATCCTGCCTTTTTCAGTCAGACGAGAAGGAGAGAGAGCGATGGAGCAAACAATGTGAGAACAGACGCCTAGCAGAAGTGCTGTTCTCACTCTCCAAAGGATAAAGAGAGAGAGAGAGAGAGCAACAGAGTGAACAATGTGAGAACAGACGCCTAGCAGATTTGCTGTTCTCTTATTACAAAGACTTAGCACATATCTGTTGGACCGATAATGTATCTCAAAAAATAATTTTTTCCACAATTAACCGTCAGTAGCAGACCGAGGTATAGGGTAATTAACTCGTCAAAAAATGGCTTAGCTTTATTACAGGCTTCTCCACGCGAGTAATTTAACCTCAAAACTATTTTACTTACTTTGTCTGTTTTCCTGATGACGATGCTCCAATTTTTCCTCAAATCGTCTTAACTGCTTTTTCAAATGTTTGTATTTCTCATCTTCAGATGGGGGTCTCCACGATTGTCTTTATCCACTTTTATTACACTGAAAATCACTACTAATATGCGACGTGATTGGCACAAAGAAGAAGAATGAGGAACTTGAACTTGAACAGACGGATGACGGTCAAAAATTTTGACTTTGAATATGTGGCGACATCGGTATAGAGTAGAGGGTACTACATTTTGATCTGGAGGAAGAGGCGCGTAATACAATCAATATTTTCGTTTTGTAACTGTTTTTCTGTCACTGAGTGCATACTTCAAAGTGCTCTACGGAACCAAAAAAAATATCAAGAAAGTATCTTCCTGAAGAAGAAAGTATCTTCAAAAATACAAAAAAAAGTATTAAAAAAGTAGCTTTTTCGAATCAGTCACAAATTAGTTTTTTGAATAAAAAAGTAGTGTAAAAAATACTTTGAACTTGAAAAAGAACGTATTCATAAGGAATTTTTTTCATACCTTTCTGTGTATAAATTTGTCGGACTGCGCCGAAGACTATATTTAACAAAAAAATGATCAGAGTTGGGATTTTTTCTTAAATCTCAAAAAGTCCCTACTCAGAGTCCATTGGATGAATATCAATTTGACAAAACTTGATTTGCCAATGGCGAACCATTTTCGAAAAAATCGACTTTCTTCAGAATGTTTTTTTATGAATTGAAATGTTTATTTATTAAATTCTCAGGTAAAATTATGTCAATATAACATTTTTCTACCAGGAAGGATGGATTTTCAACAAAATACGTGAATTTTCAACCAAATAGTTGAATTTTCAACTAAAAAAGATTAATTTCCAACCAGAGATAAATTTTCAACAAAATACGTGAATTTGCAAACAAATAGTAAAAATTTTAGTTAAAAATGATCAATTTTCAATCAAAAAAATGAATTTTTAACAAAGTAGTTCGACTTTCAACCAAGTACTTGTACTTTCGACCGAAAAAGATTTTAATTTTAAATCAAAAATAGTTGAATTCAACCAAAAAAAGACGAATTTTCAACAAAATAGTTGAATCCTCAACCTAAACAGATTAATTTCCCACCAAACGGTTGAATTTTTATCAAAAAAGATGATTAAAAGAAATTTCTACCAAACGAGATTAAGTTTCAAACCAACAAGACGAAATTTAATGAAAGAGTTGAGTTTTCAACCAAGAAAGATTTTTCAGTCAAGAAAGAAAAACAATTTTAACGAATTTTCAACAAAAAAGTTGAACTAGCAACGAAAAAGTCGAATTTTTAACCAAAAAGAGTGACTTCTTAACAAAATTGTCAAACTTTTAACAGAATAATTAAACTCTCCACCAAAGATTAAGATTTGTAACCAAAAGAGATGAATTTTCAAACCAAAAGGACAAAATTTAACTAAAATGATAATTCCCTAACCAGAAAATACATGGTTAGCTGTTGAAAATTTAAAAAAAAACGGCGACTCGATTGTATATTCAACTATTGAAAATTAAAGAAAACTGAACATTGAATTTTAAACAGTTGAATTTTTAGTTGTTGAAATTCGAAGAAAATTTAAAATTGAATTTTCAACAGAAAAGATAAATTTTCAACCAAGAAGATTGATTCTCTACTAGAAAAGACAAATTTGCAACTAAATAGTTCAATTTTCAGCTAAATAAGATATATTTCCAATAAAAAAAAAAATTAATTTTCCACAAAGTCGTTCAGCTCTCAACCAAGGACTTATATTCTTGACCAAAAAAGATTTTAATTTCAAATCAAAAATAGTTGAATTCAAACAAAAAAGACGAATTTTCAACAAAATAGTTGAATCCTCAACCTAAATAGATTAATTTTCAACCAAACAGTTGATTTTTTAACCGAAAAAGATTATGGGAAGAAATTTCTACTAAAAGAGATGAAGTTTCAAACCAAAAAGACGAATTTTCTACAAAGCATTTGAATTTTCAACCAAGGAGGATGACTTCCTAACAAAACTGTCAAATTTTCAGCAAAATAATTGAACTCTCAATAAAATAATATGATTTGTGACCAAAGGAAGAATTTATAAACCAAAAAGTCAAAATTCAACTAAAATTATGAATCTTTACCAAAAAGAAATTAATTGCTAACTGTTTAAAATTCAAGAAAAAATACGACCCGTTTTCGAAAAAATCGAGTTTTTTGACATTTTCATTATGGGTTGAAATCTCTATTTAATAAATTCTCATGTAAAATTATATAGATATAACAATTTCGCCTGCGCTTTTTATTATTTTTTATTTCTTATTTATTTCTTATTTATTACAGCTTATAATTATTTATTGTTCATTTTTCATAGGTCATAGAAGGTTTTTATGTATTTCAATAGATTCATTTCATCAACACGAATAAATTATATACTTAAAATATATCTGTTTTTCAAAAATTGAGAATTTTATAACCTTTAAACGTTAAACAAATTGACAAATCTGTATACATCTTGATTTTATTTTTTCATACAGACCTGTTAAATTCATCAATCGATTTGTCTCACCACAACGAATAGATTCGGTGATTAAAATATTGGTGTATTCCTAAAATTAAGAGAGTTTTTGTCTTACAAACGTTAGAAAAAACAAATCTGTTCATATCAATTTTTTTGGGCATAGAGTGCTATTAATATATCAATCGATTCATGTTATCAAAATAAACAAATTTGGTGCGTATTATGTTGCTACATTCGTAATATTAAAAAATTACTTTAAAAATATCGGGTTACAGTGCCTGGTACCACTGCCAATACCGTGATAAAAATTCTTAAAATTTCGAATTTTTCAAATTCATTTTTTGCCATTCGTACGATATTTAATAAATGAGCCTCGAAGTTTTTTGTTAAAAAAGGATGTATTTAATTAAAATCTACGAATGAAATTTTTGTTCCTCAATAAAATCAAAATTGCGAAAAATTAACATCTAAAAACGATTTTTGAGAAAAATATAAAATCCAAAAGAATATTTATTCTTCTCTGATCCGACTCAAAACTTGAAAAATGATGGGCATTATAAGGACGATAATCCCTTTAAATTTTATGACGCTAGCTCTATTTTTTTCGAGTTATCATAAAAAGAGTTGAAAATTCAACTGTTAAAAATTCAACTGGTGAAAATTCATTTTTTTATTTTATTCAATTTTCAAAAGTTGAATTTTGTATTGAAAAAAAGTGTTAAAAATGTTATATTTGCATAATTTTATATGAGAATTTAATAAATGAACAATTCAATCCATTAAAAAATTTGGAAAAAGACCGACTTTTCTAATAACAGGTAGCCTTTGGCAAATATTGTTTTGGCAAATTAGTAATCATTAGTCATTAATTAATGGTCAACAGTAATCTCTTTAGGCATTTTCATAGGCATTTTTTATTTTTTACTTAAAACTTAAAAATGAATTTTTTAGTACGATCAATTTTTTTATCACTATACTGAAAAAAGTATCAAAAAAGTGGCCCTGCTCAAAAAAGTACCAAGAAAGTAAAAAAGTGTAGAACTTCGAAGTCTGTGAGTGACGAATTGGCGTTTCAGAATTTAAATTCTTATATTAATTCCTCATAATAATTATATCAGAAAAACATTTCCGGGCATTTTCCGGTTACAAAAAGTTTGTTCGGTCATTTAAATTCCAATATTCACACCCTCCCACCTAATTAAAAACTAAAACATTCAATTAAACAATTTTAATTGCAAACCATTTTAATTTACAGAAACACCCTAAAATGAATAAGTTTTATTTCAAGGTCTTCGAAATTGGACAGAGTTACAAAAAAAATTAAAAATCGTATAATTTATATTTGCAAAAGCTGGAAATTAAACCATTTCAAAATGCAAGTCTCAATAGTTGAACAATTTTAAATTAAAATCGTTCCAAATAAAATAATTTAAATTCAAATATTCAAAAATTGCAGAATAATTTTACGCTAAAATCTTCCTAAACTGTAAAGTTTCCAATTGAAAGCCTTAATCCTTTATAGTTTATCCGTTTTAAGATTTTTTCCTTAATCAAAAGACCTTAAAATATTAGTTAACAATTAGAAGATTTTTAACTCGAAGGTTTCAAAATTGAATCATTTTTAATTTAGAAGACTTAAAATTATACAATGTCAAGTTGGAAGCCTTTAATATTGTACAATTTAAAATTCTTCTAAAACCCTTGAATAAAAAATTATGAAACTTATTTTTTCAAAATTAAATAATTCAATTTATGTCAATCAATATTTGACTGACTTAAACGGATCAGTTTTAAATTTGAAGCATTCAATATTAATAATGTAATACTGAAGCATTCGATATTGATTATCTAATAAATTCAACTTGAAAGCCTGCAAAATTGTACAAAATTAAATTTAAAGGCCGTCAAAATTTTAAAAAATTTTGAATGTATCAAAACGTGAAGAATTTCCAATAAATCGTTTGAAAATAAATTAATTATTAATTATAATTAATATTATATTATTATTGATTGTAAAATTCAAACCATTTCACACTAACACCCTTTAAAATTTAAATTATTTAAATTCAAATCAGTGAAAATTGTAAATTTTCAATTGCGCCATCTATTTTCAAGAAAGTGGGAAAGAATTCTTCTTTTCGAAAGAATTCGAATTAAAACATAGAAAAATTACGAGTAGGAACAATTGAAATTATAGCGTTCAACTAATCATACTTCGATTTTCAAATATTCCAATTTTAAAAACTTCAAATTTTAAATTGAGCAAGCTTAAAGAATTTATATTTACGATTAATAAATTAGAAATTATTTCATTTCAAAACATCTGAAGAAATTGTCCAAATAGTCACAACTGTGTTTTTAATTGTTCAATTTGAAAACGAACGATAAAGTCAATAGGCTTAAAAATGAAAATCGTTCTTCGTTATTTCTTTCACCTCTGAGTACTTTATGCCTAAAATGAAGAAAATAATTAGGTGGCCTTTCAAAATAACACAGTTTTTTACTTTTTGAGTATAGTTCTTTTCAAATCTTGTCCGGAAAAGAGCTCTTTCTCACAGTTTTATTTGCTCAAACTATTTTATTTGGTACCTCAGAAAAGGTACACAGGGTTCAACATAGTCGACGTGTCCAAGTGTTTTAGTCCAACATTACAGGAAAAAGTGCCAATAGTAGGTTAAAGTAGATTAAATCGTCTATGAAACTATAAAAAAACGATGTTCTACATAGGTGCAATAGATCCAAAGTTATCACTTCCTGAAGTAGGCTTTTTTTAGTGAATTGTGTTGAAAATGTAGTTCTTAGTAATATCTCGCTTCCAGTGCACACCGTATGAAAAATAATTGTTGCTACACTTTTAATGTATACCTTCCTTATGTAAAACTCGAACATTTTATCGCCTAAGAAATTAAAAGAATGATGTATCGATTACAAAGTGTATTTGTAGTTATTACACCAAAAAAATATATTGAACAATAAAAAACGTTTACATTAAGTATACTAGGAAATATTTTTCACGACGAGTGCCCTGGAAATGAGATATTTTTAATAACTGCATGTTGAACACAATTCTGTGAAAAAGGTCCTACTTCAGGAAGTGAAGGCTTTGAATCTATTGCAGCTAGAACATTGTTTCTTTTTAGTTTTACTGAGAAGTTAATCTACTTTAACTTATTATGTGCACGTTTCCATGTATAATAATTTACCAAAATTGAGATACTGCAAAAGGTCTAACATATTTACCAAATTTTCACTTAAAATTCGCTTGTTCAGGGAACATCTCCTGAACAATTAAAACTAGAACATTCTTTCTTTTTTAATTTTGTGGGGAATTTTATGTATTTTATTTCTATTTATGAAATGAATTTTGACAAAATGCTCCGGAAACGAGCAATTCCTGAAAAACTGACTTTTTTACCCTTTTTACGTAACTTCAAAACAGTTGCACACATCGACTCATGTTGAACCCTTCGAACCTTTTCTGGGATACAAAATAAAAGAATTTAAGTAAATGAAACTGTAAGAAAAAACTATTTTCCGGACAGGCTTTGTAAGAAACTATACCAAAAAAATGAAAAACTGACTTATTTAAAAAGACCGCCTAACTATCTTCTTCATTTTAGGCATAAAATACTCGGAAGGCATCTACAAAAAACAATTAATAAAGAACGGGAATGGGCATCTATCCAGTGAAAATTGGTTAAAGCTAGGCGTGTATTATTATTAATTTTCAATGTAATAATAATGCTATTCTATAAAATAAAGTATAAACTTTTTGTTTAAAACACATCTAAGTATGACAACCAAGCTATTTTAAATTCTTTCTTACTATCGATAACCTTCGAGATCAACGTAAGTGTATTACCCTACAATAATATTATGTATGTTAACACCAATAAAGACATTGAACTCGCATTAAAGGACAAGGTCAATAAATTCAAATCTAAATGAACTTTCTTTCGAAAGTGTTTTCTCAATTACCAAAATCTAAAACAATAATTAAGAAACTTAGATGTTATCTATTTTAAATTAAAAAGACTTTGACCAATTCTGGTACCTCCTCTTCTGATCAGAACGTTAAAAACATTTGTCAAAACAGTACTTTGCATCCATCTGAACTTCGAACAGTAACATTCTTTTAGATAACATAACGATATTAGATAACTACTAAATAGCTTGATAATTTTTTACTTAATCTACTTCAAAAAGAGTCGTTTACTCCCGGAACACTTTTGTCCCACAGATCAAGAATAGTCTGCCACGTGCTAGAACTGGCTCTTTCAGATAAGGAGGTCAGGAAAAATTTTTTAACCCAAGCTCAATTTAACCGTAAACAATTCAACTAAGTAGTGAAATATTCAATTCACTTTATACAAAAGAAAACAGCATGACCACTTCAATTGTTAAAAATTTCAGTACAAAGCATTCAAAATTGCACATTTTTAAGTTTGAAACGCTTTGAATTAAACATTTACAAAGTGAGAAATCGGAGCCTTCAATATTGTGCAATTAATTGGAAACCCGAAAAAATGAATAATTTGGCATTTAATGTCGTTAAAGTTGAACAACTCTGTAAATATGCATTAAAACTGCTTTCAAAACTAAATGATTTCACATTTAAAGCTTAATTTAATCGTGAATTTCAATCTGTTATGATCTGATCATTTCGAAATCAAAGCTTTTCGGACTTATAAATTGTAAACCTGCAGAACTAAATAATTTCAAACTGAAAACAGTCAAAATTAAACAATTTAATTTCTGAAGCTTTGAAAATTGAACGATTACCGATTACAACTGCACAATTTTTAAATTATAATTGCGAAATTCAAACCCTTTCACTCTAAAACCCTTTAAAATTCAAATAATTTGAATTTAAATCACAGAAATTGAGAATTGTGCCATCTATTATTTAAGAAAATAAGAAAAAAATTCTTTCAAAAAGAATTTTAATTAAAAAATTGAAACTTACGAAACAGAACAATTAAAATTATGACGTTCAACAACTGAGACTTGGGATTACAAATATTTCAATTTTTCAAATAAAAAACTTTAAATTATGCAGTTTTAAAGAATGCATATTAACGATTAATAAATTTAAAATTATTTCATTTTATAACATTTGAAGATATTGTCTAAATATGTACAACCGTATTTTTTAATTTTTCAATTTGCAAATCAACGATAAAATCAAGAGTCTTAAAAATGATAGTTCTTATCTACATTATATCTTCATAAATTAAGTAATATGTTTTATACCTTCAGAAGTAAATAATTGTAAGATCAGACATTGCTAGCTGAAAATACTTTGAATTTGAAAATGTCATTAATTCAACATTTCAACCCCAAAATCTCAAAGCTTTAAAATTTAAAGTAGTTAAAAAAGGAGATTTAGAAATTTTAAAAAATTTCAAGTAAAATAATTTAAGTGTATGATTCCATGTGATATCAAATCATATTTAAGTTCATTGAATTAATTTCTATACAAAAAATTAAACAATTTCCGGGAAAAAAATTTCCGGTTTCCTAGTCCAGCGACCACCTTGAAAATTTTTTGATCCCAAACAAACTTTTTGTGTTAAGTAGTCTACAATGCATCAATTTCAATATTATAATTCATATATGTACACTTTCGACTGCAAGTTTGAGCACATTATAATTTTTCAAAATATTCAAAAAAGTGACATATTTTTAACACAATTTTTAAATGTTTTAAAAATTATATTGTCGTATAACGTATATGAATCTGCCTTGAATGACCCCTATTTGAATTGTTGTCGACTATTCTGCAGAGAAATATTTATAAAAAGCATAGGTTTTCACCAAAATTTTTAAATTACCAGTATTCACAAAATTATCCATATTTTTTTCAATTTCTAGAGCTCATTTTAAAGGGTAAACTCTGCACTTTCTACTGAAGTCATCCACATATTTGTTGGTGCACTTTTACAGATTTAGCAAAGGGTTGAACTTGTAGATGATTTCAGTAAAAAGTGCAGAATTCACCCTTCACAATGAGTCTTAGAAACTTGAAAAATTATTAATAATTTAGGAAATATTGGTAATTTAAGTAGTTGGCAAAAACACTGTTTTTATAGATGTTTCCTTGCAGAATGATCGAAAACAATTCAAATAGGGGTCATTCAACGCAGATTTGTATACGTTTTGAGACATTATAATTTAAAAAAAATTAGGAATGGTATTAAGGATATGAAAACGGTTTGAAAATTTTGAAAAATATTAATGCATCAAAACTTTCAGTCGGGAGTGTATACATTAGGGTGGTCCAAAAAAATCTTTTTCAAATTTTTCAGTAGCCATCATGGAAAAGTCAAAACGCTCCTATACCAATAATGGTGTTTTCATGAATTTTTCATTTTTCAGTCACAGATATATTAAGGCTATGAATCTCTTTTATGCATAAAATTGTTGGTAAAAGTCATAAAAGTTGTAACTTTTCAAGAAGGTTTAGATATAAAATCACATTTATACTCTTAAACATTATTCATATGGCTCATCAAAATTCTGGGATGGGCACTCTCTGTATGCTAGGGAATAAATCTACTATGAAGATGAGGTTGAAGTATTAAAAATAAAGTTGTGAAAAATTAACAAAAATGAGAAATGTTCATTTTTCCATGCAATAACAATTATAGTTATTTTATATTACCATTTCCTTAGAAAACATCTACGACTCTCAATTCTTTACAGAAAATGAAAAATTACTATTTTTAATCAATTTCGTCAGAATAATTGCTAAATATTATTGAAACATATTGAGCAAGTCTTTCGACGATATTGATCAAATTAGTAATTTTCCATTTGTGGTGCGAGATTGAGAATCGAAGATGTGCGCTCGAAAAAAAAATAGTATAACAAAAAAACCATAATTGTTATCACACGGAAAAATAATTTTTTTCTCATTTTTGTTAATTTTTCACAGCTTCATTTTTTAATTTCTCAACCTCATCTTCAGAGTAAATGTTTTCTTTGGTACACACAGAGTACTATCCCAGAATTTTGACGATCTATATAAAAAATGATGAGGGGTATAAATGTGCTCTTATAGTTAACGCTCCTGCAAAATTGCAACTTTTATGACCTGTACAGACATCAAATCATTCATGCATGTCGCGCATTTCGAAATTTTTCAAAAACATTGTCAGATGAAATTAAAACTTCGATCACGATACTTATCACAACGATACGAAAGTCTAGTTGAACGATATGATCGTCTCGTCTCGATCGTTTCTCGAGACTATAGATTCTTGATCTCCAACTCATTTTAATCCCATCTGATTAAGTTACGAGAAAATCTCGACTTCGTCTCGAAATGATCGACATGCATCACTACACCAAATATATATTATTTTGTTCAAAAAAAAAAGTATCACTTTTTCGCTATACACGGAGAGACTTTTGGTATTAACATTCCTTTTATCGCATATCCATAATTGAAATAAAATATACGAATCTAGGGATAATCGAGGTACGGTTAGAAAAAGTCGAATAGTGACTATGAAAATACAGACTCATATCTCTTATTGGAGTAAATCGTAAGAATATCAGACTCTTACATACAAAAAGTTACAGTATTTCTAAATCGCTGTATTAAATTTTGTAATGGATTCGAA
>JAUMHM010000079.1:13450850-13462583 GCA_032362435.1 Melikaiella ostensackeni
ATTGGATCAAGCGCTGGCATAAGTGCGTTGCAGTCGATGGGGAGTACTTTGAAGGGGACAATATCGATTATGATGAAGAAACTTGTATTCTTGATTTTAAAAATAAAGTCCTGAATCTTTTTGATCAAGGTATCTTGTATCTGTATTCTATATTTGTATTGTTTATTATAGACGCCATCGTGCAGAATGAATGATACAAGAAATGTTTAGATGGACCCAAATTATTATCATCTTTAATATATTCTGATGATATATTATGGAGGAAAATAATCAATTCTGTAAAATAAAATATGCAAAAAATGTTTCTTCACTTTTCGAAATCTGCATGGCACCTTTTTATAATTAGACAAACTTAGAAAAATTTGTATCATGTTGAACTATTATCTTGAAATAATTATTTGTCAATAGATTTAATGCTTTCACGATGATTCATTATGATGAAAGAAGTCAAGTTTATGTACCTAAGATAAAATTGAAATGCGGATCATGTGACAAGCGGCAAATCACATTTCGGCATGTCACATTTGTAGCATGTTACATTTGCGGCAAGATACATTGTGGCGAGTCACACTTGACAAATATCACATTTGCCACATGTCACGTTTTTAAAATCTCTTTAGTTCACTAGACAAGTAAGGCATAATTTATTCATAACTCGGAAAAAAATTGTTTCAAACGTTAAATTTGTTTTAAAAAATTGTGGATTTAGTTATTTATGACTCTCCTTGACAGCCGTGAAGTCAGAGGAGAATTTTTTTTTTTTGAAGTCTCAGGAAGGTATATCTTGCTTTTCCAGTACAAACTGAAGACATGTATTACATAATACTAATTTTTTTTTAAATTTTAATAAAAATGACCCAAAGATTGAAAAATGTAATATTTGCTCATTCAAACAAAAGTGAAAGCTTTTTGTTTATAAAATTGGTGTATAACAATGAAATCGTTGGCTAAAAAATATAGTTCTTACTATACTCATATTTGTGTTTGTGTATCGATCACTATCGATTTCTGGTGCACTTTACTCATTCAGAAGAACACAAAAAATGATACAATGTGACTTGCTGCATTTTTGCCAGTTTGGTGTGATCTTGAATTTTTTCCCAAATGAGAAATGTCACAATGTCACTTGCCGAAAATGAGACATTTCAAAAATGTGTCTTGCCGCTTTTTACTTACCCGATCCCTAAAATTGTGCATGAGATTTTAACCTATATTATATCCTTTTGAGACATGAAATAAGCTGAACTTTTTAAGGCACAATAATATACGTGCTTGAAAATGGAATCCTGCATGTTTTTTGCATTTTATATTTTATAATCTGAAACATTCAGTACTTAAAATATGTAATCGATTCTTGAGGATGGTGGCAATCATGTAACTTTTTCTGTTCATTTTCACTCCAACTTTCCGAAATTCACCTCAGTTGTCTTTGCTTGTCACATTATGATTGAAACAACAACAAAAAAGACAACGTGAATTTCGAGAAAGTAGAAGTGGAGATGAAAGTAAAAAAGTTACATGATCGACCCCCAGTCTTCAATAAATATTTTCATCCTTAGACTAAAGAGAAGAGTATAATTTATTATAAAGGATTTTCGAGAACATGATCATTCATTTATGAAAAAAAAGAATGTCAGAAAAAATGTCAAGTTATCATTCAACTAAATTAAACTTCAATTCAATTGAATTTAACTTGCATTTACGTTTTTTTCAGTTAAATTACTGAAATTAATTATGATTCATTCTGTTACTGTAGAAAAATCTTCATAAAATTTATATTTTAAAACACGTGATGGGTGAAAATTAGGTAAAAAATGATATTTAGAAACTCATGTGATATAAAATTACATAAATCAAGTTAACTTATTGGAATTCCATCTTATTAAACAATTTCAAATTTGATTTATTTTTCGAAGCATAAAATTTCATTCTAAATTTGATTTATAACAATTTCTATGATTTCTCTCATTTAGTCAAATAGTTTTATTATCTTAAGTCAATTTCGCGGAAGCCTTGTTTAACTTCGTAGCGTGGACAAATTAATATGCGTATTTTCTGTAGTGAAATCACTCTTAATTGTATATAATAATATCATAAATCTGAAGTATTTTTGTGATTTTAGTGTGCTAAAATTAGACTTATGAAATACAAAAAATTTAGAATGACGAATGAGATAACGACTAGTATATGTATATACACTGAAACATTTTGAAAAATATCAATTTTTTACACTTGATCTGCACAGTTTGGAAAATACCATCTGTGCACGTCCAAGTTTCAATGAAAATCTCAAACGTAATTGTTAATATAATACACAAATTTAATGGACAAATTGACTCAACTTCTATTATTGGGCAGATATGCATCCATTTTGGCATGGAATATACTAAATAAAATAAATAATTTTCTACGTATATTTTCTGTTTGCAGAATTACTTTTTACACATAGTGGAGGAGCAATTCATCCCATGCCCATTCAACTTAATCTTGATAATTTCGAAAGTTTATTAAGGCCAGGTGTAATTTTAAATTTACCAGCAGACTTTTACCTGATAGGAATCGATTAGGAAAAGGATCATGAGTACATCATTGGATTATTGCTAAGTGGAAAGTTACATCTATTCACCGCTCCTAGAGCAGATCTTCATTTTGAATTTGTCAGAGTTAAAATACACATAGATGGTAGTCATGCCAACGTAATTTTTACAATATTGAATAAGGATCCTTCTGAGTAGGCGAGTCTTTGAGAGTTTCGGGCTACAAAATATTTGTTCTGCTCAGATACACGAAACTCAAAAAAAATTCAACGTGAAAAGTATACATGGCCAATACCAGCATTAGGGTAACCCATTTTTAAGTTATAGGAAAAAAGGAAATATGACTATAGAATCAAAAAGAATGCACACTTTTTGAACACAAGCATTGTGGAAATATACTGTGTGAAAGCAGAAGCTAATCCTAACCCAGATCTACCCCGACTTTAATTCAGCCCTGGTTTAACACCGGCCTACCCTGTATGACTTTTTGAGAATTAGAGAAAAATATTTGAATATGCACCCACATTTTCTATTTTCATTCTTCTAATTAGTCAGATGTTCAGCATTATCAGCGAGAAATACTACATTACAAACGGTACTAAAAAACTTCAATTTTATAATCTTCTATCTGGATATATTTTTTTTATTGTTCACGTTATCGTGCAGAATGAATTGTAAAAAAATGTTTA
Organism: Melikaiella ostensackeni; assembly: GCA_032362435.1. Taxonomy (NCBI): domain Eukaryota; kingdom Metazoa; phylum Arthropoda; class Insecta; order Hymenoptera; family Cynipidae; genus Melikaiella; species Melikaiella ostensackeni. The sequence goes on from JAUMHM010000079.1 coordinate 13,454,077, forward strand.
GATGGACCAAAATTATTATCGTTTTTGATATATTTTGATAATACATTATGGGTAAGAATAATAAATGCTGTGAAAAAAATGTCCAAGGAATGTTACTTTACTTGACAACACCTTTTAATAATTGGATGAACTTGAAAAACTTTATATTACGTTAAACTGTTATCTGAAAAGAATTATTTGTCCATTTTACGTACCTAAGATAAAATTGTGTCATAAAATTTTATCACATGTTAATCTATATTATATGCTTTTGATACATAAAATTAGCTAAATTTATCAAGACAGAATAATATACGTGATAAAAAAATGGAATCCTACATATTTTTTGCATTTTATATTTTCTATACTGGAACATTTAGTACATCAAATATTTGATCGATTCTCTGGGGGGCGATTATGTAACTTTTTCACTTTGATTTTCGCGTCGACTTCTTTTAAATTCACGTCGGTTGTTTTCTTTATGGGGAATTTTCAATTAGAAAAACAATTAATAAGAATGTAGAGGGTGCATGCATAATACTATGAGATAGCATCTCCAAGAGTGCATCTAAAGTGTGCCGTACTGCGGCTGTAGGCAGAAAAACTGGAGCTGCTTGACGAAATGATGAAATCCGCGTGGCTTTTAACGAGGAAAAGCCAGCGTATACAGGAAAGCTGAATAATTAATGTCTTAGCAATGAGGGGACGACTAGGCACGAAAATGATCATAGGGATAAAAGCAGAAAAGCAAAGATACTAGTCAAAAAAAGCAAGGATAAAATCGAAGCAGAAGAAGATAAAAAAAATGCAAAATAATTCTGGGGGAAATAATAAATTATTTTGGAACTGAGTTAAAGAGATCAGGAAAGCATATATATATATATATATATATGATATGCATAATTTGACATATTGGGTAGTATGGTATAATTTTTACCCCACCATCCACGGGCTGGGTTACAGCCAAGTGCATGATGGGGGGACCTACAGCTTAAGGTGGAATCCGAACCACCAGAACCTCGGTAAAAGTACATGGAAAAATTTCCAGAGGTACCGGCTCAGTGATCGAACCCCGGACCTCTAGTAGGAAGTCCGAGCGCTTAACCGCCTGAGCCACCGAAGCTCTTTTTTATTTTTATTATTATTATTATTATACCATTAAGTGTAGTCCCTTTCGGGCGAAACGTAACTCGTTCGGTTCTAGCCTTTTTATACTACCGGTGATTGAAGAATTTATATGCTGAGGGTAATTAAAAGATGTGTAGGAAAAGGGATAGATTTTATATCAATCTAAAAGGCATATAGAAGCATATAGAATCTATATTAGACTTCAAAAGTTTGAACGTGCCAACCCGGTCTCATACTAACCTTTTTTAATGATAAACCAGAACGTTGCTCAGCTAGAACATTGCATCGTTATTTGCACGTTATAAATATTTGATAAGACATGATAAAAATTATGTTTTTCGTAACTATAAGAAAACCTCATAGAGAAGAAGCCGTCTTTGAATTAAATCGGTTTCATTCCAAAGTGAATTGATCACGATTTTACACACACAGTGCGAGACACGCAACGACTTCAACAGCTATGAAAAATGATTTAGATTTAAGTGCTATAAGAAATACCGAGGGTCGTTTCCAATATCCGTCGGCTTCAATGCGATTTTATAATCGACCGATTGCTTCAGAAAATACAAATTTTTGTAGCGCTGTTTTAAGGAATAATTAATCACTTTCATTCTAATGATACCTATTTCTGTACGTTGCTTAATAAAAACAACTGTCGAAAATTGTCACCTCTAAATTATATTCATGATGATAATTCCGAGAACGAGGCGAGAAGTGTAATTTTACGATTAAGCGAACTTACCTGGGTGAAGTTCGACCGTCGTTATACGACCGCCCCTCCCCAATACAATTTTAATACCTTCTACAAGTTCTTCCGTGAAACGTTAGAAACTTTCAAATAATTTTTTAAATTACTCTAAACTAAAGAAGGCTTCAGTAGATCTGTATGATGGACGCATGAGGTTGCTCAAGATCTAAGGATTTGTCGACTCTGAACTTTATGGCAATCTAGCGGAAAGTAGCGATATAAATCCTTTGGAACGAAGCGATCGTATGATTACGATCAAACTTCGCGCAGGTAACTTCGTTTGATTGTACAATAGGTATTGATATTATATGAAGACCTGCGTGGTGCTAGATTTTGACCCCATCGTGATTTTCGAGCATGATCCTCACTTTATAATATTATCATTATGTGATATTGGTGCGCTGGATCGTATGGATGTGGGTTATAAAGTTATTAGCTGATTCGCAGTCTGCTGCTGTTCACAGGTGGTTATAGCAACCAGAAAATAATTTCACGTCCACTTGGTGTTTCAGATGCGCTGCTTATTTTAATTTTCGATTTTTTAGAATAGTAGACTCTAAAAATTATGTTAAAGCCGAAGTACAGACTGACAATGAATTAGATTTTAACAGCTCCACAAAATGTGATCATTCATCATCATCAGAATCACAATAATAGTCATCCCAAGTTAGCCAGTGGGTTCCTGCAGTGACTGGTAATCGTTCGCCATACTTTCAATTAATTCGATTCAGAGAACTCATTATTCCCCCCGCATGACGCACTGGAACTCCTGTGGACTTGCAGTTAATCTACTTTAACTTCAGAACTTATTTTCGTCCGTTTCCTCTCGCAAAGTGAAGGAAAACATCACGAGAGCAAAATATATTTGTTAGACAACTGCACTCGAGTAAGGAAAAATAAAAATGTTTGCCCACTATTCGTCATTCGGCTTGTGCAAACCTCGACGCGTGTTCATAATATAATCCACATTCCTGTTTCTCAGTATCTGAACGAACCGCGAATGAAAAGTTGCAAGGGAACTAAATTCGAAGCGGCAAACTTAAACTATCGACTTCTGATCGCCGATTGGGAGTGTTTATGCTTTTGGGAGCAATGCCTTGAAGGCATACAACGCTTCCCTCTTTGGCGAATGAAAAGAGGTCACTGTCTTTGAAAGTTTTCCCCAAGAAAAATACGGTAGTATCTTTCCTCTGGAGTTTGAGCAAATGTAACCTTTCTATCTCTTCTTATATTTCTACTCGAATGTATCCCTTTATATCACCAGCCAATTCCCTCGACACTCTTGGGAAAGACCGAGAAAGACACAAGCAACCTTTTCGCGACGCTCAGTCCGCTCCCTTTCCAGGTCTCTATCGACCTATCGATTCGTTGTCGCACCACATGGCCGAAAAATCGAAGCTTATTTGAATTACGCATGACATTATATAAAAATGCTATTAACAGCTCGTGAATAGTCAATTACAAAGAGTACTTAGTTTTAAAAAAAGATAATAAGAAACACCATTTGTAACTAGACCCTTTTATGTAACAAACTAAATAAAACGGAGAATCAGTGAAAAATATGCTTTCAAACATTAATATTTACGACTCATTAGAGACAAATATTTACGAATGAAAAAAGAGGGAGAAAAAGAAAAGAGTGGAGAGAGTCCAGCAAAACAACCTCCCAATCCTTTCCTTATCCTTTCTCCGTTTTTTTTATACTACGAGAAAAACATATTTCAAGGCTAATTCAAACCTTCTCAACGGGGAAAATTTGAAGAATATCAAGGACAAACGATCACATAATATCTACACTAAACTCTCAAGTTAGTGCGGGTCTCGGGCATTGCTTACTTTGACCGTGAGACTCTTCCGAGAATTTCTACAATGAATACAGTCAGGGTCGTATGAACCATTTCGTGTAGGAATACATAATAATAAGTAACTGTATTTTGTACAGATGTAGATTCTTGTATTATAAAGGAAGGATATTTTTAATAATGAAGACTAATTAATAAAAAGAGGATTTTCCGCGTATATTTGGAAATAAATGCGAAATATGTACGCGAGTGTGCGAGCTGCTCGCTTTATCGATACGGTACTGCGTGATTGCCTCAAGGAAGCCGCGCGTCTTCCCCTGTCCCCCGGATCCCCTCGTCGTAGAGTACGAGCTGGCAGAATTCTAGGAATGCAGTTAGCCGAGGCGCAGTATATCGAGAGTTGAGTGTACATTGACATTAAGTAGAACGTATTTGTTCTTTAAACTAAATTTTTCATTTAATTTCCTGGGCAGAGTATTTCTGTTCCATCCCTTAATCTTCAATGCTGCATCCAAAAGCCCCATGTGAAATTATAATTAAAACAAAAAAATTCCTCAAAAACTGGGAAATTTTCGATATAAGTTAGGAACATCTAGTTGCCAAATAATTTACATTATATTAAAATTATTAGTTTATCGTTATCAATTTTTAACTTTTCAGGTGATGAATGGAGATTGGGTTTTTGCAATGCTAGAGGTGTAAATGATCTTAAGGAATCAGAAAGCTATTTATTATAGTGTACTACACTCCAGTTGATAGTGACAGGGATGTAAAGGGTACCTTCTGGGACTTGTTAAATGGTACTATAGGTACTTGCGATCCTGGCAAAAGAATAATTTTACTCGGGGATATGAATGGTTGAGCTGGTGTGCAACGCGAAGGTACTGAGCACTGGGTCATTTCAGAGACCCAAAAATGAACGGTAACGGGGATAAATTTATTCGCTTATGCTTAGAAAAAGGCTTGTTTATTGCAAATACTTCATTTAGGCATAAAATGATACACATGTATACTTGGTGCAGAGGCCAAAGCCACAGTATGATTGACTTTGTTGTAGCGGATGAAAGACTGAGAGAGCTTGTAAGGAATACAAGGCTGCCGTCCTGATGAAGAAACTGTACAACTGCATTTTTATCAAATATGAGTTTTTTATATGGTTGGATTCTTAATGAAAAGACGAATTTAACTATGCTGATCATTATTAAAAATTGTAATTGCATCTCGAGATAATTAGGTCTCAATTAGCATATCTACAGCAATTTTCGAGAAATCCTGATGGAAAAACAATACATCTGCAGAAATTGTAGCATGTCTACACGAATTCCAGGATTTGGGATAGTGCTGAGTCCTCAGATCCTGATAAAAAAACACATCTGCGCAGATGAGTTTTGCTCATGAGGATCCTCGGTCTTACTGCAGTCCAATTTCCTGAAATCGAATAGAACAAGTACATGTTAAGTTTCTTCACCCGGATTCGAGGGAAACTTTGAGCCACTGATCCTTCTTTTCAATAGCACATCTGCATTTTTTATTTGTCAAGTCAAAATAATAAATTTTGTATTAACAAAACTTAACATTTAATTGTAATTTAATAATAAATTATTAATTACATAATAATTTTATGTTTTATCCATTTTTGGAAAATTTGTAGTTGTTAACTTTCTCCAGCAGGAAATTCGGAGGCTCTTGAAGGCTGATTCCTGTATTCAGCAGCACATCTGCGTAGATGTGTTTATTAGTAAGGATTCTCAGCGACTTTGTGAATTAATATCTAGCATATCTACAGTTTTGCATATAAATAATTGGAATTCGCCATCTTTTTGTTTGTTTTAATGAGTATGTCCGTTGTACCTAAGAACAGTACTTTTTTCAAAAACTCTCATACGTTAAAAGGAACAGATGCAAACGCGTTTTATTGAATATCTCGATTCGTTTCAAATGCAGTTGTACAGTTTCTTCATCAGGACGGCAGAAGGGTCATAAGAAGTTCTGAATGCGAAATGGATCCCTACCTCTTAGTTTCCAAAATGAACCTAGGTCAAGGGTGGAGGAGAAGAAGAATTAATAATAAGTCGAAGCAGACGCGAGTTAGGATACAGAATTTGCGGAAACCAGAAGAACAATTAGTACATCATGAAAAGCTGAATAAATATTTAGGGCTTCATAAAGAAGACTGGAAGACGGAATTAGGCAATAAAAATGCAGAGGGTGCATTAATATTGAAGGTCTTAGCGATGAGGAAAGTTCTAGATTAGAAAATGATTATAGGGAAAAAATTATAAAAGCCAAAATACTAGGCGAAGAAAGGAAGGATAAAATCAAAGCGGAAGAAGATAAAAAAATGCAAAATGATTTTGAAAAAAATAAAAATTTTTTTTAGAAATGTGTTATGAAGATTAGGAAAGGAAGTACTAGCACTTCTTCGGAATTAGGAATGCTGCTGGTGCAATGGTATGGGGTTCGGACAAAGTGAAAGACTGTATGAGTGATTTTTTCAAGAAATTGTATGGAGTTCAAGCTATGGAGAATAACGACCATGACACTGAAGAGGATACGTTAGACAATCCCGTTGTAGGTAGCGGAAGAAGAATCGATATCGACGGCATTATATCCGTGATTAAGAAACTAAAGAATGGTAAGGCTGCTGGTGTGGATGGTATCACCGCTGAAATATAGTACTTAATAGCGGTGGCGGATATTTGTGTGGCTGAGCGAGTTTATGAATGTGTGTACTGTGAACGGTGGAGTTTCAAATAATTGGAGATAGGCGATTATCGTCGAGGCATGAATATTCCCCAAATTCAGTTTTCCCTAATATTTATTTTACCTAAATTCATTTAACCGAATAGCAATTTGCTATAACTTTCATTTATTCTAATGGCCAATTTACCTAATTTTAATTTTTCCGAATTACTTTTTGTGCTAATTTTTATTTTTCCATATTGCCATTTGTCATAATTTTTATATTTACGAATTATCATTTCACATAATTTCGATTTGACCGAATTATAATTTGACATAATTTTTATGATACGGAATTACTACTTAACATCATTTTTATTTTTCCGAATTACCATTTGACATAACTTTTATTTTACCGAATTACAATTTGACATAATTTTTATAATATCGAATTACTTTTTAACAAAATTTTTATTTTTCCAGAACACTATGTGACATAATTTTATTCCTTCGAATAAGCACATAACATAAGATTAATTCAAACGAATCACCATTTATCATAATCTCCATGCCATCGGAAAAATAAAAATTAGGTAAATTAACCATTAGGATAAATAGAAATTTAGGAAATAGATATTCGGTTAAATGATTTTAGGTAAGATAAATAATAGGGAAAATAGAATTTGGGGAATGTTCATGCGCTTCTTATCGTCCCACTCTACAAGGCAAAATATTTATCAAAATACTTATTGGGAAGGTCATGGGAATAACTAAGGAAAGGATCCGGAAAGTTCTATGTGGATTTATGCCAGGAAGATCATGTGCGGATCCGATAATTAGCTTGAGACAGATCACAGAAAAAGGTTTTAGAGTGAACAAAAGTTTAAATAAGGTGAATAGATCTAAACTTTGGGAAGTCCTGAAAGAGTATGAAGTGAGTGGTTGGCTTCTAAAGGCAATAAAAGCAATGTATAATGGTAGTAAAGCGAGTGTAAGAGTAAATGGACAACCAAGCGATTGGTTTGATATTAAGCAGGGCGTTAGGCAAGGTTGAGTTACGTCCTCCTGGACGTTCAATATGTACATGGACAAATGTCTAGGAATGGCTCTCTTAGACGAAGAAGGTATTGATCTCAAGACAATGAAAGTACGTGGACTGGCGTTTGCAGATGATAAAATTGTTACGGCAGAATCAGTCGAAGATTTGCAGAGAATGATGAGCAGACTGGATACCAACATGAAAAGTATGGGTCTTAAGATTAACGCAAATAGAACAAAAATCATCGTGTAAGCTGATGGAAAGATAGGTGCAGAGATATCCATACGTATAAACGAGGGTAGAAAGATTATCGGCAGTGTACAAGCTATTACTATATGTAGAAGTAAAAATGTAACGAATAAAGCTAAAATTGCAATATATAATTCTGTGCTTGCACCCACTGAGCTGTATGGTAGCGAGACCTAGACGTATCAAGAAACGGATAGGAGTAAAATGAACGCGGTTGGCATGCAATTCCTGCGAAACATGTGCAGTAAAACGCTAATGGACAAAGTCAGTAATGAGTTGGTTCTTAAAGAATGTGCTGTAGAAAAAACATTGTTTGACAAGAGTGAAAGAAATTTCCTGAGATAGTTTTGTCATGTTGAGAGCATGAATGAAGAACGTTTAACGAATTAAGTGTATTCAGGTAAAGCGAGTGGTAGCGTACCCAGACGTAGACCGTGAAAGAATGGTTGGAATGTGTGAATGAGACTCTGAAGCGAATAGATTTAAGGAGCCGTACAAACACAAGTTTTTGCGTAAAATAATGTATGGATGTAACGGAAACAAAGGATGTATGCAAGGATAGGGATGTATGCAAGGATAGGAATGTATGCAAGGATCGGGATGTATGGAGGACAATTGTTTATTTGAAGAAGAGTGATGCCTGAAACGAAAGATCTTGGATACTAATGGGCCCGCGTGAAGATATTTCCTTAGTGGATTAGTATAATGGCTTTGTGAAGCCCTTCTTCTATACATCCCTTACTTCCCCTTACCATATAAATAGTCTTACGAGGCTAGAACCGAACGAGTGACGTTTACCCCGAAAGGGATTTGGCTTAATGGTATAATAATAATAACAATAAATACTTTTCTTTATAGGGGACATTAAGGTGATACATAT
>JAUMHM010000079.1:13470437-13483750 GCA_032362435.1 Melikaiella ostensackeni
TTCCTTTGGTCACCAACATCCTGAAATAAATTCTGAATCCGCATTGAATAAATTGTGGTGGATTAACGTTTGAAGTATGTATTTCTGAAGTAACTTTAAGCACAATTTAGCTTCATATTACATATTTAGAGGAACATAAAGTGTAACTTTGGAGGCGGGTGTTGCAAAAAGTATCGTATGCACCAAGGATGCATCGATACTTTTTGAAAAATATTTTTTTTTTCAGAAATGAAGTATTCAAACATTTTTGTTAATGCAATATAATTTTTAGAATTTCATGCAGCATTTAAAATATATATTATCTGAAATTCATGCAACTACCCCATCATTATTAATTGCTAATGCAATAATTCTAATTATAAACGAATCGGATGAAATACTGTCAGAAAAAATGGAAAAAAACTACATCTGCCTTTGCAGCATTCAAAAACTAAACCTTCACATCTGCAACGGTCCATTCAAATCTCCAAAATCAACGATTTCTGTTCACCACAATCCTTTCAGTTCCACATTCGAAACTAAATCGCCTTTTCTCAGCATACTTTTCGGGAATTTGATACTCCAGATCGCACTTAGCCTTAAAAGGTCTTAAGCCTTACAATCGGCTAGCCCACAGCAAAAGGAGCCCTTCTAAACATTTTTTTTAATCCATATAATTCTAAATCCAAAAGGTGGAAGGCTCATGCAGCGGTTCCGTTCGCCACTTGCTGCGTACCTGCCCTGTGTGGTGTGGAGAACCGAGCGAACCGAGCATCTCCGAGATCACCCGATGTGCCAGCCGAGCGCGAATGCGGCTCTCCCCGCCACAGTCGGAAATCGGCCAGCTTGACGGCGGGACGTAAGAGCGGAGTGAGATTCGAGATACCAAATGCCTTGTCACACCTAGTTCAAGATACCGTGTTTGAAGAAAAATTGCATCGTGCGTGTAGTGATTTTTGAAGTGACACTTCTTCCATATTAAAAAGAGAGACGTTGAAAGCCTGTGCATACCAGTTTTTTGATCACGATGGCAGCCTCTTGGCATCCGGCTGCTGCTGTGATCCTCGTGCTGTTACACCTTGCAGGTTAGTGAGAAAAACAATCTCCATCATGTGCGGTACTCCACGTTCGATTTTGATGCGTCTGTTTCCTTATTTATCACTCCGAACCAAAAAATTCTCCTCAACTTTGCTGCGTCGTTTTTCACTCCAGCAGGTGGTTGCATTCCTCAAATGCAATCCATCTAGAACAAAAGTTATTTACAATAGTATAGTATAAAGTAGGCCATTAAATGTTTGTTTCCCAACTAAAAGTTGTTTTTTACAGAATCACGTGAAAACTAGAGGAATGAAATAATAGCGATTGAGGGAAAATTCGGTTGGCAAACAACACAGGTGAGCCAAACGCCTGCAGTTTTCGATACGGTTTGGAGAAGTAAAATAGCTCGAGTTCGGAGGTTTTTGTGTTTACATTTTTACAAGTGGTAAAAAGTTGAAACTTCTCCGGAATTTTAAGAGCGTGGATGGTAGGAAATTGGTTTTGGATCGTTCTGCATCAATACTGCGTTGTGGGCGAGTTGAAAATAACCTCCGAGTCCAGAACGGTGGTTGATTGTTCGGAACCCCCGGAGATTTAAATTTTCGCAACCGGCGGCACGCGTCCGAACTTGAACGAGCGACGAAATCGACACACGGTCTTAAAATACATACATAGAACAGGAATAAGAAGAAAGTTTCGTTAGTTTCTCTTCGAAATTATGAAGCATTTAATATTGAGCAGTAGTTCGAAATTTATTTCAGGTTTTTGACGTTTGCTTCTTAACTTTTAAGAATTCAATTAAAAACACATGTAAATTCCATATAAATTAATCAGGTGCTTCATTTTTATATAGCAGCATTTTTAAATCAATGAAGTAATAAAATAAAAGGTCAATAATATTATGAATTTTACAGTTTTCTTTGTATCTAGATCAATATTTTCGGAAAAGTTGAGTCACTTTTTGAAAAGAATTGTTTTATCGACAAACATTCAAAAGAATTCACTATAAAATATCAAATCTCCACGAAAAATAAAGAGAAGTTTCACACTCAATAAAAACATTAGATCTTGATATGTAGCTAATTTATGTTTCAGTTGTAGTCCATAAAAAATTAATACATAAAAAATATATAATGCAAAAAATAGTTTTTATGATTTTTTCAATTTTCAATGCAAATTAATTCAATAAATGGTGTTGCCTTCCTTTAATTTTTATTTCAATTTTTGGTCATTTTGAAGGTTTAAATTTTGAAATTCAGAAATTTAAAAATTAAAAAGTACAAACTGGAACAGTTCAAAATTGCAAGATTTCTATTTTTTAGAATTAAACAAGTTGAAATCGTGAGCATGTGTACTATATAAAATTAAAATATTTAAATTTGGACAGTTTCGAAAGAAATGAGAATGAAATGCATTCAAGATTCAAAAATTGAAGCTGAAATCCTTTAAGGTTGCATATGGCTTTAAATTGAATTTTAAGTTGAATATGTTGAAAATTTAATCTATACATTATTGACATTTTTTATTTGCTTTTTTCCCAATATTGCTATTTTAGTCTTGAAAAATGAGCAGCTACGATTTTTTTAATTCTTGAGAAAAGTGAGTAGTTTAACTCCTAACCTGTCAGGAGATAACGATGTTTAAAGGAGTAAGCGACTGTTGCACCTGTGACGCCATCGCCATGTGGACGATGATGCTTGGTTAGTAGAGGGAGGAATTTCATTAATTTGGAGATGCTTGCTTTAGTGCGTTAGGAATATTGCTAGCCGTCGCTGATGGAGTAGCAGGTGGCGAGCGAGGAAGCCGAGGTGGAAGCATTGGTGTTCCCCGCCCAGAGTAGTTACCATAAAATAAACCAAAAAGTAAATGCTTCTTCCCAGGCCTTTTATAAACCATTTCTCAAATTCTGAAATGAACTTCTTCCTTGGAGTTATTTTAAATGAAATCCAGCGAGATAGGGAGAGCTGTCTCTCAGCTTTATGACTATTCTTTTCTCGAATTTAAATAAAATTCGAAAGAGTGAAGTCTTCTTAATAAATCGAGAGCCAGCCCATTTGTAAAATTGTATTTTTCATTTCATTTCGTATTTATATTTTCAATTTTCTTGAGTGGTAATTTCGTTCAGCAGTAAAAAAAACATTGCTAGCACTGCTTTTTTTATATTTTTTTTTCAGAAGAGCGGTATTTTACATAAGAAACGAGTTTTCCTCGGATATAGTAATTCTAATAGATGGTTATTGTCATTAATGAAGTATATTGTAGTTGTGCAAGGGTCACATGGGAAATACTTACAATTAAAACACTTATGAATAATTAATATATTTTATCACTACGGAAATGTTTATTTCTGAGGAAGGAATTGAGGTACAACTGTTGAGAAAGTATACATTGAATATCCTTCAGTGTCACGAAGTAGCAATGGGTAGTCTGTTAGAAAGCAGACGTTTTTCCTTTAATCGTTTATCCAGTTCTTATTTACGTATAACGAGAGTATTTAATTTTAATTAGGGGTCTCGGCTCATCAATATGAATCGTTTCGTACTATTTCTCTTCCTTGCGTTTCCAGGGGTTCTTCATCTTACTTTGCCTCTTCCTTACCATATTGACCTGTGCAAATATAAAAGGAAAGAAAGTCATTTTCATAAAGAGTTAGCAAAGGAGATTTGCTCTGATATTGAATAAGTCCTTACAGATAAATGGAAAAGTATTTCCGTTGAGACTGCTGGACTGTGAATAGAAAATTTATGAATTTTCAGAAACTTTGTTTTTAAATGTTTCTATCTTAAACAATTCATTAAAAATTTTCAATCCTGTTTTGATATTTTGTTTTAAATTCTTTAATTTTAAGCATCTTTCAAGTTGAAATTATTAATTTTTGAAGGCTTGTCATTTACATGGTAAGAAGCGGATTGTTGAATGTATACTGTGATAGTTAATAATAACGCGGCTTTTCGTACGTATTTTTCCTAGAATTTTTTTAATCTAACAGTTTCGTATATGACCAATTCTGCAAGGCAAATTGTTAGCTCAACTGCTTAACGCAGTAAGGTTGACTTGAGAAAAATATGTTCGAAAAGTCACGTTACTATTTGGCACTGACTAGTTGTACGGAATTTTCCGTAAAACTAACCCGGTCAAGTATGGGGCTAGAGTTACGGAAAATTCCGTTACTTTAGCCCTGAACGAGCTGGAAAGGGGTTGGTCTTACGGAATATTCCGTAACGGCAGAAAGTTCGTTACTATTTACCATTCTACCATAGTAGGTTCAACAATCCAATTTTTTCCATGTAAAATTTTTTATTCTTGAAAGCTTCGAATTGATAAAATTACATATTTAATTTTGAATACTTTAATTTGAAAGTATTTTTATCTTGTACGTTTCAATTCGAAATTCATTCTATTTTGAATGCTATAATTTTAAACTGATCATTTAATATGTTAGACATTTGTTTTAATAGGGGCCGTTTTTCTGTAAAAGCGTGATTTAAAAAATCCATAAAGATGAAGCACTATTAAAACAAGAACCGTTTAGATTACAGTGGCCATAAAAAAATGATTAAAACCCAGTATGCGACTGGGAAATTGGGAATATTTTTTTCAATATTTGACTGGCCACCTGGATTCTGAATCTCAACTGAAAATACATACTCGTAATTCTCAACGAAGAGAATCTTAAGTGCGTCGCAAAAGTTTCATTGTTAATTTACGAAACAACTCTTATCTTCTTTCAAATCGTAAATCTTCATGACGCTTTGCCTTGAAGCGTTCTCTCAAATTATTTCCTCTTGTTCCTACAATATCCAGAATCGAGACTGAGACCCCACCAGTTAGTACCGCTTGGTCATTAACGGAAGTCGTGAAGTAAAAAATTTAACGAAAAAGGGCGTTCCGCTTCTAGTCTATCGCTTCGGGAAGTGACTTGAGAAGTAGATAGAAAATTGTCGACGGATGAGAAAAAAATGTAGTTGAGAGTAAGAGCAAACGTTTCTTCTCTTTCACCTGCTGAGGCGTTGAAAGGTGCACCTTGCACTCAAGAGGTCTCTTCGAACAATAGGTAGATTTTTCTTCGGGTTCTCCGGACCCCTGAAACCGCGAAGCGGTCCCAAGAAAAGTTACCTGAGAGGTACCCTCTTTTTTGTATGCACAGCTAGCAGCCTGGTTCCAGTCAAGGCCTCTTCATGGATTTCTTCAGTCTACGGTCGCCAAGAACCAAGAGTGCTACAAAGTTCGCCTACCTGTGTAAACTTGGCAAATTGTGCGAGAAGTAAAATGTCGTTTTCTGGCAAACTGGTTTTTACCGCGGCCTGGAATGTCGATTAGCGTGACAACACACCGGGAATTGGCTCAATTTTCTTCCCTTTAGAGTCTTTACACGGACTTCAACATTTCAGCGTCTTCATTATGCCCTTGCCTTTGCAAGATTTATGGAAAACGGTCCCAAAATGGTACCTTCCTTTCAGATCATTATCGACGATTACAATGTTCTGTCAGTTGAAAAAAAATTAGTCTCATACGTTTGAATTTGTAAGTCTGTCTATAACAAAAAAAAGCTGCGGGGGGGGGGGGGCAACGCGATCACGTGCAAATCCACATGAGTGGAGTTCGGTTGGAATAGTAGAGGGTTAATTTTAATCTGAATTACTCATTACTTTTATCTGAATAACAATTGAAATTTCAGTTTATGTTTTTGTATTGTTAATAAAAAAAAACTATCCAATCACTTTAAAAGTTACTTGATGTCACATGAAATTATGTGAATTTGAATGAGTTAATTTTGAAAGTCTGATGGTCTTTTAAAAATCTTTCGTTTTAATTATTTAAATTCAAAATGAAATATGTGGACATTTTCGAAATTGTTTAAAGGTGTGTACTGAAATTGTTTGTTTTAATTGAAATGGTAGCAGTTTTCATTCTGAGGCTTTAGATATAAACTTTGTAACCAGTGGAGAATTTTTCTCTTGGGGTTAATGTAATGATCTTACGGAAATTTATGTTCCTACCTTATTTTGGCCTTGGAATTATTGGGGAATAAAATGCCATGCTTTTTCGACCCCCCAGACCCCGGTAATTACAACCCATAGTCCCCTTTACAACCTCCCTGTCCGATTTCTAACTCCTCTCAGTCGACATAACCTCGAAATTTTCAAGCATTCTTTCATCTTTTTCAAAGTGCAAAATAAGAACTAAATTATAGTTAGTATTATCAATAATATTATTATGTCATAATAGTAAGGCTATTCGTATGGAAAATTCTGTAAAACTAGCCCCAAAGTGCCAGCTACATGTAAATTTCCGTATTACGAACCCTAGTTATATTTGACCGGTTTAGTCTTACGGAAAATTCCGTGATAATACACTGCTGTATTGAAAATTGTTAATGTTTCGAATTGATCAACTTCGAAGTATGTACAAGCGTTCAAAATTGAATAATTTTAAATTGAAAGTGCTGCGAAAGTGAAGTTTCAATCTGAAAGTACATATAAGTGCTTCCTTTTTTCAGAGATTTTCCCCATATTCTATGATACCATTGAGTATTTGTAAATATAGGCGTCAACAATGTTTCCAACGGTTTTCAACTTTTAATTATTCAAAATTTTATAAAAGCTCTAACTGTCTCGTCCTATTTACCTGTACTCGATTTGTGGTTATATTTGAAGTACTGATTGTTAAGAAGGATAGATAAAATAGAACTTCGTTAGACAATGTTTTGTAATATATGCATCTGGAAAAAATAAAAACAGTATTGGAAGCTGTTTACCTTCATGTAATGAAGAAATAAATTGTGTAGCCGTTGGTTGGGGCAGTGAACGAGTAAATCAGGCTGTAAAATATTGCGGTGTATTCATTTGGTAATATTTCACGATGCATATATTGGATTGATAAATGCAGAGAGCAGAAAGGCTATAGAGGGCATTATAGTACGTACGTAGGCGCGGGAAATATAAATTCGCGGCTCATCATAACGAGTACAGGGGTATACTCCTTGCTGTAGGAATACGGACGAGCCAGTACTCTTGGGCATTGTTTAGTTAAATAGCCACCAAGATAATGGCCGAACTTCCCGGTTTGCGGCAATCCCTTCGTACTTGAGAACGTATCTGCAGCCTTGATGCAGCACGATTCCAGAATTCCTATGTGTGCATAACACTGTTCTGCAGTTCCAGTGAGACCTACTTCTATTACAGTCAAACTTGTTTCAAGTGCCATAAAATAATTCAGGCCACATTTCACTGACATTTACATTTTGCAGAAGGCAACTTTTTTTGATACCCTAGTCCATTATTTGGATTTGAAAGGTTGGATGTATTTTCAATTTCAGCTTTTTACATTCTCATCATAATGGGATGTAAAAATGTGAAAAACTGACTATCGCGGATTTCCTAAAATTTCCACGTTTTGAGAGCCCTGAATTCGAAAAAACAAGTTTTGCAATAGTGTTTGTCTGTCGTTGTCATCGTCGTCGTCTGTGTTCTGGATAACTTTTGAAAGACTAATCGGACTGGATTGCGCTTTGGCACACGTTTTCAGGGACCAAAAAGAAATGTGAAGTTCGTTAACTTGCTATTTTTGACCAACGATTCTGATTTTATCCACCGAAAATTTGACTAAAAAATAAAAAATCCTATTTTACGGTCAAACAATGCAAGATACGAAAAGAAATTGAAAAACAAAAATTGTTCACCCTGAAATGATCTAAAAATTAGTTATTAACTATTTCTCGTATGACGCAAATTTTTCGTTTCAATCGTGAAAAATAACGTTAAAAATAAAAAAGTTGAATTTTTGGAAAATTGACACAAGATACAATAAAATGTTCGATGGCAAAATTGTTCACCTGGAAAAGATCTAAAAATTCATTATTGACCGTTTTTTAATTCTCATTTTAATTTTGAAAAATAACACTAAAAATTAAAAATTTTAATTTTTGGAAAAGCGACACAAGGTACAATAAAATGTTTTATGACAAAATTGTTTTCGAAGTTGTTCGCCTAAGTTAGATATATACAAATTTGCTTCCCAACATTTTTTGATAAGACACGTATTTTTCGTTTTAATCGTGAAAAAGGCCATTAGAAGTAACAAATTTAAATTTATGGAAAAATTATGAAAAATTTCAAACGGTTTAAAATATTTATCTGAGACATCTAAGACTGTTCAAAATGAAACATATTTAATTTTAATGCAATCAAAATTCAGCTGATAAAATTTAAGATTCGAAACGTTTGAAAGTGGAATTATTTCAAAGTGTGTCTTCAAAATTCGCTTTCAGTTTAAAATTATACTCTTTTGAGCGATTTAATTTTCAAACCTTTTAACTTGACACTGACCTATTTTCAAGTTTTTAATCTTAATTTATTCAATTTAGAATTGTTTCAGTTCAACAGTTTAATTTCAAATATATTCAATTTGAAATTATTAAATTTTTTAAAAGTTTTGAATGAAAATTTCAATTTCAGGTGCTTTTTATTTGAAATTGTCCTATTTTGAACGATTTAAATTTGAAATGATACAATTTTGAGCTTTTTAATTCTTCATTTTTTTTACTTATCGATTTGAATTAACTCATAAACGACTTACATTAACATTTCAAGTTCAGGCTTTTAATTTAAATTGCTCAGTTTTTTAACACTTCATTTTGTGAGGTAAATAATAACGACTACTTTTTTGTTACTATTTTGTTTTTGGTGAAAGGCTACTTGACACATTTTTTTGCACTATGTAATGTTCATAATCTGATCATTTTTATAATGACTAATTCCTTCAAAAGAAGCATTATATGGCATTAACGGATTACTTTTTACCTCGAAAACAGCAAGGTAAATGAACGTACAATTGGCTCTTCCGTTCAGCGTTCTAAATATTCGCCTCGTCATGTACTTACACATATTCACTCTCGGCTTTTCTCTCGTAAAATTTTTACACCGAGATTTTGCATTCAATGGTGATTGAAGTGTGGGTTTTAATGAGATAATAAGTGTAGATGCTTCACTGTGACACATTTCATCCCACTGTTTAATTAAAATTGAAGAAGAAAAACCATTGTTCCACATGTTTTTCAATTCGAAATTCACTCAACGTAATTCAGCCTGTCAGCGGGTAATTTTCTCCAAATAGGACTGATGCTAGTCTCTTTTAAAGCCAACAGGTGAAGCCCTCTTGTGACAAATTATTCACCAGTAACCCGGATAATGAAAAATTTAGACAATGGTGTTTTCTGCTTTCGGCCCTTAACTTCTGCTGCAGATGGGACGATCAGAGCCTGAAAAAGCCATATTAACCGGCGTCGGTCTACCACGCTGAATATATTTTTCCCGGATGGTGCAATAACTGTTATTACGATTTTCTTGTGAATAATAACGCCCCAAGCCCTTGTCTTATTACCCTAGACTCTCTAGAGATTCTGCGTCTTTTCCTGTTATTACGTTATTTCCGTCTTCTTCAAAATAGACCCCTTTAAGTTCTGAGTCCATGACATGTATCATAATATTTGTCAGGCCTGTGTTAGAATTTTATGCAATTTTAATGATAGAATACTACAGGTTTGACTCAAATTGAATAATAGAATCTTGTCTTGCTGTTCCTGTACAATTTTTAGTATGAGAAATATACAGTGCTAGAAATTATTTGAAAATTCAATTACCTTTTCAATTAGGTACAAGTAAATGACGTTTTAATTTCAAGCACACGACTTATTGCTCTGTAACTGAGGTTATTTACAACCCTATCACATTACTTAAATTCAGTTATTTTCTATTGTAAAATCAAATACATTCATATAATCGAATAAAACTTTTTAAAAATGTATCTTTTCCATTTTTATTGTTTATGCACGTTTGTTGTGTTTATTGCCTTTTTTATTATATTGTTTTAAACGTTTGAATTTAACAACGTCCTAGTTTTCACAACTTTGTTTCAAATCTGGAATTTACTTCAAATGCTTTCAAATTCAATAATATTTTCAACTTAAAATTTAAAAAATTTGGAACAAACTTGTTTTACTATCAATATCTTTAACCCTTAAATTCTGAAATTGTCCATGATTTATAAATGCCTCATAGTTGATTTTTGAAGATTTCAAATGACATTTCTTAATTAGAATATTTTAAATTTTATTCTGTTCTTAGCTTTATTATTCAATATTGAACATTTTGTTTCAGACTTTGAATGTTTCATTTTGTATGCAAAAATGTGTAAATATATATTTTTAACGTTAAGTTTTGTATGACATTGTACGGTTTACAGTGTCAAATTTCTCATTCTTGAAGGATTGATATTTGACTAGTTCCTCGTGTATCTAATTTATCATATGTGACTTCCTTGCCAGAGAAATGTGTGGCGTGTCTTAATAGCGAGCTTTTATCCAAATCGTAGTGGATACTATAAGAGGTTCTAATCATTCAATCATATCAGTATCACGTTGTGTGTTACCTGGGTATGCTCCACTAGTTGTTTCGCCAAAGAACGAAAATCCTTATATCTTTAGTAGACAAAAAATGAAGAATAAAAGACAGCAATGCGCGCAAAAATGCAGACTTCATGCCCGCTGATCTTAAGAATAGCGGAAAGGTACCACGGAAGAAATGCAAAAGGAAATAATAAGAAGGAAGACTTCTTGCATGGTTAAACCTGACAATACTTCTTGAGTTGAAGAAAAAATAAAAAAGTCGATGACCTCATCACCCTTGACTACAGACTATGCAGTCAAAGCGGTAGTGATCCTCGAAAAAGGGTCATAGAGACACGCTTTATTTACAAGAGAAAAGAGAACGGCATTCTTTATCTTGGGGCATCTCCTCACTCGTTCTCCATACCTGAATCACATTCTTTTCTTTAGTAGAGCATTAGCCAAGCTGATTGTGAAGAATGGAGATAAGGAACTCAAATACCTTTCTGAATGACACTTTTCAAAGCTTCAACATTCTATGTCGGTGTTAACCGCAAATCTTTACGAGTTTGCCACATCATGAAGAGAACATAAAAAAAATTGTAAACTGGTGTGAAGACTGTTACCTGTCCTTTGTGAGATAATAATAACAAGGAATTGAGAATTGTCCGACTTAGAATAGGAGCTTTGTGATGGTGGGAAAAGATAGTCGAAAATGCTTGGCAGAAACTCGGAAACTGCTCGCCGAATTTCATTGAAGAGGCTTTAACAGGGTCTATGAATATTCAAGAGTGCGATACTTAACGATATTGACACCTCCAACGGAAAATTAGAATTTATTAGCATTAGAATTGTATCAGGCTAGACACCACTTCATTTCATTCGGAGTATTTAACTATTACTGTAAAAGATTGGAGTTCCTTTTTTACAGTATCATTTTTTGCAGGTACTTATCATTTGAGACTCGAGGTGTGCTGTTTTTGAAAAATATAACTTCATGCTGTTATTTTTAGTGCAAAATACTTATGACTCCGCGGGATCATTTTAAGACTGAAGGGAATTTATAGTACCAACCGTGATCCTTGCAGAAATTTTTGCTTTGCCCCGATCGGGCTCTGGATCGGGGTTGGGTCTGGCGGACAAACTATTGCAACGATTTTCATGCCCCCCGAGCGGGGGCGATGTTTATGCCCTACCCGGGCCAGATCGGACAATTTCTGTGAGGGTTTTTTTCAGAGCCTCATTTTAATATTTACCTGAAATGAATACTCAAATGATAATTTATTAACGGTGATTCATTTTGACGCAAAAATCATTTGTCAAGGAGAGAAAAAAATCCGCTAATCTTATACAGATTGACAACAAGCGTCAAGTCTTATACGTTTTTATTTAGTGATAGAAATTCCTGTAAAATTTACAGAAAATTTCAGGAAAGTCAAAAACAAAACTTATACTGTTACAATTTTTATGAATTAAAATAGTAATTTTTTTTCTACCCGAGCTCTTTAATGACATCTGTGATTGCATTTCTGCATTACTGTATCATATTACTTTGAAAATGATAAAGATAATGAGTGTAGAAACATAAACGTGGCTAGCAAATGTCTTACGAGTCAGTGGCTTCCACGGTAATTTTATTAATTTTATGATAAGGAGCCTTGATACTTCTTATCAAGATCTTCCACGTAATCAAACAATTATTGTATTCAAGAGATAAACCTTTTCTTCGACAAAAAGTATAAAATATCTAGGATCATGTGTGTCATTCCATAAGAAAAGGTAGCACATTGTCGGTAAGAAGCTAGGACCGTAGGCATATACCCGGATCAATTCACGATATCTTAGGCCTAGGAAGAACCCTCTAGGCTCAAAAATAATCAAATATATTATAAGTAATAAAGAAAACAACGAAAACCTGCTTTGCGAGAAAAACGCATCTAAAGTTGGCGAGTGCCATAAGCGGACGTGCTATATTTTTTCTTGAAACATGAAATTTACCCACTTGCGGTCACTTCCGAGACACAAGGATATTGCCACCGGATATAGCATAGATTGAAGTATGATTTCCCATCGAAACCCTAAAATCGATACTTCAGACGTTAGTTAACGAAAACACAAATATCTCCTAAATTACGATCGATAAAGTGGTACGTTTTCTTCTTTGTGGAAGGACACGTGTTAAAGTAGTATTTTTTTAATAATCATAGACTCATTAAGAATGAAGATGATTTGAAATATGAATGGTGAACTTAAGAGAGCGGCTTAGTTATTACTATACATTATAGAATGCCTGGGAAAAGGTAGTCTTCTATTAGTCTTTATGACTAGCACACTAATTATAGTAATTTCATACAATCTTCTATACGTACGTACATCGTGATCAAAAAATTAAAATTCCATAAATATTTTTCACTTGTTGCAATGGAATGTGAGTTTTTTAAAGATATTTGTGGGCGCTGGTATTACAAACTAAACGACGACGCCTTGAGAGCGAAACGTTCCAGCTAACGCTTTTCCTCCAAGGTTTGTTTATGAATTACTAACGCGAGTAAACACGCTTGTAAAAGAAAGGTCACCCTGCGAGAAAAAAAGACAAGGATATGTAAATGTTATTTGAATAGAAAAGTGGTATTATTAATACTTTTGTTTAAAATTATTATTTCTTTTCTCCACTGAAATTTGTATCCAGGCACATTGTTCCCGCATCAAAAAAACACTGCATTGATCAAGAAATCGAAATCGAAAATTCAAATTTTGAGTCAAATAACGCGACATACGAAAAAAAGTTATGATATTAAAATTGTTGCTTTTATGAAGACACATAACCCATCGTTTGAAAATTTTTTGTTTGGAGGTATAGTTTGTTTTTTAAGTATGGAAAATAATATTGGAATATTTTAATTTTAATTTT
>JAUMHM010000079.1:13487379-13498917 GCA_032362435.1 Melikaiella ostensackeni
AACCCTTGGCACAGGGACCCTCCATCCGCAACCTGAGGACGCGTTCGGTGGCTTTGTCTAGGCCCTTCGGTTCGACTCCAACGGAACCGAACCATGTGTATATATATATATATATATATATATATATATGTGTGTGTGAAAATTCGAATTTCGTACCTTCCTTACAGTCAGATTATTCTTGAGAGTAATAAAATCCTACTTCAATTTTTTCCAAATTTTTGCTACCAACAGTTAGGCGATGTTAATTTCTTATTAAGTTTGTTTTTCATTTTAACATAAGAAAAGGTTTTTTTTTTATTTCCAACTTCAAATTTAAAGCAGTTAATGTTAGCTGATTTTACTCTTATTCAAAATCTCGTTTCTTCATGGATTGAAAAAGGATTTTCTAGTACAGTCTCTTTTGAAACTTAAAATTTGTATTTAACTTTCAAACTTGTCAAAAAAGTTTCTTTATGGATGTAAGACTAATGTTTGAAATCTGAACTTCATTACACTAAATATTTAGTCAGGGAAATTTACGGTATAAAAAAGGAAATATTTAGATTTTCACACTTCGTGGAGTAGTTGAGAACCTTCTGTATTGTAAGGTCACGCGGTTGGTAAACTAAACTGCTGTCCCAAGTAACCGAGACGGGTACTCAACTTCTAACGATCAGAAAAAACGATCAGAAAAATGGTAGTAATTCATTAAAATGCAAGTCGTACTATCTAATTGTTGTTGAAAAAATGTGAAAATAAATGAGTAGGACTTCATTACTCTCGAGAATGGTTTGACTCCTAGGCAGGTACGAAATTTAAAACTTCACTTTTTGGCACGGTAATCACAACAGTTAAATAATTGAAACATATGGTATATACAAACCGATCTATCCGAAATCAAAACAAAAATTGTTTTCAAAAAATTTGATTTTCTTTTGCATATTTTGAGATTCTTGAATGAGCCAAAATTATAGTAAGTAGCTAAAGTTGTTTTCTTGTTATTTTCACCAATTATTCAGAACAATAATTGTTAAGAAAATATTTTAAAAATTTGTATCGCATATTTTGAGTCCTACATAAGCCCTGAGATATAGTGCGAATAAATATTGTTCAGGTATTTTTTTTCTTTGTATGGTGCTCCCAGCTTAACGTTAAGGTAGCATGACCACTGGTTGTTTTTTTTTTATGCAGTGCAATAAATTTGTCAATAGGACATTTAATGAGTCCTAAATTATAGTGAAAGAAATATTACCTAGGTCGTTTTTTTCGATGTGTGGTGCTGCTGGCTTAACGTTAAGCTAGCATGACCACTGTTTTCTTTTTAATGCGGAGCATTCAATTTTACAATTGGGCATTAAATGAGCTCTAAATTATAGTGCAAAGAAATATTACCGAGGTCGCTTTTCTTGATGCGTGTTTGTGCTAGTTCAACGTTTAGCGTTGAATTTGGAAATGGGGCATGAAATGAGCCCTAAATTATATTGCAAAGAAATATTGCCTAGGTTGTTTTTTTCGATGTGTGGTGCTGCTTTCGTAACGTTAAACTAGCATGATCACGTTTTTTACATTCTCATCTCAATGAGAAGGTATTGGATTTATGTGAAAATTGACTTTCGCGGATTCCGTCAAATCTTGACGTTTTCGGACTCACTGATTGAGAAAAAATGGATTTTACTTCGATGTCTGTCTGTCGTTGTCGTCGTCGTATGTGAACACGATAACTTTCGAAGGAATTGTCCGATTGGATTGCCATTTGGCACACTGTTTTGAGGCCTAAAAAGAAAGGACGAGTTCGCGAACCAGCCAGTTTGCATGAAAATTCAAACAGAGCATTTTCAAAAATTTTGAGACCATTTTTTTTTTAAATTTAAAAATGCTATGTACGTCTATTCGTAGTACTCAGAAAGTTGAACAATTCATTCTTATGACTTTTTTTGATAAAAAGAAAATTATGAGAGTTATATCATTTTCAAAATTCAAAAAAAGAAACGAAAATGAAAATTTCACGCCAAACAATGCGCGATATGAAAAAAGTCAAGGGGAGAAAAACGTTGCTTTTCGAAAGCCCTACAAGATTGTCATAACAATTTTTTGAATTTTCTCAAGAAATTGAAAATTCAAATTTTGAGCCAAATAACGCGAGATACGAAAAAAGTTAAGATATCAAAATTGTTGCTTTTACGAAGACACATAACCTTTCGTTTGAAAGTTTTTTTGTAGGAGGCATAGTTTGTTTTTTAAGCATGGAAAATAATATTGGAATATTTTAATTTTAATTTTTGAGCCAAACGACGCGAGATAAGAATTTGTATATATTATACGGTGAGTGCAGAAAATCGAGCGCGAATATTATGATGAGAATGTATTCCTTAAGGCCAATAGAGCCTTAAGTAAATAAATTTTCGTTTTCATTTGAAATCAGAAACAAATTTAGTGATTTGTACATGAAACACATATAGCACCGAGCGCGCGGTAAGAATGTGCCCGCGAAGCGGGCAGATTTTTTTGGTACGTTTTTAGAATACGTTTTTCGAGTAATAGTGCACATTTATGAAGGTACTTAAAAATTGTTTAAAATATCGCAAAATGGAAAAGGAACTTTTTGTAGGTCTCTTCAAGGAGAACAATTCTTGCTTTAAACTTTTTTCCGTTTCTCGCATATTTTTCGAAAAAAGCCCAAATTTTTTACTCGATGCTTTACACTTTTTCGTCAATCAAAGCATTTAACGCATTGGCTGAGCCCTAATTCTCCATATCGAGGTCTAAGATGTTTACACATCAAAAAGTACACATTTCCATTAGAAAAGATAAATTTATTTATAGAAACAATGCGCCTGGATACAAATTCCAGTGGAGAAAAGAAATAATTATTTTTTAAAAAAGTATTAATAATACCACTTTTTATTATTCAAATAATAACAAAATAAACTTGGCACTCTATCCTATACATTTTCGTAGTTTTTTTTGCCTCGTGATGAAATAATATTTTTAAATCTTTGTAAAATCTTTAAAATCTTTCTGAAATCTTTGAAGTATTTTGCAATCTTTGAAATTCTTGTGAATTTATTTTTAAACTCTTTTACACAAATACAATTGCAACCTTTTATAAACTGAATGGCACGTGTCTTCTGTTAGTCACTGCGGTTAAATCGTTTCAATTGGTAATGGTGACCGCGCAGAACTCTGGGTCTGAAAGTAATCTGACACATGAAAGTAATGAAAGTACCTGGGTTGGGTTTGGGAACTGAATAAGAGGACATAATTGTTTTAGTTATATCTTATCGACGATAATGCCTTATCTGAATCGATCGCCTTATTCTGCCGATGTATGTTTATACCAAACAGTCGAATAGGGAATCAAGAAATCGCTGTCTCCTGTCTAGCAAAGCTACTTATAAATGTATTTCTGTCGTTCAAATCCCACGCGTTTCTCGGTATTCTACCTTTTGCGAACAGTGAACCGATAGTCACCAATCCATATGCGCACTCACGTTTGCGTTAGCATGCCAGATAATGACCAGAATATCGATAGACTGCACAAAACTCCCGTTTCAACGTGCGTATTCCATACAAACAGGAGATTTTTATGTCTGCACTATAAAGTACTCCATTTTACGCTGTCAGATATAAAACGAATGACGGAATTCTTTTTCAAAAATTATTTACGATGCTTTCCTTTCTTCCTATTGTTTAATATATTTTTCATTATCGGATGAAGGGCATGTGGAGAAGGAGAAAAAATACTTTGGTGTAATTTATGCAAGTTTGAAATTCTTGTTACTAGCGAAAATGTAATTTACCTCTGGAAAAAAAAAAAATTTAATGTAATCAGTTGTGAAAGAGCAAATGCATTACAGCGAGATGTGTTTTCATTTATTCTGTCTCGAAGCATTTATTTCAATTTTGTTCAGCACCGTTGTCTCTTGCTTTATAATAACACAGAAAATTTTTATGTAGTATACAAAATAATATGAATGTGAAGATTTCAAAGCGTGAATGTGGAATGAAGCATATGAAAGCTTTTTTATCTTGAAATTGGATATAAACGCTGCAGACAGTAGATGTGGTTGTACTCGTAATTTTCAATTGAGTATATAGTTACGGAAGTTTTTTTTTTAATGCAGCGTTTTTAACTTTTTATCCAATTTTCTTAAAAAAAAAAATCTTGAGGTTTTTCTGTATGCTGTGTGATTACATTTATAATTAATGAACAGCAGTTTTAAAAAGATTATATTGTTTCTCGAAAGGATGAGTAAGTTATTTGATTTATTATTATATCGGAAATTCCAATTTGGTACAAAAATGTTCGAGAATTTACAATACAAATCAACTGCTCGTAATAAGAAAATAGTAATTCGTCATGGCTGCCAATAAAAACGTACATCTGTCAATAAAAACGCAACTCACCATAAGCGTCAATATTCATGTTATTCGTTGTTGTCCCAAATAAGAACGTAACAGTGTAAGTTATGTACTGTTGTTACGTTCTTAATGGGGACAATATCGAATAACGTGAATATTAGCACCGATGGTGAATTGCAATATTATTGACACAGATGGTGGTGTACGTTTTTATTGGCAGCCATGATGAAATTACTACTTTCTCATTAGGAGCAGTCAAAATGTAAAATGCTAAGACCCGAAACACTTAGAATAGGAACGGCTGTGAAGTGTTCTAAAATTATAAAAAATGTATGGCATGATTAAAATAAGTGCATTGAAAAGTACGTTATTATATATTGTAAAGTTACAGCAGAAATTAACATTTTATTTATCTATTTATTTTGTTCATTAGTTTTTAAAGCATTGTCTTCATTTATTGTCCCTCACAATGTCTTTTTTTTATTATGCATTAGATTGCTATCAATGTCCTGCATTGTACGCATAAAATTGTTTTAGTTCATCAATTTGACAGATATCTTAACGACCTGAAGGATTCGTGATGTCACTAGACAGCTCGTAGGATTAACTAGCTAAATAAGACTACGCCCACCCACAGATTCGTTAAAGCCATAAGGGCGAGTTATGAACTTACTAAAATAACACCAGACTCCTTTTGAATGAAATGCATATAGCAACCACCATTTCGAAATGAAAAAGAAACCAGTTTCTTATTACGAGTTGATTTCAAAGGAAAAATCTTGGTATCGTAAAGCGAAGTAAAAAAAAGGTAGTTAAAATATTTATCGTTTAAGAAGGACTGATTGGGATCTTAAATCGGTTCTTGAAAAATGCTTGACGTTCCACTGTTATGTATTGTTGAAAATTTAATTAATCATAATTTATCTAAGGGTTCTATATGGAAAAATTTCTAATTCGAAACATTCAGTTTAAATTTGAAATGTTTGAAAAAGAACATGATCAAAATTGGAATCATGTCAATTGGGAAAATTATAAATTAAAATGCTTCAAATTAAATGCGTTGCAAGTTTAAATAGATAAATGCATAAAGTATTTAAGAAGGTCTGATTGAAAGCGTTCAAACTGGAATAATTTGTAATTTTAAGCGCTCAAATCCAACAAGTTTAAATAGAAGCATTCACAATTAAACAGTGTGAAAATTGAATGTTCAAAAATAAACAAATTTATTTGCAAGCCTTCTCAAATTGAATGATTTTAAACTAAAGCATAATTAAAAAGTTTCAAATGAATTATTAATTTTTATTTTAAGAACGTTTAAAAAAGTAACAGTTTTAAATTGAATGCATTTATGTTGAAACCTTATGAAATAAAATAATTTTTAATTCAAAACGGTTGCAATTGTAACCGTTCAAAAATTAAAAAAATGCCTAATAAAAAATTGTTAAAAATATGATAATCTGGATATTTTTAATGTGAAAGTTTGCAATTATGTAGAAGAATTTAGAATGGGAAGTGTTGAAAATTAAAAGAAGTGCAATTTCTAAACTAATGTATAGTTATCCATTTATAACAAATGGTTTATACAAAATTATATCATAATGCTTTCAACTTTTTATATAATTTATTGTTCAGAATTGGATGTGGTGAAGTCAGAAATATTTTCACCACAAAATAAACTGTCATTCTTTAAAATTGAATTATTTAAAAAAAAATGTCTCAGTCTATGATTAAATAATAAGACCTTAAACAAACTGAAGAATAAAAAGTTTGTATATTTTAAAGAGGAATCTTTAGAGAGTAATGTAATGAAAACTTTTCTCACTATGATGAATAACTGGAGTTTTGTGCCTGAGGCATTCTTGTGAATAACTTTTTGAACAAGTCTCGTAATCAAACTTGCAGAAAAATCTGGTCGATACGCATTTTTCCCGAGTTTGTTATTGCACTCCCACAAATGATGCAAGCTCCGAGGCAAGCTCATAAATATGTAAACCGACGAATGAATTTCAAGTTTTCTCGAGTTTCCCCTCTTTATCAAAAACATCGTCTGTTGAATATCAGACAAGAGTGAGATTGACAGGGGTGTCTACTAACCGTGAAATAGCCGGGAATTAAAAATATCGGGAATTAACCGGGAATCGCATTTAACGTTTTTAAAAATGTGATTTTTTTTAGTAATCGTGACAACACAAACGCGACGTTGCACTGCACACGCCTAAACGCTACGTGAAGCGGAATGGAATAGAGGCGTTCGAATTGCTTCTTCAGACGTTTCGGGACACGATGGTGGCCCTCTTCAGTTATTCATTCTGAAATTTTTTTAGATATATGGGAAATATAATACAATTTCGATGCTTTATTATTTGAGTAGATTTAGTTAACATCACAGTTGTTCTTTTTTATAACGAAATGTCGGGGCACACCGAAAATATTTGGACTATGTTCACCGAATCTCGGTGAACCTAGACACGCTCTTTTTATAAACATATCTTTGGGTAATTATTATTTTTGGTATTCCAATTGGTAAATAATTTTTAGATATAATTTATAATTTCTAAGAATTATTTACCAATTAGAATACCAAAATAATTTCCAAAAATATGTTTATAAAAAATAATAACTGTCATGATAACCAAATCTGCGCAGATAATTAAAACATAGAAATTGTATTATATTTTTTTGCAAGTTTTATACATCGTAAATTAGAAAAGTATAATTTTATTCGAACATAATAGGATATTGCAATGAATTAAATCTGCTTTGGTTTACTTAAAATCACAGTTGTTTTCTCATAACTTTGTGAGTTTATAGGACTAAGGACATTAGAGATTTAAAAAATTTCAATGGATAATCTTTATATTTTATTCACCATTATATTATTTTGTTTAAGTGTAATACCTGTAAGATATCACAATGCATTAAATCTGCGTAGATTCAGTCAAACATCACAGTTGTTTTTTTTACAAATACACAATTTTATAGGATTCCTAAGACTTTAAAGATTTTCAAATTTTCAAAAATCAAAATTAAGACATCAACATTGTATTACATATATTTGTTTGTCAATTTTAGATACCATAAATTGCAAAAATATTATTTTCTTTATAGAACCCTGAATTGTTCAAAGTACTTTTTAAGTAAGATAGGAAGAAGGGGAGATTTGATATTTACGACTGAGGAAAAAACGGTAAATAACTGGGAATTTGGTGGGCGAAGATTAGTAGACTACCCTGATTGAGTTCTTATGGATGGAAAACGTTCTGGTTTTCGTCGTAAGATTCCAAGAAAGTGGCAGGGAAAGTAATTGAAGAACTGACAAGAGTGGTCAAGTGCATATCCCTCCCTCGAACTGCTCTCTCTTTTTTAAGAGAGGTCGTAAAACCGTATTTCAAGCACACGGTGTATCGTAAATTTCCCAGAAAAACCTCTTTGGGAAATGATTTCGTTTGTGCATTTGTCCCACAGTATCAGCCCTCTTTCAGAATTCAAACTTGCTGCACGTGTCAAATTTTACGATGTCCTAAAATGGTGTCAAAGCCTCTAAAAATTAATTATATACTTTCCATTTTATTTTTAAAGCAATAATTCCCGAAATTCGGAGAGAGGGAATTTATGTGACAGGCCCAGAAATTTATTTCTGTTCGCAATTATAAATAGAATAAAAACGATTCCAACTTATAATTAAATTACATTTTTCCGTAAAGCTACTTCGATCGCGTAACTATAAAAAATTATTTGAAATTTGTTGTAACCACACGGAAAAAAGATTGAAGAAAATGAAGTTTTTTCCTTCAAGTACATTTCTTATTGAGGCGAGACAAAATTTTTTTGGACAGTCGAAAATATTGCATCGTCCGTATTCGTTCTAACATTTTCTTAACTCAATGCTATTTTTTCCCGTGTGTATTATAATAATATATTTCGATTTGAGAAACAGTAAAAACAAATTTTGTGGAAATTTTGGAAGTTTATGGTAAAATTACCATAAATTATTGAAAATTTCCGGAAATTTTGGAATATCAGAAATTACGAGAAATTTTGGCAACTTCTTGTTGATGCATAAATTACCGAAAATTTCCAAAAATTCTAGGGATCCGAAGCTTTTCAGAAGAAATCCAAACATTTCCGGAAATTTATGGAAAATTGATAAATTACTGGAAATTCAGGTATATAACGATTTCCAAAATTTTCGGAAATTTTCGGTAATCTATGGTAATCTACCTGTAATTTATATTAACTTATCACTTCGAGCTGGTCTCATAACTATCCACTACTCACAGTGAGTCTGTCAAGTGTCAACTCATAATGAAGTGAGGTTATGATTCCGGCAGTCCTGAAAAGTAATTTTGAATCGAAATACGCAAGCGCAACAGCTGGAAAAAGTAATCTTGCTCAAAGTGCGCAAGCGCAGCAGCTAGAAAAAGTAATCTTGCTCAAAGAGCACAAGCGCGGTAGCTACATAAAGACTTTTTATAACTGCTTTTTACCACGATTCGGAATTAGTCACTTCCCGCACGTTATACATGCCTGGAAAATTGAACATTCTGTGCATGCTTCACGAAAAATAATTTTTCCTTTGTTTTTTTTTACAATGTTTGCATATCAGGCAAATCGGTGTTAACAGATGCACCTGTTTCGCATTACTTTGCTGGCTTTGGTCTCGCCGCTTTTGAATGCTCGTCAAGCTGACGTAGTGTGCCGGAGATTGCAAGAGGAATAGAAAATGAGAAAAAGAAAGATATTCCATCCGTCATATGGAAACGCAAGAAGAGCGAGATGGAGAATCGGCGAATGAAAGGGAGAGCGTTTCGTTAAAGAGGGAGAGTGGGGGTTCCTATGTAGCATAGGTTTTGTGGAAACCTGCTTTGGGTTTCTGCCAACAACCTGTCAGGAACTTGCTCTACACACCTGTGCGGACAAAGGATTCCGTCTTCAGCTTTTCATTATTTCATTCCACCGCCTCTAATTTCGATCTGTCGCGCGACAATCAACTCAACAAAGCGCGAAAATTAACCGCTAAGGTTTCCTTTCATCATTTACAAATCCGAGTACAAATTCTCAGTTACAATTACTAGCTTTCGGCACTTATTGTAAGTGATACTACAAATTTAACATTTTTTATTTCAATCTTTGTGCTTCATAGGATGTCATATTCCTACAATATATATTCTCTTGAATCTTTCACGGCCGCTTCTAGTTGCAAATTTCTTTTATCACCATTTAACGACATCTAGAGTATTCGAGGGTCTGTGTCCGTGCTAAAATTTCAGTTTTGAACGTTACAATTTCAATTATTCCATTCTGTCCAATTTTCATTTATAACTAGAATGGTTGAATTTTGAAAAGTGTAAATCACAATTTGACAATTATTAATTTTAAACGATTTAAGTTGAAAATTAAAGAGTGTTCATTTTTAAACGAAGTTTAGAATCATTATGCTTTGAATATTTTACATTTAAAACGTTTTTTGGAATAGCTAAATTTTGAATGTTTACGATTATTTACTCGAAATATTAAAGATTCTCATCTCATATAAAGTATGTCCAATAAAATTAAAAATTATTAAGTTTTCAAAGTTTGAATTTGAAAAGTTATTTTTTAAGTCTCTTAATTTTTAATTATTCATTCCACAACGTTTCAAATTTAAATGAACAATTTTTAATGTTGAACATTTGATTTTAAAATTGCTGAAGTCAAGTATGTATGTTAAGTCATTGGAATTACTTTCATGTAATTCAGCACGGACACGAACCCTCGAATACTCTAGACATCGGTAAATGTCGGTCATATGAATTTGCAACTGGAAATAGGCTTGACCCAAAAAAGGTTTGCTGGGGACATTGATCGGCAAATGAGTTGACAATTGATGAAATCAGGGGCGTGACAACAGGAAATGTCTGCCGTCAATTGAACGTCAACCTTTGCTTTTCTCTGAAAAGGAGCGACTGCCTGAACTTCTTGTAACTTGTAACTCGTTTTGCGAGGGCACTGCTGTCACTTAGATTAGCGAAGGGCTCGTTATTAAGGTGGGAGGTCAAGCGTGTCTCCCTTACATTGCACGTACTTCCGTTAGGTTCGTTTTCACAGGAACTGGATTAGAACGAACTTGGTCTTAACCATAAAAATCGCGTGGGAAGTGGAGTAACAGGTAACGTTAGTAACGTGATGATGACCGAAAGCTTTCACCCGTGATTAATCGAGATAAAGTCGTGATAATCGTATTATTTTCACAGATGGCCGCCTTTCTATCGGTTTCTCTCGTTATTGTTAATCTCCAAGATCCAAGAACGAAACAAACTGATTAGATTATTTTCATTTTCTGTAATTGATGTCTCTAAAACTAAGTTCTTTCATCTGGTACTCATAACAATAAAAATTCACTTCACTATTTTAGTTTCTGTAGTTTGTACGTTCTACTATCTGCATGAGGAGTTTACTATTTTTAATGTGTAAACATCTTAGACCTCGATTTGGAAAGTTATGCCGGAGTTAGAGCGTTAGATGATTTGGGTAGTGACGATAAAGTGTAACGCATTGAGTTGAGAGTGTTTACACCGGACGCTTGGCGCAGGCTCAAACTGTGTAAATGGGAGACACTGAGTGCGATGAGAGGGAGAGAGACCGGACACTTGCTTCTCTCCGCTTCTCGCTCCGTCTTTATCGCTCCAACTCAGCTACGCTTCTCCCGATGTATTCACTCGTCTCCCGGTCATCGATACAGCTGCACTTCGTTTGCCGTGATGAAATACTATTTGAAATCTTTGTGAATTCTTTGATTTATGTAAGATTTTTGTTTAAGTTCACGTTTATTTGAAATCTTTGTGAAATATTTTGAAATCTTTTGAAATCTTTTGAAGATTTCACAAAGATTTATTTATTTTTTGTAAGATTTTCGTTTAATTTAACGTTTATCGAAGATGTTTTCATGTCCAAGAAGTTGGCAACGCCAACTTCAAATTTCGAAAAAACGAAAACTGTGCTGAATTGTGGTAGATTTGTGCTCTATTGTGCCGTAAAAGATTTTTCAAAAAAATCAAAATTTGAGCCTAAAAATAAAAAAATACGTTTTTTATGTCAGCCTCGCCAATTGATTTTTTCGAAAAAATGAAAATTGTGCTGAATTGTGCTAGATTTGTGCTCTGTTGTGCCGTACATTTTTTTCGGAAAAATGAAAATTTGAGCCCAAAAATCAAAAAA
>JAUMHM010000079.1:13525986-13537117 GCA_032362435.1 Melikaiella ostensackeni
ATACTAGTACTACTACTCCTACTACTAATATATACTATTATATATATACTACTACTAATATATGTGTACTCTCTTTTCGGAATTTCACCCTTTCCTAGATACAATTAGTATAGGGGAAAGGTGTTCACAGGGAGTCAGAAAGCTCTGAACTCGTATAGATGCTCATTTTTAAATTAACCTGAAAAGCCTGACGTGTGGAAATAAAGTCTAACCCTTTGGATAGTCAAAACTGAAAGGAAATGATGTTTTTAATTATGCAGTTAGCAGTAGTAACCTTTGACTCCCCGTGTACCTGTGTGACTACACGTGTACCTACAAGGTACACACGTAATCATTTTTTGAATATCATTCACAATTCAGAAGTGAAAAATCTTTTTGCCACAAATTGGGTAAGTCTTATGCTGTCAGATTGTAAGTACAGCAGCGAAAAATTCTGTAACTGACTTGATTTTCTCAAATATTGGTTGAAAGTAGTCAGTCAAATAATCTGTCTGTCATTGCAACCTGTCAAAAAATTATTTTATTTAAAAAAAGCTTAAATACAAATATATATATAGAGAGAGAGAAGCATACAAATATAACTTTTCTAAAGTACGTCAGTACAATGGAGTCATAGATATTCAGTGAGTATAACGCATGTTATGCAATAATTTTGTAGATATTGTTTTGACTACTTGCGCCTATTTCATTTTATCTTATAAGAATACTTAACGATATGTTAACCCTGTTACTGGTACCTTGTACTGTTGGGTTTCAATAAAACTACTCAAATCAAATGCTTATACTTCATAACTCCTTAAATTAGCAGAACATGTCCCACAAAAAAATGGTAAAGCACAAGAAAAAGACAAACCAAAGTAGGTTTCTATTAACACATGCACGAAATTCGTGGCAAGTAACTTTTTCACATCGTTGTGCATGCGCGTTTCAAAAAACAGCTACTGTCAACCGGGGTAATTATGGATCACGGGGGGTATAATTGCACTGAAAAAAATGGTTGGTTGGGACAACTCATAAAGTAGTAGAGCCGACTACTTTAGTTCGTAATGTATGCTGCTGCCACTTATGTGGTAGTGGTTACTAGTTTTATTTCTAAGAATGGTAGTAGTTGTCCTTACTACTTTACTTGTTGTCGTAACAACTTGCGATGGTAGATATCATTTTCAGGTAGTTGTAGTTTTTACGTCCAGTAGTAAGTCTTACTAATAAATTAGTAAGCCCTACAATTAAATTAGTACAGTAAAACCTCGATTATCCGAGGTAATGTGGGGAGGAGATACCACGGATAAGCGAAAACTCGGATAACACGGAAGAAGTACAAGATTAGAAAACATTAATTATTTTTGACATATTTGAAATGGTAAAATTAAATTTGACCACGTAAGCATATAAAAGTGAACAACTAACGAACGCAGTTTAATCTTTCGAGTAAAAAGCATTGTTACTAACGTGGCTTAAGAAAGTCGGTAATAGAGCCCAACTGTTAATTTTTAGCTCGCAACCGAAGAGCACACAAAGCGCGTTGTAACAAGTTTATGCGTATATAAGCAACAAAGTCGCAATCGCAAATTACTCCGCGCATACAGCATACGCATAGCGGCTTCATCTGTTTTATCCTGGTTTTTCCGTATTGTCCGAGCATACACCTCGGTTAATGCGGAGTGCTCGGATAAGTCCGTTGCCTCGAATAAGTCCGTTGCCTCGGATAACGCGGAGCCTCGGTTGATCGAAGGATAAACGAGGTTTCACTGTAGTTCTAATTACCTAAAGTAGTAATCCTCACTACACGGAAATTCCAATATAGGTCCGACTTTGGTTCTTGTGTAAAATGGCCTTGGACATATAGCCGACCGACTCCAATGTCAACAATCAGGGTCGCTTCAACCATTTCTATGTGATTTTCGTTCGCAGTAAAAAATATTTATTAAATTTCTTTGAATGTTCGTTTGTTTTGAAAGATAAACACTGCCTCTTGTTTTTCTGCAATATTTTTGTAACACGTAACGTAAACACTGAAAGCGAATGAAGCGAAGTGCGGACCGTGCGAACTGACGAAATTACATATGCGCTTGTGATACCGCCAGCTTTGTTAGTGCGGTGCTGGACGACTTTGCTGGCTTTACGGTGCACGCTGTGTGTACACCTTCTTCCCCTGGTCCTGGAACGAAATTATCGGATTGACATACTGTAGACTGACCTATTAGAGACTTTCAGTGTATTAACACCCAAAATGATACATAATTACCCCGGTTGACGGTATTTGTGTTGAGTTTAAACACAGTTGGAAATTGTGAATAAAATTAGATATTTTATATTAAAATATTTATTGTCCGCATAAAAAAATACTAATACTATTTATGAGAGTTCAGTTTCATTATCTGTAAAATAGATTTATGTGATTCTATTTGTTGTTAATTTTATTATAATAATATATAGCTTGGCCCAGAATATGAATAATGCCGGATTCAAATATATTTATTATTAATAATATCTTTTATTAATACAGTTTAAGGAACAAATATTTTGTATCTGTAAATCTATCATTCTATCATTATCAATCAGTCCTTCAGTGAGATTGAACTAATTTTTTTAGACATTATTTTAATGAATTATTTTTTTGTTTGTTCCAGGTAAACTTCCGTTATATAAGAATGACATCCGCACCGTAATGAGTTGGTAAGATACGAAATTGAAATTTCGAAATCCTCAAATTCTCTGGAAAGTTAGTCAGTAATAATATAATCATATTCTTTCCATAGAGAAAGAGAAAAAAACACACAAAGAAAACATTGTCACCTTTAACTGTTTTTAAATCCACTTTTTCAAACCGAACCAGAGATTTCGCTGAGTGAAATAGCGAGAAGAGGGTCACTGGAATCACTTCAGTAAAAATTTCACCCGTTTTCAGTGAAATATCACTGATTTCTAGTGAAAAGTTTTTTGTTTTACCTCTTCTGGCTATTTTAGCTACTAAAAAATCTCACTGGCTCAGTTTAAAAGGGCAAATAATTTTTAAAAAAGTAATGAAAATCTACCTATACGATTTTAAATGTCTTCCGGCTTATAATACCTTTTGACTTTGAACGCCTTCAGTTGTGCATAATTCAACATTATAAGAATTTCACGTGGAGTTATTTTGAAGTAAAAGGTTTCCAAATTTGAACAGTAAGAAATCAAAGCTTTAAAAAAATTAAATATAATTTATTAAACATGAATCGAGAACAATATTTTCTTAAAAATTTTATGAAACATTGTTAATTATTGTTAAAAGTATCTTCACTTCAAGTTCACACGCAGAAAAATGTTTGATTGGGAAAACTAAAAATTTTTTTGCTATCGAAGCAACCGAATAATTTACTTATTTCAACAAAAATCCAATTTTTGGTGATTCAACCAAATTTTGCTGTCATGAGTCAACAAAAGTTTTGTTGAAATAATTAAAATTTCGTTGGGACAAAAAAATATATTGTTGGTTCTGTAGCAACAAAATCGATTTATGGGCCGTACCAAGTATTTTTCTGAGTACATACAAAATTGATTTAAAAAAATGAAAATTTAATTTTTGCCCAAAAAATGTAATAATAATATTTTTAAATCTTATCGATGTCACAATGAATTTGAATCCGGTTTGTTATATAAATATAAATTATAAAATGAACTGATGACTTACAAATGACAAACGTATGATTATAAGCTTCCATTTTCCGTTAAAAATTAATTTACCTGATAACCATTCTTTTATTAGCCTCATGTTCATCCTCAACATTTGTAAATACCTTGATCAAGTGTCTTCTCCAAGGTCGACCCGAGGGTGAGGCGAGTAAGGGCCTTTTCAATGTCAGGGTTGAGAAACAGTGAAAGGACGGCCACAAATCACAAAAAGCCGTCCGACAAGAAACGAGTACGATATTGGTGGTCGTTACTATTTTTTCTTTCTTCTTCTACTCTCGTATTGATCCTGTTTGCCACCCACGTGACTTTAGTATTCCGCGTGCAAACTTTCGCGAAAACGTGTCCCGCATGCCTGTGGGACTCCATAATTGTAGATTCAAAGGAAATAATTCGGCGAGAGCCCGGATCCCCAGGGACCCCACGATTGCGAGAGAGGGTGTCTGCCACCCACTTTTCGCCCTTTTTACTCTTCACTTTCTGTCATTCCTGCAGGCAAAAGTGCGTGAGCGAGAGGGGGACCCTTGGCGCGAGAGGGGGACCCTTGGCCTTCTAACGAAGTGAAAATTACCGCAATTTTTTCCTCGTACATACATGAACTGATTTCTTTTCGAGCATTATAGGATAATCCGTAACCAGCAGTTTCTTTTGGTAGAGTTGAGTCGACAGATGCCCCTTTTTCATCGAAGGGTCCTTATCCAGGATCTCGATTACCCTCTTTCTTCCGGAGACCTAATTCCTAATACGCTGTATCATTCAGGCCTAATTCGGCTCTGGACTCGAGTGGATTTTCCATTGAGTATAGATCATCGAAAAGAATCAATGCTAACGTAGGGGGAACCCAAAATCACTGTGGCGTACGTGCGAAATTCGCTCACACGTGCCAGAAAAGTTACGTTGTCATTTGTCAGGATATCCGGATTTAGGGTTTATTTCTTATCCTCTTTTTGGTTTTTTTTTTCTAATTTGTCATTGAGTGTGGCGAATCAATTTCATCTGAATTAGGATTTTTTTTATTTGTACTGTCTAAATCTGAATCAGCGAAAATTCGCTGGTTGGCAGCGCATGTACGCTGATTTAGATGGCTATAAGTATACCACTGCGAATCCGCGAATATTCACTGTTTTAATTAGCGAAAGGTAAATACGCTGATACGGACAGCGAAAGTCCTGCTGATTGTATTAGAGACCTCTTCCTCTGCGCATGCGTAAATTATTGCGGTTTTTCCGAATTTTCGATTTTTCGGCCTGGTTCTCTTTAAATACCTTTGTTTCTACTCCGCAGTGAAAAATGTAGAGAGGAGCTTACTGGAAAAGGTAATTGATTTTGATTAATAATACGAATAAGATTTTTTTCAAGGTTAACGTTCTTATAATAGTACACTATAAAAAAGGTGTGGAAAACAGTTTCTTTCGGGAATAAAGAAAGGGACGAGAAATGGAAATGAGGGGTCAAAATGGGGGAGGGGTAATTTGGAAGTCACCGCCTTGTTCTTGCCAGTCCCCCCTCTTCCATCTTTCTTTTCTTTTTAGGATATATTTCTTTATTTTATTTTAAGGGGGGACGGGACTGAAAGCGTGGAGGAGTAAGTTGGAATCCACCCCGCGCTCTTTTACATTGTTCTTTTCTTTTTGGGGTACATTTTGGTATTTTGTATTAAAGGAGATTAGAAAGGGGAAAGGCTAAGTTGGAACTCACCCCTTGCCCTTCTTGGATTGATTTTTCATTCTGGAGTTGAAAAAAAAAACATAATTAAAAAAGAACCAGACCGAAAAATCTAAAATTCAGAAAAGTTGCGACTATAGACAATTACCTATTTACTACTTATTTAAATTTGATGAATTTAAAATACTATGAATTCACTGAGAATCAGTAACTATTAACTAAAATTCCAATGATCTGTTACTTGTTTTTCAATAACTTTTTATACTGAGAGTTCAGTGAAAAACTAATAATATTTCAATGAATAGTCACGGAATCTGAGTGTTTCACGGATTCAAATATCGAGAAATATGTCACTTAAATCCTCATATTTTTTTACTGTTTTATCCGTAAAAAATCCTAGTAAAGTTGTAGTAATGGTCACTGAAAAAAAAACAATGCCATAAGACTGGAATAGTGACGAGTCACTGATTATCCGTGAAGTTTCAGTAACATTGAGGTAGCAAAAATTACGTCATTGATGCACAGTGTCAAATTGCACTGATCCTTACAATCTAGTACATTTTCATTGATTCGAATTTACAGAGCATGAGTCGAGTGATTTTTCGTCATTTCTAGTGATTTCCGGGCAAATACTTTTAAATTTTCTTAAAACCACTCTCTAAATTGGAGTTAGCGAAAATTCACTGAGAATCAATGAATTCACTAGGAATCAGTACCGTCCTTCTGGCAACCTCAATTAGTGAAAATTCACAAGAAATCAGTGCCTTGAAATGCCTTTAAATTCAGTTAAATTACATACGTGCAATTTAATCAACAAATCTTTTAAAATTTGGTGAAATCTCAACGAATCAAGAAAAATTTCATAGAATCGGGTGAAAGCTATTAAAATCTCATAAAATCATGTGAATTACCATGAATTTTGTTTAGTTTTGCTGCATCAGTTTTCGCAAGCTTGGTTTATAATATTACATATTCTTAATAGTAAAAAACTTCAAACTCAACGAAAACAAAGAGATGACCAAGAAATGTCATGATATACTTAAAGATCGCCATTAAACTTTGAAATAAAAAAAGTAAAATAAAAAGTATGAATTGTTACATGGGGAAGTAATATTTAAACCGCTTTATAAAGCACCCACATATTTCAGTGCAGCTGCGTATCATTAAAGTCGTACCGAAAGTTCTTTCCCTGTTTCGTCACAAATCTATTATCTATGTATATGAACAACATGATATATGTTTAAAAAGAAAGGCAAATTTATCATGCGTGTGTGCTTTGGAGAAAACACACTTGCGTATTATATAAAATACTGAGTTTTTTTACTAATATAGCTTAACTCTATGAGCCTATGCACAGCTTCGGAAGTTAGACGTTAAAAATAACTGTTCCCGCTCTTGAAAGCCTCTCCATGCCCTTTCTTCCGCAAGAGGCATTTTTTATACGACACCAAAAGAAGACATGGGATTCTAATGGTATCATAAAAGCCCCAATGGAGGAGTAGCTTCGTTATTACGTGTGCCTCGACGTGTGCTATGCGGAAAATACGTTTTTTCGATTTATACCACGTCCTCGAGTG
Source organism: Melikaiella ostensackeni (assembly GCA_032362435.1). Classification (NCBI taxonomy): domain Eukaryota; kingdom Metazoa; phylum Arthropoda; class Insecta; order Hymenoptera; family Cynipidae; genus Melikaiella; species Melikaiella ostensackeni. The sequence continues at coordinate 13,532,898 of JAUMHM010000079.1, forward strand.
CACTTCAAAATTATTGCTCTTCTTGTAGCAGGATTTCTAATCTATTTATTGTCGTTGAATGCGTGTGAAAGTGATGCAGCAGTCGTGTTTTTTCTCACTCTAAGGAAAGTAACATTAATGTTCCAGTGTATTAATTCTTCTGGTAGTCTAGGTATTCATTACGGTACTGGCATTATAAAAAATTCGAGATTGAAATTACCTTATTGATTCAAGTGTAATTTCGGTATTAAATTCTTTAGGTAAATAAATACATTACAGTTCGTTGACGACTCCTATAGCGCACTGTACAGAGTCCAGTCCAGAACAGGAGTCAGTCCTATATGCGCAACAGTAAAGTATGATCGGCCAAAAAGAATTTATAAGGACACAGAGTTGCGGGTGTTGACGGGTCGATATAGTCACTTTGTTTGCTCAAACAGAAAAAGTCGAGTTGGATGAAAAAAACGCAGTTGTCGAGAATTGAACCACGGTTTGTAAGGCTGCAATCAGCTCCTCTCTGCAATCTGGTGTTCTGAATTTTAAAGTTTGAGACACTAAACGTCCTCATGGCGTCATGCAAGGCAAGCTTCGGTTCGGTGCTAGCCGAGCGTTATTGAATGCGGCGCATCCACGAATGGTTACTGGACTGCTGCAAACTCAGTCGAGTTCGAGGTCGAGTTCCCGATAGAACACTGTAAACTGTGCCTCGATTAAGAACATCATCCTTTCGACAACTGAAACAGGATATATATTATTGATGGGAGAAAATTAAGTAATTTATGCTTTCTATTCTGTTTTGAGAAAACAAACTTTTGATGAGAGACTTAAGTTTCATTTTTGCAAAGGTTTACCTACTTAGATTGTACACCGAGAAAAATAAAAATTTCGGTTGCGGAAAGATTGCACAACAACATCAAAAAGTGCTATTCAAGTAGGAACGAATGCATGAATATAGATTACGTTCTTAGATATTTTAGTAGCTATACGAAAGTAAAATAAATCCTAAATCTATTAATAAGTATTTGATACGCTCATGAAATTAAATGCCATAAGCTGCAGTAATTTTACATATTCGTTTCAGGAAAGAATCTTATAATACATGTTCCTTATTTTGCTTAAAGTATAAACATATAAATCCAAGTAATTATCAGTGATTGATAAACTTAGGAATCTAATCATTTATACGTAATGGCGCCCGACGATTACTACATTGCTACATTACTACCGTTACTACCAATATGGAGGTTACCTGTTTTCATATGAAGGAATTCAAGAAAGCATTACCATCGAAATCTTATATGGTATTGTAATCAGTTATAAAATTTAATCTTAATTTGGAGTGTTATGCTCATTTAAATAAAATTCAATGCTCGTTTTTATAAATTAAAGTAGTCGGAACTATTTTAGAATTGTGTTTAAAGATAGAAACATATCCTAATGAATGATCGCTGCAATGAGAGTGGCCAAACTAAAGCTTATTATCATGTGCAGATATGATGGAAATGGTCAAAGAATGCGTCACAGTAAGATCTGCGGAACGCACTGTAAGAGTTCGAAATGCCAGGTTGCTCTCATTCCCAAACGTCTAATAGTCAGCCCCATACGGTCAGAAGTCAAGAGTCAGCCAATGCATGAGCTCTCGTAATTGTTTATAAGATTTGTTCAAATAATTAACATTTGTTGTCAATTTGAAAAATAGGACAAAAAGAAATCATTGGTAAGACATTTGTAGTTGATTCATTAGAAAAATGAGACTATTCATGGAAAAAAGATCTAAATGTGCATTTGTTTATACAAACTGTTTAAATAATTAACAGTAATTTTTAATTTGTTTCATACAAAATTTTTGCCAAAGTTTATCAACAATATATTTTATATTATGGAAGATCATTCAAAAAACTAAAAAAGACAAATTTAAAAAAAATTACGAATGCAACGAAGCACGAAATATTTTTTACCCGACGCTGCCTCAAAATACTTGGACGATACTTTATCAAGAAAGTCCTAGCGGTTACATATCTCAGTTGATTGGTGCGTGTGGTATAAAGTTTATAGGTAGTTTTAGGTAGTTAGATTACGAATCTCAGCGAGTGCGATTTTCCAAAGCATTCAAGCTTGCGATTATATGTATAAGTGACAGTGCATTAATAAAATTGAAAAATAAGGAATATATAATCATAGTTTCAAAAATAATATATTTTTTTCGTTGCAAAATCTCTGTTTGCTTTTCAGTGGTATTTCGAACTTTACATTGATAGCCATCATCCTTTCTTTGGGCGACGATTCTTTGTTTGGCTACAATCTACATCCTTGCACATCTTACACTTGGTATGGGAATGACTCCTACATATGTACTGGAGTGCTCACAGAGCGCCTACCAAATATTTGCACTGTAGTGATTTATTGCAATCGCACCCTGGATCTGGAAAAGTAGACCAGTTTAGGAATGAGATCTGAATTCTAGGCACTGAAGACCGAGATTTGCAATCGTATTTTTCTCCGTGTAGATGATAACGAACGAGTTGTATATACTTACTTTGAAGTATTAAAAGTTGAGGTTTTATGCAGGAGAGGACAAATTTTTTAATGATTAGTGTGTAGTTTCACATTCCTTCCGGTGTCTTCTGCATCCATTCCTAAAATTTTGTAATCATTACACGATTCTGGCACTGAATATTGAACTCTTCAATCTCATTTTCTCCATGTGGTTGAAAGAAAACTCAGATCTGTTGAAGTCTTGTAAAATTGTAACTATTTAAGATATGAAAGAGTCTCGATTTTACTTTGCTAATATCATAATAAACCTGAAGTTCCGAACGTTCATATAAACGAAATACAAGAATTTTTTCCGATTTTTTTTCCTTAAATCATTTAGCAGGACAAAAAATAATATTCTATCGGAAAAAATTGTGAATGTTTAATTTTTAGGGGGTTAGCTACCCTTACACATCACTCATTATTCAGGTATTCACAAGACAAGTTAGAGTTTCGCTGGAATTTTCGTTACAATTTCAGGTTAGAACTCGAAATTTGACAATTAAAAAACGTCAAAAATTTTCTTTCTCATGTTCCGAATTACCGGTCTCGGGTGAGATCTTTCGGCAACACCCCTAAAAGCCACCGTTATTATATGCTCACCTAAAACGTAAAAAATGTCAAGCTAGAATTTCGATGTGTGGCAATCAAAAAACATCAAAAATCTTTTTTTATGCTCCGAATTATAGGTTGGGTGAGACATTTCGTCAGCACCTCTAAAGGCCACCCTTATTATATGCACACATAAAATGTTGAAACTGGTAAATTAGAATGTCGAAATTAAGCAATTAAAAAACGTCAAAAATCTTCTTTTTTTATGCCCCGAATTATAGACCAGGTGAGACATTTCGACATCACCCTTAAAAGTCACACTTATTATATGCGCATTGCACATCTACAATGTTAAAAATAACTAGTTAGAACTTCAAAATTAGTCAATTAAAAAACGTCGATAATCTTATTTTTTATGCCCCAAATTATAGGTTGGGTGAGACATTTCGGCATCTCCCCCAAAAGCGCAAAAAAAAAAGATTTTTGAAGGTAGGTAAACCTGGAAGAACCACCATGCTCAAATATTATATGCCCTATTCTAAAATTAAGGGCTCATTTAGGACTCAATTCGTACTCAAAAGCTAAATTTTGGGTTCTGCATTTGAAAAAAAAATATGTGTGGTACTGCCAGCTTTACGTAAAGCTAGCAGTACCATGGTAGAAATATTTGTTTCATAAACTTTTTTCCTTCACAAGAATTGAGGGCTTATTTGGGGCTCTTACGTGGCCCCAGGCACAGTTTGTCAAAAACAACACCTATCATTGAAAAACTACCCTAAAGAATGAATATGCTCTAAACATAAAAATGAGTACATCAGAATTAAGGGCTCTTTTAAGGCTCTCCAACACCCCCAAAATCAATTTTCCAAAACCATCCCTTAACATAGGAAAACTACTTCGAAACGAAAAGTACTGATAAAGAGCAAGGAGAAGTATCGCATCAGTTTGGAGTATTCCCTAGTTGTCCGAAAACATCAAAAACTTTTCCAAAAACCACCCCTAACTCTCTAAAACTACCCCTAGCACTCGAAAACCACCACGTAAAAAAATATGACATTAAAATTAGAATAAAGTATATCAGAAGTTCTTACTTTTCTCGGACCACGCCCAAACAATATATGCCCTATGCTCAAATTAAGGGCTCATTTAAGGCT
>JAUMHM010000079.1:13557348-13571682 GCA_032362435.1 Melikaiella ostensackeni
AACATAATTAGAAGTTTTCTGAAGGTGACTTGTGTGTCCACTAATAATTCAAAAATTTTGTGGCTGTATTACATGGAAACTTTGCAATTGTTTCATTAAAAGCGAAAGAGATTGTTTTTGGTCGTTGATGATTGTTATTGCGGGGTTGGAAACATAATCTGGAGTTTTTAGAAGGCGACCTATGTGACTCTTTTCAGCCAAAAAATTTTATGGCCGTTTTACATAGAGAAACTTCATAATTGTTTCGTTGAAAGTACTAGAGTTAGACTTTATGGGATGTTTAATATTATGTTCAGGTTGGGAACACGACCTGGAGTTTTCTGAATATTATTGTGGCTGGGAACATGAATAGAATTTTTCTGATGGTGACTTGTGCGTCTATTATTAATTAAAAAATTTTGTGACTGCATTACATAGAGATACTTTGCAATTGTTTTTTCAAAAGTGACGGAGGTGGTTTTAGGGTGTTCATGATTGTTATTGCTGTGTTGAGATCATGAACAGAAGTTTTCTGAAGGCGACTTGTTTGTCCACTAATAATTTAAAAATTGTGTGGCTGTTTTACATGGATACACTTTAGCATTGTTTCGTTAAAAGTGGTAGTGGTTATTTTCGGTCGTTCATGATTCTTATTGCGGGGTTGTGACTTTAGCATTGTTTCGTCAAAGTACTAGAGTTGAATTTTCTGGAATGTTTAATATTATGTTCGGGTTGGGAACATGACCTGGAGTTTTCTGAGTATTATTGTGGCTGGGAACATAAATAGAAGTTTTCTGTACGTGACTTGTGTGTCTATTATTGATTAAAAATTGTTGTGACTTTATTACATGGAGACAATTTGCAATTGTTTCTTTAAAAGTGACAGGGGTTGTTTTCCGGCAGTTAATGGTTGTTATTGCTGTGTTGTCAACATGAATAGAAGTCTTCTGGAGGTGACCTGTGTGGCTCTTTTTAATTTAAAAATTTTGTGACTGTTTTAAATGGAGAGACTTTAGAATTATTTCGGTAAAAGTACTAGAGTTGGATTTTATAGGATGTTCAATATCATGTTCGAGTTGGGAACATGACCTGGAGTTTTCTGAGTATTATTATAACTGAGAACATAAATAGGAGTTTTCTGAATGTGACTTGTGCGTCTATTATTGATTGAATATTTTTGTGACTGTATTACATGGAGACACTTTGCAATTACTTCTTTAAAAGTGAGAGGGGTTATTTTTGGGATGTAATGATTGTTATTACTGTGTTGGGAACGTGAATAGGAGTTCTCCGCAGGTGACTTGCGTGTTTACTAATAATTGAACGATTTCGTAGCGGTTTTACATGGGCACTTTGCGATTGTGCCTGGGAACATGATTAGGAGTTTTCTGAACGTGACTTGTATGTCTATTATTCATTTAAGACTTTTGTAATTGTATTACATGGGAACACTTTGCAATTCTTTCGTTAAAAGTGATATGGGTTGTTTTTGGCCGTTAATGATTATTATTGCGCGATTGGGAACATGAATAGGAGTCTCCTGAAGGTGATTTGTGTGTCTATTAATCATTAAAAATTTTTTTGGCTATTGTATATAGACTTTTTGCAAGTGTTTCGTTAAAAGTGATAAGGGATGTTTTTGGTCCTTAATGATTGTTATTGCGGAGTTGGGAACATGAGGAGAAGTCTTCTGGAGGTGACTTGTGTGGCTATTTCTAATTTAAAAATTTTGTGACTGTTTTACATGGGGACACTTTAGAATTGTTTCGATAAAAGTATCAGAGTTGGATTTCATGGGATTTTTAATATTATGTTCGGGTTGCGAACATGACCTGGAGGTTTTTGAGTATTATTGTGGCTGGGAACATTAATAGGAGTTTTCTGAACGTGACTTGTGTGTCTATTATTAATTTAAAAATTTTGTAATTGTATTACATGGAAACACTTTGCAATTGTTTCGTTAAAAGTAATAAGAATTGTTTTTGATCCTTAATAATTGTTATTGCGGGGTTGGGAACATGAAGAGAAGTCTTCTGGAGGTGATCTGTGTGGCTATTTCTGATTTAAAAATTTTGTAACCGTTTTAAATGAAGACACTTTAGAATTGTTTCGTTGAAAGTACTAGAGTTGGATTTTATGGGATGTTCAACCTTGAAAATTTATTTTTTAGTTGCAATTTCATGTATTTCGTTGATAATTCGACTTTTCGCCGTTTTTCGTTTTAAATACGAACTGAATTAATAGAATCCAAAAAAAATCCAACTATGTTTATTTTTTGCCTTAAATGCGAACTGAATTAATAGTCTACTAATAATTAATAGTCTACTATTATATTTTTGGTTAAGAATTCATCTTTTTTGGAAGAATTTTATTATTTTTATTATTATTCTTGTTTCATTTTTTTTGTTGAAGATGCAACTTTTTTTTGTAAGTTTGACTTTTTTGGTTGAACTAAACTGTTTTTTATCCAATATTATAAACTTTTTTGATTGAAAATATTCATTATTACATTTTTTGTTGAGAATTCATCTTTTTTAGCTGAAAATTCGTTTCTTTTTTTGTTTAAAATTAATTTTTGGACTGAAAATTTAACTATTCCATGTTTGGTTGAAAATTGATATTATTACTTAAGGAGGGGGGAGGTTAATTCGGTGAAAAAAAGCATATTTTCAAGACTTTTTTTCACGCTACAGACAATGCTAGTTTATTTAATTGATTTTAATAATATAAAACAACATTTGAAGAATATTTTATGAAATTCTCAAGGAAAAATATCAAGTAATAAGCCATTGGCAGCAAATCTTTGGAGGCGCCTCGAAAAAAAGTTGTTCTACGGTGACGGCTGTAATTCATCACTGGATCATCCGAAATCAAAAAATCAAATTGTTTTTATTAGTTTATAAGATTCTCAAGGTAATGCTGTCGAGCTTCTTCTTTTTTATTAATTTTTTAATTTTTGGTAACACTTGGAAGTCAAAAAACCGATTTTTGCTTAAAAAAATCGGCAAATTTGTTATTGTAAAATTGATAATAATTATGAGAAAAGAACAAACTCGACAGCATTACCTAATAATTTATGTGTAGAAAGAGTGTACAAAGTTTTAAAAAGATCGGTGCAGTAGATTTTGAGTTACAGACGTCACCGACTTTAAAAATGCAAAGTGTGAGAAAAACGCAATGAAGTTTTGCAGGTATACGAAATCGAAGGGGAGCAACGGACTCTTAAAACTCCATATTATCTCTGTTAGTTTTGCACCGATCGGTCTCAAATTTTGACAAAATATTCTTGAGATGTTGTAAATTTATATGAAAAAATGAAAAAAAAGGTAAAAAAAAGTTGAAAAACCTTACCCCCCCCCCAAGTTTTATAGTATTAACATGAATTTTTTTTCCTCGAAATACCGCGAAAGATAACCTAATTCCGCGTCTTATAATGAGCCAAAAATAAAGGCAAAATATCAATTTTATAAAAAGATCTTCCAAAGTAACGCGAAATTTCGGTATTTTCGAAAAATTTTAATAACTCTAGAAATAATTAACATTTTTTAAAGTTCTTGGACTCATTTTAAAGGTAAGTATCTATAGTATTTTTTCAAATCGGTAAGATATGTTTAGAATTCTTTCCCTGGATTCTGCCTTAGGGTCAAACTTGGTGCAAAAAAGTCACAAAATTTCAAACATTCGTGAATACTTATAAATTTTTTATAAAAATATTATTGTATTGAATTTTTATGAACCGTGTAGTGAGTACGATCATTATTTTAAATTTTGCGACTCTTTGTACCAAATTTGACCTCAAGGTAGAATCTAAGAAAGAAATTCTAAAAATACATATCTTAATAATTTAGCAAAATACTATGGAGAAGACTTACCTTTAAAATGAGCCCAAGAACTTTAAAAAATGTTTTTATTTCGAGATTTATTCGAATTTTTCGAAAACATCGAAATTTGACGTTTTTTTTTGCAATACATTTTTATTTAGGCACTGTCTAGTATTGCGGAATTTTCCGTAACTCTAGCCCTATAGCGCTACACTTGACCGGGTTAGTCTTACGGAAAATTCCGTAACACTAGTCGATACCTTTATATTTTCTGGTGTTCCAGACTGCTTACGGTGAAATTCGACCAGCAATTAAAAGAAAAACATTTCTTTGTTTACATAGCGCCTGTTGTCCTCTTTCACAACTTCCACGTGAGTTTCAGTTTAATATGGATCCCGAAAAATCGAGCGCGCCAAATGGTATATCCCTGACAATTTTCTTCTATGTACAAAGTTAATAAATTACAATTTGAAACACTTGGCGCAGATGATGTATAGCTACTTGTGTATTGTGTAAGTTAGCAGAATTCTATTATAGTATCTTGCTTTTTTTTTCGATCACGTTTTTCCCGATATTTTATCGAGTTTTTCGCATGCTCGCTTCACTGCAACCCTAGCGTTACAACATAAGGTTTCTTAAGATCTATTTTCTTCTTTCACTTACGTCAGTGAGAATTTCTATTACTTTGTAGAGACAAAGAGAGATAGAGAGAGAGAGAGAGAGAGAGAGAGAGAAAAGTATAAGATTTTTCTCCAGAAAATAGAGAAGCAAATTGTGGAATAAATGAAGAACAGGTATCCGATGTTCTGCTTTTGAAATATACAATATTATGTATGCTAGGATAGCGAGATCTTTTTATGATATTATATACATACCTCCAACCTTCAGTTTTAGGCTTATTATTTGTATGTTTGTATTATTTTTGCTTTATTTTACTTACTTTTTTAAATACCTTATCTTTTATGATATCTCTTAGCAGTTTATTCAAATTTATTTGCATTCCTTCTTCTCGTTGATTAATTTTGTTGTTTCATATATTGATTGGAGACAAATAATTTTATTTTAAAAAAACATACAATTTCGAGCAAAATTTTTTTTTAGATTGAGTTTTAGCCAAATATATAATAACAATAATAATAATAATATATAGTGTATTTCATTTAATTTTACTTCCATTGGGCTTACAGTAAGGAATTCTCCTTCTAATTATTAAAGTTCTCTGGACATGTGGGAAAGGAAAGTAGTTATGATCAATGGGAGTGGCTTTTATATTATATGTATAATATCAAACACCGTAGAAACTGGAGATATATTTTTTACGGTATCATTTTTTGAGCGTCCTATTTTTGAATAGGGTAATTTCATTCTGTTATTTTCAATGTAAAACAAATAACTCTGGAATCCCACCAGTGGTTTGATTTTAGTACCACTCGAGACTGTTTTTTTTCTGAGTCTTATTTCAATACCTGAAATTAGCCCTAAAATAATTCCCTATTTTGACATTGAAGCAAAGTAGTCATAAGGTTGGAAAAAAGTGGCATAAGGTTGGGGAAAAATGGCATAAGGTTGGGACAAAGATGTATATTGTTAGGGCAAAATGGCATAAGGATAGGCAAAGTGACTTGAAGATGAGGCAAAGCCGTATAACGTTGGGGAAAGTGGTATGAGGTTGGGAAAAACGGCATAAGGTTGGGAAAAAGTGGTGTAAGGTTTAGGCAAAGTGGCGTAACATTCGGGTAAAGTGATATAAGGTTGTGGCAAACTGGCATAAGCAGGGGCAGGGGATGACGCAGGGCTTAGCCAATGCGTGGTCAGAGCTAATATGACACATGAGGCAATGTGGCACATAGGGTAAGTTGGCATATGGGGTAATATGATACATGAGGTAATATGGAACATGAGGGTAGTATGGTGCATGGGGTAATATGGTACATGAGGTAATATTATACATGGGGTAATATGGCACACTTTTACTATCTTTTCCAAAAACTTAGTTTATTATCTTGATGTGTAAATATTTTTTATATTATGCTGCAAATTATTTTATTTTATTTTACTGACGTTATTTTCATAAAAAGTTTTGAATATGAAGAATATTCCATTAAAACTTTAAATTAAGGAAGTAAAATTATATTTTAATACTATCACATCTTCTAAGAATTTGTTGACATATTTTGATTAATTATGTTCTTGTTTGTTACAGGTAAGCTTCTGCTATTAACAAATTGACTATCCAGAATCTCTATTGGTAAGATAAGAATACAAGTTTTATTTGTTCGTAAAAAAAATTTAATATGGATGGTTTCCAAAATTATATATCGAGATTGATATGTACTTCGTCGAGAAGTTTTAAAATTGAAGAAATCCAAGTTCAAACGCATTGAAAGTACATATAGTTGAAAATTACGTTGACTTTTGCTTCGCATAGTCTTTTTAAAAAGTTGATACTTTTGTAATACAAAGATTTGAAGATTGGAAAGGCCTGTCAAATATGAATCTTATTTTTCATATTTGAAAAATTTCTTGAATTCATATCACGATTTGTGTACTTTTTTTCTGAATATAATACAATTTTGAAAATTTTTGAAAGAAGGGAACACAATTGCAAACCAATATCGATTTTTTTTTACATTTTCGATCATCTTTTTGAAAAAGCTGCGCTGGTAATCCGATTTTAAGATTTCAAATAGAAATTCAGTGTTCAAAGATCGATTTCCAATTCTATTGAAGTTCTTTGACGTTCAACCATATTTTCAGTTCGATTGTTGCGAGGAGACAACAATCGGCCGAAAAAGGCCGTGACGTGGGAGATCGCTTTGCCTGATCCCCCTCATTTTTTCGGATTCTTCACAGAATATTAACCTTTCTTCATGAATAGACTTCTCTCCCTTCGCCGAGGAAATCCCAGGCCCAGTGATTCGTCACGATTTTACCGCTTATCACAATCTGTTACAATGGCAATTCCTCCTACCGTTCTAGTCGAATCAAGATAATGAAGATAGTCGAAAATGAATGCTAGCTGTTCCGAATATTCTCTTCCGTCGTATCGATATTTCCTGCGAATAGAATATCTTGCACGACTCAGAGGCCGGGTTTGTCCCTTTGTTGTCTGAAGTGTGAAATTAACAGAAAGTAAACCACAGATTCAATTTCGGAGAATTTATTGTGATTTGTTTTGACTTTAGGACTTTTATGTATCATTTTTCACAGTAATAAATTGGCTTGCACTCTAAAACATTTTTTTATTAGAAAAATTTACATGACTTCTTCCACAAAATCGAATATTTTAATCTTCGTACGAGTTGCCAAATTCATAAAGAGGGGATGGAGTAGTTAAATCTCATACTTCAAATTAACCTACTTTTTCCACTTTTTGCTACTTCTTTGAATTATGTAACTTTAAAAGTTTGAGTTTAAAATTGTACAATTACGAATTCTTCGAATTTGGATTTGTAAAATGTTCAATGCTTTATATTTTTACTGATTTACTTTTTAGGGTTTGAAAATTAAATTTTTGTAAGTTTTACACGCCTGAAAGTTGAAGTAGTAGTTTTTATTTCAATATTCAGTTTTACACTGTTAAAAAAGCGGAGTTGATGGACAATTATAGGGTCAGAATGGAGTGGATTCAACTCCCGCAGAGTTAAATTAACTCCTTGATTAATTTCATTCTGACCCAATAGTTTTTTCTATGAACTCCACCTTTCTTAACATAGTGATAAAGTACATATTTGTAGTACTCTCGGTAGTATTCATGCTTTTTATATTCTTTAACATCTACTTTAAAATGTTTCTAGTTTAAAATCGCTGTTATTTCAGAATAACATTAAAATAAATATTCAGGGTATAATTTGACCTTATTTTTAGATTGTTTTCTTTTATACAAGTCCTGCGTTTTACAGTTTCAGATACTGTTTTTAAGAGATTACTTATTACTCTTTTTAGTGTCACAAAGCAGTTTAAATTTGTTAAGCGATAAATTTATCATGTTTTTAACAGTTCTTTGTAACCAGACATAAATTCTTCAAATAAGATTATTTTCATCCCTTGTACATCATCCTGATACATCGGTATTCGGTACATCCCAAATCTTATAATCTGATTGATTTTGTTGATTGAATTTCTGGTGAAAATTTGACCATCCGTTTATTCTGCCTGTAATCCGAACACCCTCGAACCCATATAATACATGAAATTGTGGTTTTGAGCTGTAACCATTGAAACTTTATATCTTTTCACATCCATCCTACATTTTTGGGATCCATCCATTGTCCAGTGGTGTCACACTCAATATAATTTCTCCAAAACGGAAAGGGCTTGCTGCTGTAAAGTGATGGATCGCTGTCCTTCTCATTAAAGAACATTTGAAAGTGGCGCCCGTTTACTGGCAGTTTCGTGTTACTTGGTACATTGAACTATTGAAAGCGAAAAAGAGGGAGGGAAGCATGTCAAGCCTAATATGACGGATCACGCCTGCAGCTTCTTTTCATTGAATAAGTTGGAAAACGTCCGGCAGCGGCGTCGCAATGTAACACGCGTTACCAATGGCAGGACAGGCGGCTGTAACATTCCCGGTTTATAATTGACAGGTCCGTACTGAAGGGAGATGGAAAATGGGGGCGAGAGCGAGGGAGAAATTGAGATTGACAGTTAATTTCGCCGTCGTGCAGTCATCCCGGTTTTGGGCAGGTCACCCCAACAGAGAGCTCGGTTGGAAATGCCGCGACCTTGAAATATCTACTGGGTGTTGTGATAAATAATTATATCATATCTAATTTAGGAGAAAAATTATTTTACTTTTGTAAATATTATTGTGGGCAAATAATGTCATTATTTAATGCCAAATAAATGTGTATTTCCTTGAAAGGTACTGTTACTTTGAATAAAAAAAAAACGTTCCGGAATGTTGCGGAATTTTCTAAATTACACTCAACTCTCGATTTAGTTTGAGTCTCGGGCATTGCCTCGATGACTGTGACTCCGTTCCAAGAATTTCTACGATGTAAACAGTCAGGGAGAACTGTATAACTCCGCTGAGCTCGCGCGCCTCTCTCTCGGCCCCTCGGACCACCCCACTTACGAATGCTAGGTCGGCGGCAATCCTCTTTCTCGCCGTCTTCGACCCCTCATCACCGAATGCGAGCTGTCAGACATTCTAGGAAGACAATTAACCGAGGGCAAATAAATCGAGAGTTGAGTGTATTTTCAAAACCTAGGTATTTCTGGAATTTTCTAGAATATTCTAGAATGACTCGAAATGTGCTAGAATATTTTAGAATGTTCTACGGAAAATCTTCTAGATTGATCTAAAATATTTTGGAATAGTCTAGAATGTATCAGAATGTTCCAAAAAATTTCCAGTTGTTACAGAGTATTCTGAAACCCTAGAATATTCTAATGTATTGAATATAATGTCAGATGCTTCTGATTGAGAGAGTAACATTTATTTTTCTGAATTTAAGGAGAATTTGACCAATTATCAGTGAAATATTATCAACTTATTTGTTAATATAATTTTTAACACTGCCAATATGTTAAATCACAATAGTCGAAGCTGGCCCTGGTGATCGAAATCAGTTCACACACAATCACAAGTTAAGTAACTTTTATTTCCAAGAACAATATCTATTAGAATGTTCAAAGATGATCGGTGGTTTGAAGTTTTTTTAAGAAATAAAATAATAGATTTACAAGAACTTAATAGTCAATAATGTTAACAGTCAAACAGAGAATGAAACTCCCAACATTGAAAGAAATTCACAAGGTACCTTGTAAGCTTGTAGGTTTACTTGTGCTTCAAGAGAGTGATTTTTTCTAACCTTGTGGACTCGAATGAGTTTCAACTCACTAAAACGCAGAAGAGATTACAAGATATTCAACTCCTTTTAGAAAAGTCAGAATGTTTACTTTTACTCTTAAGCTTTTGGAAAACATAGGAAATCGTTCATTTTTTCAAAATGCGGTAACAAAAAACTGGGTTCTTTGTTCTCAATGAGAAAAGCACTTAAAATAGACAAAGTTTCAGCTCAGAGATCGAGGAGAAACTGAAGCCTGGTGACGACAGCGTCATCGTTCTCTTGTCAAACCGGGCATGGTCAACTGAATTGAATAAATGAAAACAAAGGATGTCGGTTTTAAGAACCACTTATTGTTCATTTGAATTTAATTATATGTAATTTAATAATTAAACACAATCAAATATATTTTGCTTAACTTAAACAAAATTGTACCACCATCAACCAGCGAGCATGTCGATGCCATTAAACCAATACAATTTATTTTATTCTGAATTTAGGTGGAAATTTTTGTTATTTATTAACTGAACCTTGTGGAAATTTTGAGTTGGCTCTCACGAGGCAATAGTTGCACTCAGAAAAACATGACTATGCTCCAGCGTTCCTAACAGCTGTTGCAAAATGGCGAATCACCGACTGCGCACGCCCGCGGCGTCGATACGTATTACGCTTGCGCAGTTTGCTGTTCGTGCCGGACACCCTCTGTGTGACCGTATATATAAGGCTGCTCAAGCAAGTGTGGTGTCAACGTAGATCAGCCATTGGCTGATCTAATAGAAGAAGAAGACACTTTCTGTGAGGGCCCAGTTGGGAGGGTTGCGAAGTGACGCGTCATTCGAGGTTTTCTACGTAAATTACATAAATGACGTAATTTACGTAGAAAACTGTAGAAAACCGGTAAATTACATGGTGAACGTTAGTAGTATGTTAGAAAGTGATTTTATCGACGGGACATGACGTCACTGTATGGCTCAGTTGCGAAAGTTAGGTTATCTTGACGGTAAATTACTGTCGAAAAGCAAGTAAATTACCTAGAGTAAATTACATTCCCAACCCTGCCAGTTGGACTTTTTCAGCGTGGAATTAAAAAAATTTTTAAGACAAACAAAGGATGCAACCACTGTAGGCCGTAAAAAGTCTTAAAATTTTATTTCTAACTACCCCCATTGCAAGAAGGACAAATGGGGTGATCTTTACATGAGTTCGTTTCTACTGCAACGGTACACAGTGAGCGGAAATGCCATTTTTTCGTTCAAAAATGTCTAAAAGCCTTCAATTTTGATCCGATTTTCACTGTTTTTTTTTAGATTAAAGTTCATCAAATTTTGAAGAGCTTCGCTTTGCGGTGGGAACTTATGGAAAAAATGACATTTTTCACTTAACAATTTTTTACGCTTTAATGAATACAAATAATTTGCTTATTGATTCATTTAATTGTTACAAATAAATTTGAGGAACAAATTCGCACACCTTATTATTATCTCTAAAAAAATTGTTTTTTTTTTTTGCTAAAACTGCTTCGTATTAATGTAAGCATGACATTTAATCACAAAAACATTTGGAAAATTAACAATAACCAATGTTATAAACAGTTTTTGTGGCAAAATATTCAAATTTGAGGTTTTTTCAGATTTGGATTTCCCTTAATCATCTGAATTACTGCAAATATTCCTAAAATGATATATGTTTGATAATATTTTGTAAAATATAACAATTTAAATTTTTATATACAAATTATATAAACAAATTTCAAATTTTGGCCCTTTGACGCAGAAAAAAATGTTTTTTGCATTGAAAATATTTTGAACTATTGTAGGAATGACTGCTAGTCACAAAAATATTTAAAAAGTTAACGATAACCATTGTTATAAACAATGCTTGTGGCAAAATGTTTAAGTATGTTTCTTCAAATTTTAATTCCCTTTAATCACCAGAAAAGCTACAGATATTCCTAAAAATAATATATCTTTGATAATATTTGGTGAAATATAACTATAGAAATGTTTATAAATAATAAAGATGAACAAAGTCAAGATTTTAGCAGTTTAACGTAGAAGGAAATCGTTCTTTTCATTAAAATAGCTTGAGACTAAGTTGAGAGTCTAAGTTGGTCACAAATATTAATAAAAAGGTATTATTAAATATTTTTATAAATAATTTATCATAGCTATTAATCATAAAATCTTCAAGGAATTTTCATTGATAAAAAAAATATTCATGAAAAAGTACTGGTTTTCCTGCATCCATTATTATCAATCCTGTTTTCTGACGAGAATATTTGCAAAATCGGGTTTTTGCCTACCAAGTCAGAAAGTTATTTGCAAAAGACTTTTTATTAAGTGAATCTTGGCATGAAGTGTTATTATTCATTCTCAAGCTATTTCGATTGAAAACCCGACTTTTTTCTACGTGAAACGGCCAAAGTTTAAAATTTGTTTATCTTAATTGTTAATAAATATTTAAATTGTTATATTCACCAAATATTATCAAAGATATATCATTTTTTAGGAATATTTTTAGCAATTCAGATAATTGAGGGAAATTTGAATCTGACAAAACCTCAAATTTGAATGTTTTGCCACAAAAACTGTTTATAACAATGGTTGTTGTTAACTTTCTAATTATTTTTGTGATTAAATGTTTTTTTTTGCATTAATACGAAGTAGTTTTAGCAAAAAGAATTTTTTCATTGATAAAAACACTATTTGACAATTTTTTCATCAAATTTGTTTATAACAATTAAATGGATCAATAAGCAGATTATTTGTATTCCTTGAGTCCCCATGCATTGATTCGAAAAAATATAAACTTTATTCAAACAGTTAGAAAGTTCCGACCGCAAAACTCTTCACAATTTAATGAACTTGAATTTTAAAAAAAACAATGAAAATCGGACCAAAATTAAAGGCTCTAGACATTTTTGAACGAAAAAAGTGCATTTACTTCCACTGTACTGTATTCAATTAATACGAAAATTCGCGAAAATCTGTATCAATGTAAAGAAACAAAAGACTGTTAGATTCTTGATAATTTTGTTGCAGATCAAATTGGTACCTTCAGATTTACTAAAATATCAAAATGTTACGGAACTTTCTAAATTGTTATGAAATTTGTGGAATATTTAAGACCATTCGAGCTTTTTCTAGAATATTCTGGACCGATCTACAATATTTTTGAATGTTCCAGAATGTTAGAATGTTACGGAATTTTTTTAATTAGTTTGAATTTACTGGAATATTTTAAAACACTCAAGCCTTTTCTAGAATATGCTGGAAGTTTCTAGAATGTTTTGAAATGTTCTGGAATATTTTATAGTATGCTAGAATGTTTTTCAATGATCTAGGAATCTGTGATTCCGGAATATTCAGTAATTTTCTAGACTGTTCTGGATTTTTGTCGAATTTTATAGAATACGCTTTATGAAGAGTATTTTGAAAAATAAACTATATTTTAGAATATCCATCACATCACGGGACTGAAAAATTTAAAACTGCTTTCAAATAAATTATGTGATAATGAGTGAGAGTGTACTAAAAAGTCATAAATTATAGGGAACCTTACTCTGTTATTAGTGTTTAAAAATCTCTTTTCAGCAAATTGTTATATTTTCCGGATGTCAAGGCGTGAGAATTATTTATGAACGACGAGAGGTCTTAATAACGTACAGTGTATGTTAAATATAGGTTGTGGGGGCTTAGAAAGTGGAGGCGTTTGGTTGTGGAGAACCCCTTAAAACGGAAGCTCTGAATTACCGGGAGAAATCGAGTTTGGGCCCGCGCTCAATTAACATCGCTTCCTATATGTCTTCTTACGTAACATGCTTACCAAAGGGTGGAAAACCAGCTTCACGAAAATTGCCAGTTTCGCAAATAGCGCACGTAAAGTTCGTTTTCTAATGAATAGCTCTCTTCTTCGTACACTCATCTTGCAATTCGTGGCCATCTTATCTGTGGCCGGCCTCACGGTTGTTCACACTTGAATGCTTCTGTCTCCCCCTCTGAGCGTCGCTTGACGGTCTGTACTTAAGGTCTTCGCTCGGTCAGTCAGCGCCGTATCAGAAGTTATTTATATCGCGACTCTCCGCGCATATACTTTTGTACGTGCCGAGTTCAGAGATTATATATGCAGCCCTGAGTGTTTACTCACTCGTCGCGTTAAAACCAGACCGGTGGCTGCCACGAATTGGGAGGTGAGTGTATTTAGAAAATCCTTATCGCTTATCCGATATTAAGTGTCCAATAAGTTGTATTTAATTTGAAAAGAAAGATAAATTTTAATATTTTATTTACACAGAAAGAAGCTGGGACAATTTTGAGACGGATATTGACCCAAAAGTGAGACGCAAAATTTTTTAGTCAAAAAGGACTTGAATTGAGTTATTAAACGAAAGAAAATTACATCAGTTGCCGTGGTAACGACGCAGCAAAAGTAACCCTAGCTTTTTTCTGTGTATGAACAGTTTGTTATTATTTGAATTTTGTATAAAGCAGTTTATATTCAACATTTTCAACTGTTGATTTAATTTATTGTGCGGACAATGTGAGTTCCAGGTTCACACTTTTTGATGAAAGTGGATGGAGAGAGGTTTGAAATTTATTTTTATTGCCATGGAAATTCGAAGAGCGATGAACATAATTCTTCTGGGCTTGCGTATCACATGGAATTGCGAATTTTGTGTAAAATCGATAACTATTGAATATAAAAGCGGTGAACATGTGTCGCAAATGGTAACGTGGGAT
>JAUMHM010000079.1:13581838-13597891 GCA_032362435.1 Melikaiella ostensackeni
CTATATCCAAATGCTATGTCGCCAAAACACTCTCTGGCTTTGTTTATAAATTCCGATATGGGGCCCGCTTATGGGTCGCTTAAGTGCATATGCTTTGGACCACACGTATCGTCGTGTTAGTTGCTCTCGTGCCTTGGTGGAATAAAGATCACGAATAATAAAGATCTGTTTTAAACCGTATTATATGTGAAGTTATTTTATTATTGACCCTAACACCAATAGTTCCTCTAGGAAGTTATGTTATTTATACCTATATGACATTAGCCACGTGAAAATAAATGATGAATTCGCATCTTATTACTAAAATATACGATGAAAACGGAAGAGGACACGAATGAAGTGAAATTCACAGACGCACATACATATTTCCTATTCCATTTTCAGACTTTCCGAGAATTACATGTAGTCATCACAGGTTGTCGCCGATTCACTCTTTTTCACTTATGTGTTTTTGAATTTATCAACTATTTCACCTATTGTGGGAATTGGTCACCTTTTTCACCCTCTTTTTCAATTGACAAAGTATAATTTTATTCATAATTTTATTTCACATAACTTTGTGAGATCGGATGAATTTTAAATCAGACCGCGGTTTATGCAGGGATGCTAATGTCGTAGAATCGGTTGCCGACGAAATATTTTGTTTTTCAAAGGAAATAAATGAGGAAACTAGAGGCTCTAATTGTAAGCTTTCTTTTAATATATATCTCATCCAAATCTGAGTTGACATGTTTTGAAGTATTCTGAATTCTGACTTTTAATTTTCAATTGGAATAATGCTCCACCTATATTAGTTTGAATAATACTAATGATAATAAGCATTGCTTTACCTGTATATGTTTATTTAGCTAGAAATTTCTTTTGTCACCTATTTTTGAAAGAAAAAGTTCACCTTTTTTAAAGACAATATCTACAGTGATGACTGTAAGTGAATGTAAACAATATTTGATCGATCTTAGACACTTTCTGCGACAAATAGATTGATTGATATTATGTATATACCAATGGCCTAAAATGCTGTATAGCCCCACACAAAATGTGTAGTCCGGATTTATAATTTGCATCAGGAGTGGACAATGTGAAAGAGAGAGACGGCAATAAAAGTGTGCACAGAAGTTTTCAAGTGCAAAACATTTTATGTTGGTCCCCAGTAGTATAAAAAAGATGGAGAAAAGAAAGAGTGAGAGGTTGTTATGGTTGACTCTTTCTTTTTCTTCCTCTTTTCTTTGTTGTACATTTATTGTGCGTTGGTTTCTAATGAGCCGTAAAAGAGGTTAGTTTCGAAGTCTCTTTTTGATTTTTGAACTTTTTGGGTGTTTCTTTTTTAGTACACAAAAAATTTTCATAAGAAAGTAGATTTCATTTCGATCTTTAAGAAATTTTGTATTAAACTTTTCGAAACTCGAACAATCACAAGAACTGTTTGAATTCTTATTCGATACTACTGACAAGACATTATGATTGCAATGGTAACATTAAAGTAAATAATTTATATTAAAAACGCTTTCAACACACTTTTTTAAACAAGATTTAGTAGACAACATTACAATAAGTGTGCAATTCTTTTTTAAAGAAAGGGACGTAACTCCAGCTATACATTTTACAAGAGGAGCGATTGAAGACGTGGAATGTTGCAGATAAATGAATAATTTTTTGTTGTTATGAATGAGAAAATGAAAAACTATCGATTAGTGCAAAAAATTAAAAATCAATTTAGGTCCCTTTCCATGTATACTCGTCGAGATCTTTAATGTTAAGCACGGACGGACGCAGTTCTCGTTCGGATGGGTGACCGTTCGGAATTCTCTCTTAGTCGTGTTTACACTGCGTTTAACTACTGTCGAGTGGGAGGTTTGACACAGAGGATGGATGTGGGCATTCGTTGCTATCGAATGTCAACATACTTCCAAACTCGTCTGTCGGTAACTGGCTGCGCTCGGGAGTTTTGGTTTTCTGCAGTTTTTCACTCCCCTGACGAATTATTAATAATTAAGGCGAATTTGAGCGCTTTTAATCAAAATCTGGCTGCAGACCGTAGGAAATTTTAGATATTAAAAAAAAACCAACATGATTGAGTACATCAGGCATTGTTTGAAGGCTTATTATGAGAGTTGGGGTAATTGGGGATAATTGGGGATTTTGGGAAGGAATTTGAGCTAAAGGGTTTAACGTCTGACGATCTCCTGTAGGGAGGGGGGGGGGGTATGTATGTACAAACCCGAAAAGGGTATACATAGAGTAAAAATCTAATCATTTCTATAATATTGGCATAGATAATAATTATGAATTATAAGATCCGGGAATTTCGAAAATAAAATTGTGCACTTAGGCGAATCTAAAATTATTATGTATAATTTCTTTCCGGATGATAGAATTAATGAGTTTTTTGAGGCCTTTTCCGATTTTTGGGTGTTATTTATTTATGTGGATGGTATAAATAATAGTGCCGATATGTTTCAACAAACTTATTCCTTTTTTAAATTATTATTCCCAAATGATCCTAAGATCATAAACCTATAGTCGTTTACAAGCATCGGTATTCTTGGACGTTAGTATAATGAGACATGAAATATCACGTCAATTTGATACTTTCATCGCGACAGCTTATCGCTTCTTCCTCTCTCGATCTCGAAGTGGCATGGTAGTTATCCAATATCGAGAAAGTTTCCGATGCGTTCATCGTTTTCCAACTTTAAGTTGAACCCTCTTCGCTCTCTTGCGATGACTCGATATCGAGATTCGATCAAATTCTCCCGGGTTTTTCCTTCCCTTGCATCTCGGTCCCTCTATAGACCCTTTCTGAGATGAACCATTTGTATTCCAAGTTGTTGGGAAACTCGTTGTCTTTCATTGTCTTGAGATGCTTCGTGTCTTACGATCTCGGAAAAGTCATTCTTTGCCAAAACAGCATTACTGAGTGTATCCTCAACTTCCCCTTGGATTTTATATCTTAAATTTTAGCAGAAAAGATTGTCCGGCACTTCCTGATTTCTATATTGTATATTGAAATATTAGGGTTCTTGCTATCGTCCAAGTGGAAAGAATAGAGTTTTTAAAGGGAAAAGTCAGGGTAAAACTAGATTCAAATCTTGATTTTAGATTTAGATAAATACAGTCTTATTTATTAGTGAATTGATATTTTATTGAGTGTAAATGATTTAATTCTTTTCCTATTTCGAAGAAATTCTTAAGGATATTTATCTACTATTTTTTATATTTTAAAACTTTGTACAGTTAACGATGTTTATGTGCCTTTTATTTGAAAGATAAATTTCTCCAGAGCATTTTTTGCTCGTTAAATATTAAATTTTGAATTGCCTTCTTTCTCAGCACATTAATCTTGATTTCCATTGATTAATCTCTCTGTTCGAACTTTGCCCTTTCCCTGAATGCTGCTTGCTCAGCGGAAGCCTTGGTAACACATCAATTTATAATCTGCGAAACCGAAGTGGAAGTAAGATATATCTCAATTCGTGATAAATTGTTGACGCTAGGGCCCAGAAGGATCCTAAATTATCCGTAGACATAAACATCTGAATCTATAATTTCGAGATTATAAATATGGCAGATTAAAAGCTAGTCTTGATACATGTCATGGAGAAACTTTCGCAAATATCCAAAATTCCTGGCACTACCCTTACTTGCGGTACTATCCTCTTCCCTGCCTATCTAGCCAATTCGATATCGGAATTTGATCAAATCCTCTCTTAGCCCCGCCATCCTCCCTCCCCCTATTCCCTCCACCCAGCTCAACCCTCGTAGATCGAGTTCTTCCAGCTCGAGTGACACGTCGCCAAGTTTACTCGGTTTCCCCCTCCCCCCAAGCTCTTACTTTTTAGGCTTTAGGTTTAGTATACCGGGTGGTAGTTTCAGTGAAAGGCAATATTTGCACACATTGAATGTTGCAAGGGGCGAAGATAAAAAGTGGTTAAAGGTCAGAGGCAACATTTGGCTTGATACTCTAGATTGTCAACAATTTCCTTTTTCAGTTCATAGGGAGTGAAAAGTTTCTTATTCTAAATTTAAAGCTCCAGTCCCCTGAAATTTTTTTCATGATAGTCAAGTTGTACTTATTTCTGAGAAATTTTAGTAGATCATGTAAGTATAATACAAACAAAAACGTTTGTTAGACCATTAGAAAAGTCAACAGCGAATTTATTACATATCGTCGGGTTAGCGCAATATCATGCCTATATTCAGAAGATGAGGCAAGAATGTGCCGCTTCAGGCAAATAGCCAAGAAGGTGTCAGTTCAGAAAAAGAGGCAAGAACGTGTTTATTCAGAAATTAATTTTTGTTACCCAAATTTAAGTTGGTTGCACTGGCATTATTTGAAAAAAATCATTAGAAAAATGATTTTCTCTTCCTCTATTATGTTATTGATTAATTTTATCTTATTATTGTATTGATTAATATATTTTTGATTGTTAATTTCAATTGGAAGTTGTGATTCCTTTCTTCACTCAAAGAAACGAGAGGTTTATTTGAAGAACAATGTAATTTATAAAAAGAAGGGTAGTTTAGGATCAAACAAATGTTTCATTGGACCAAAAAAATACCACCATTGTTTAAAAAATTCGAATAGTTGAAATTTTCTTTTCACGAGGTAAACAAAGATATCCAAGATATTTCAAGCACAGTCAGTGTTAACGCTGAGAAAACATAGTAGTTAGTAACAGATAACAATCAGTAAGATAGAGCATCACATCTACTTTTCATTATAACTATGGTTAGTTTTTTTTATAATTCGGAAATTCGTCCGCGATAGCGCTGAAATCAATCAAGTTTATTTTGACGCTTAAATTTGAATTTTATGGGTTATTTCACTGATTGTAAGTACACCAAACTGATTTAACTTTTAAAAAATTCATTTTCTAATTTTCCTAAAACTTTTTTGAACAGGGGAGAAACGGATAATACCGGAAACTTGAGCCTTTTTATTAATAATCTAGCCGGTATGTAATTATAATGTTAGTGCTTTAACTAATATCTCCAAACCAGATATTCGAAGAATAATCACATTAAGTAGGAAAAAAGCTTGTCATTGGAAGACCAAAAAAGGTTATTCAAAAAAAGAGTCGGGTAGCCCCAGACACCGAAAAAATCGTGATATTTGGACTTGATTATATCTATTATATCTATCATAATATTGATCAACTGGAGAACTGTTTTTTAAATTAAGACTTCAATATTTTATACAAATGCAAATGAAATCTAACATGAAAAATCTGTCCCAGGGTACCCGACGCGAAATGGCCAGGGCTACCTGACTGTGATGTTACGAAAAACTGCAATGAATAAGAAAACACGTGCAGTTATTAAACAGAAATTACAGGTCATGTTGTTGGAGAGTGAATTTATGTATCCTAATCAAAACCAATCCAATGTTTCTAGTAATTTTTTTAATGTTTGATAATAAGTTTGTTTCATATATTTCACAAAATGCACTTGTTTTCTAGAGACTAAATATTTAGATCGGCTTTTCTTTTGAGCTAATGAAAGATCTATGTCTATATTTTAAAAATTACACTTTAGGACAATATTGAAAAATAATAATGCTGATTTATCATCGCAGAAAGTACAGTTTATTCAAAATTATAAGTGGCCGGGGCTACCCGATGTCCGGGGCTACCCGACTCTCCCCTATGTACTCATTATACTTTAAATAAATATTTTTTAATTTTAAGAAATAGTAAATACCGAGTCTGGACACTTAATAGCAGGCTTTTTCCTTTCATGGATTTAAGATATAAGTTTTCCCGAAGTCGTTAGCCCCTTTATTCTTTATGTGCTCCTCCCATTCCAGAATATTAATATTTCTTTTTCTTCCTTCGTTCAATTTATTGTGTAATGAGGGTACGAAAAACTATTTTTCAAAATAATGTTGTTAACTTGGTTATCTTATTCATAACCTAGTATTTAAATTTAAACATCAGCGCAACCACGGACGAATTTTCGAATTAAAAAAAAACCATTAATAGTATGAACATAGATTCCAGTGAGTCAAAATATCTGTTCATACCCTACAACGTTCTTCAAGCCGACGCTTCAATTATGTAAAGTATTTATCGTCGTAATGTGCACAAAACAGTAGACTAGACAAAAGGATTATGTAAATTAAAAGCATAGAAGCTGGAATGATTTCATAGTGGAACATTCTAGATTTAATTTTTGGAAATATTCAAAACACGATAATTTGATTCTTTTAAATATTCCAATTGATAAAAATGTACAATTCCAAATTTTAAGCGTTCAAAATAAAAAAAACGCATTTCCCGAAAGTTGAACGCATTTTATATTTAGCAATTGTGTATTGAAAGTATTCTTAATTGTATAATTTTTAATCGAAGATCTTTAATTTTTGACTCGATTATCAAAGAAAAAGTTGTGTTTTAAGAAAGAGGGCCTGGCTTTAAGACAAAAAATAGGCTTAATTTATAAGGCGTAACAAAATTAAGCCTGAACAAAGGTCATACTTTTTCTAGGAGTTTAGACTGCAAATTTCTAATTGAACTAATATAATGATTCTTCATTCAACGAAAAAGAAAATACTAATTTTCAATTTTACCCTCTCGTTTGTTTTCATCTTCGATTAAAATTCATCTCCTCACTTTGTATTTTATTGATCAGCAAAGAGGCCTAAAAAATATTCTGGAGAATTTCATGTCTCGTCCTCAGAGAAATTTCTTGTGTCGAGCACGACCAGGTGGGGTTGGATGTGGGTGCGTCTGGAAAAGAGCGCGAAGACGGGAGAGCATGAGGGGGGGGAGATAAGACTTTGAATGTATGTATGCAAGGGCTGGCTATCGAATGGCCCCTGGGGTGGCTGCGTCAACAAACCCTAACTAACGTAAATAAGATGTCCTAGGAGGGCGCTACCCAAGCCTACTCCATAAAGACGGCCCTGATGAACCTCGGGGCCAATTACGGTATTTCTTGGCAAAGATTTTCTCTCCCTATACATCATTTGTCCATGTTCGTGTGTACGTCGCCCTTCCTTCTTCTAACAAGAGTATCGCACCGCGGGTGCGGCGGAAACGATGAATTTGCGAATTTTCCTTAGAGTCGCTGCGGAGAAACCCCTAAAATAGCTTAGAGTCTGTGGGGGCCGATGAATATCCGCTGGGAAACCACATTCGGTGGATTACAATCGCGAAACACAAGGCAGCTTTATTTTATCCCTTATTGCTTTCTACAGAATTTTTTCTTTTTTCATATATCGTTTGTATTTAAGTGAATATTTTTATTAAGTCAAACAGATGTTAACAATAAGAAAGTTTAATTTCACGCCAGAATTACTTCAAAATTGCAATGCCACACTTCAACAGATAACCTCCGGAAGAATAGCAATTTAAGGTTTCGCAAAGTATCTAAATAACTGTAATATATTACTACTAAAAACAAGTAAATACTGATTATTAAATAGAACTGTAGAATTAAAAAAAGTATATTTATCTGAGTTTCATTCATTCATTTAACTTTAGTTAGATTAGCTACTTTATCAAAACCCCATATTTTAAGTTCTCGCAATATTCTAAATCCTCTCGTAAACCCTGGAATAGCTCTAGAATTGAAGGCTCGAACCGATAAAAATATTCGGAATATGAAAAGGGTGATGAGTAGTGTTTAGTGGATTTAGTGGAAGACAACTTAAGGCTTCTTTTCGAATTCGATCCTCATCAAATCCAGTTCAATGAACCTGGATATGTAAGTCAGTGAATAGGCACAAAATGATGAATCTATTAATTTTTGTCGCTCTATGATGAACTGAGGGATAAGCTGGTACTGAAAGATAATAGGAAGTTATAGAACAATATCTATTGGTTACTCTTAATCTCTCCCTTCATTATGCCGCACTCGACAGCGGGCAGCCCTTCGGCAATCAAGGCGTCTTCTTTTATGATAAAAATCCTCAACCTTTCGAGTGCAATCACGGCACGCGTGCTGGAAACGATTCAATTTTCAAAAATTACTTTTGTCGAAAGGATAAATTTCGAAAGTGTAAAGAGCTCTAGACCCTAAATTAACAATTATTTTATTTGAGAAAGATATTTTCGTTTATAATAAATTCATTTTAAACGCAGTTTTATTATATAAAAATTGTGGTGATATTTAATCAATTTGATAGGCGCTATTTCTACGCCGGAAAACCAGAAAAAACTATGGAATTTGTAAAAATGCTCTGATAAAACATCTAGAAATGCTCAGATGAGGAAGTTACATATCAAATATATAAACTCATCTTTATATATTTTTTAAATACGATTTATATATGAAATAAATTTTATGTATAACTTTGTCACCTGGGTGGATAACGTTCCGAAAAGGTCTTACCTCCGATTTTTTTCACTCCTCGTATATCGATATTTTAACGCGCTGATTGCGAAAATGGCCATAAAAATACGCGCTAAAGTCGCTTTCAAGGTTAAAACTTGATAAAACTATAAAATTTTCATATTTTTCTGTTTATTCCAGTAAACACAACATATTTGCAAAAAAAGCTTTCAATAATAGTCGTAGATCTTTTAAAAATACATATTTTATTTTCAGTACATTTTTACCCCAAGACTGATAGCTTTCCAGGAAATTGACGAACACCTTTAAAAATCACAGAAAGACTGCATAATGGAGAATCATAGTCACAGGGGTGCCTCCCCGCTTCCCGCAAGGCATTGGAAAGGGTCGGTGGTGTGTCCTGAACTATTTCTGTGACCAGTCGTAGGGGTGCATTCCCGCCCCCACGAGACATTTGGGAGCGTTTAGGGGTATGACCAACATTATTTTTGTAACTAATTTGAGAAGAAAAAATATCAACTTGAAAACTTTCGAAAATTGAACTATGATTTATTGAACTATTAAAAATTGTTTAACTTTAATTTTAATTCATACAAAATTGTACAATTGCAAAAGACCTTTTTATCTTGATCTCAGGGACCCTAGAATTTTCGAACACTTGCATATTAAAGTTCCTAAAATTTTCGAGCACTTCAACGTCAAATTCCCCACGCGTGAAGGTGCTCACGAACTTGTATGAAAAGGTGTGTTCCACAGTTTGAATGAAACTTCAACCTCTGAGGATTTCAAATTTCATAATAAGGATACCTTTTTGTTTGCCTGACCTGAGCTAAAAATTTTTATTGGGAATGCGAAAAGTGGTTCATCAAAGAATTGGAGAGGAAATTAGTAGTTCTATTGATAAAGTTAGCAATGGGGAATTTTCGTAGAGAATTAATCGAAATTGCAGTAAATATGAGTTGGTTCGAGCAAAGTCAATTAATCGACCCCACAGGCCTTCGCTTCAATGAACTATGCACCAATTAGGAAAGTTTCACCTCGAAGATTTCGTAGAGAGTCAAGCGAGCCTCCTCGCTCAGCTTTCCGCATCCTTGCTCGGCGCGGTAAGCCGGAAACAACATGTCTACGAATTTCGGCCCTTCCACCGAACCCGAATCGCTTTATGTAATATCGTCATGCCCACTGAATAAACGTTTGTACCCGATAGACGTAAATATAGTGACCAATACTATATTCAAGCCTAGCACAAAGCCAATTGTTTCATTTCATTTTATATTAAATTACATCCAGCTTACAATTTAGTGTTTTAAATTGAATTACATTTTTCAGATATATCGGAGAACTCGAAGAAGTATTCAAAAGAGTGCAAAAAAATAAAAGAAACGATTTTATCTGTCCTTGGACTAAATTGCACGTCTTTTTGTAAAGTACTTCGACACTTTGTTTCACGAAAAATTTGTCAATTTTTTTAAAATACTGATGTACTCGTATTTTGTTGAACTGAATCCAGTATTGGCCGGACTAGACGGTCTAGCCTGGGCCTGGCGAAAAGTGCAACTTTTCTTTTTGGCTAGCTGCAGGCCAGACCGTATGCTCAGCCGCTAGCTTAACTGACGAGCGTAACATGGAAAAAATTATTTAGTTTAAAATTGTTTATGTAACCAAATTTTTTGGGATTTTTCTGTTTTTAATTTCACTGTCGAGGAAAACTACAATTCATATTAAATCCTAATGATCAAAGACTGATTTCATTCCTTGAAAGATTTTTAACAACTTCATTTGGTTGGTATTTATTGAAATAATTTTAATTTTAATAAAAACTAACCAGAGTTGTAAAAAAGTTCATCAGGGAAAAAAATCAGATCTTGATCATGAGCATTGAATAAGAATTTCAGCTTTTTTCCATTTATTATTTTTTATATTTTTATTATTATTATTTTGTAAAAATTATATCTCAGTTTTAAGATGGTTACAGCCCAATATGTCAAAGGCACTTTTTGAGTTGGATATTTGTACCAAACTGAATATATTGCACGGGGCTATCCCGGTTTATATCATCAGTCACGGACGCATTTTGGTAATGCAATCAAGTGATCTGATGAGAGTGGTATGCATAATTTGATTATTATTATTATTATTATTATTATTATCTTGCTTTCAAGGAAAAAATCTTTTTCATTCTCAGTGCCTCAACTTTTTCCAAAAAAGTGTGCATTCAACTCTATATTACATTATATTACACTACATAACTAATTTATATATACAAAGATGTTAATTTTCGATCTACTGATAAGGATCAGTAGATCGAAAATTAACATCTTTATATATATTTACTGCACTGATCAACAACCAACATCTATTAACACTAATTTATATATTTTCAAGAATATTAATTAAAAATTGAATAAAATACGGGAAATTAAATTTGAAAAGAAAATACAGAATTGAATTGTTTTTACTGTTTCAGTACACAGCTCTTCGTAAAAGAAAGTTTTCCACATGAAATTAAAATTGTCTCGAAACTCTAGAAATAAAACATATTAAATTAAACATTAAAACTTACCCATAATTGTGTGCCACCAAAATGCACTTTTGGCCAGGCTTGAATGCATAATGGTGCAAAATCAAATCCAGATCCTTCAACATCTTCTCAAAATTATAATCTCGAGACCGATTAGGAGCGGAACTCATTCCATGACCCAACATTTCCGGTGCAATGCATGGATACCCTAAACTGGAAAAATACTGCAGTTGATGTTCGAAGATTTCTGCGGAAGAACCAAAACCATGAAGAAATACTATCGTGGGTTTCCGATTCCTTCTAAAAACCACAAAATCATTTGGATCCTGAAAAGAAGTCGGCGGAGGCACTTCAATTTCGGGCCATTTTCTTCTGTAATCTTCCAACTCCAGAGGTCGACTTTGGGACTCTCCCAATTTCAAAGATTCAGTTTTCTTCCACTCGCTTTCTCGACTTTTTTTTGAACTACTTAAACGAGCTATCAGCTTTTCTCGCAAAGCTGAGACTGTTTTCGCCTTTGCTTTTGGAGTACTTGTATTCTCCTTAAATTCTAATCGAAGCCTCTCGAAATTTTGATCATCTAGAACGTCTTCAAGATCCCTAAAATCTTCAGGTCTAGAATCTACTGTATCGAGTGTATTCGTAGATTTGTCTAAGGTTTCAGTCTTTTTCGTTTGTAAACTTCTCTTTTCATTATTTTCTGACTTTTCTGCTTTATTTTCTACATTTTCTTTATCTTCTTCATCTTCTTCAATAATTACATTTTTGTTTGTTATACTGTCGTTTTCCTTCTCGCCTTTCTTTTCATTCCGCATTTTTTCAGATTCATCCAGATTCTCCCAACTTTTGCTCAACGGATTTCTTCCTAATTTAGCATCTATAATTTCCATGAGAGATTCCTCGAGACTAAGTTCCTGTTCTGGTTGAAACTCAAAAGTTTCTACACTATTTATTCCAGAATCTACACAATCTAATTGTTCCAGGATGATTTCAGGACCAAGTTGACGACGAAGGTAGAAATTTAGAGCATCGGGTTCTTGGGCTGTGCCTTCGAAGGCTGGATTCACGTAACCATTGGATGGTGATTTAAAAAGTGCAGTTTCAATTTTCTCACCTGGGAAGGCGAAGTTGATTTTGAAGGTCTCCACTTTAGGAGAAGATGTTTCAGAATTACGACGTTCTTCTGTACTTTTTTCCACGGTCTTATCTGAAACACTTTCAGCAGATCTGCACTTCCTTTGGAGAGGATTCCCAGCCTCGGATATGAACTTGATCGTGTCGCTCATGATTTCCTCCAGAAGGTCGTTGATGTACCTGAAAATCAGAATCAAATATTTAATATCAAGATTCGCGTTAGTAAATTACCGCCAAGTAAAAACCGCGAATATCGTATCTCGAACTATCTATGCACTTAGCCACTTTTGTGGATATCTCAGGCAATTCTTCATCCATTTGCATAAAACCTTTTAGGATTAATAACAAAATTCTAAAAAATAACATCTGTGCATACACATTGTTCTTTTTTTAGAAACTGGACACAGCAGACTTAGAAAACATGAAAAATTTATCATTTTTAGCATTTCAGTCGGCCTGTAGCCTACAATATTCAACCGACTCGTCTAAAAATTTCAGGATAAACTTACTAGATGGAGATCCAGGGGCATTTTTCAGGAAATTTTTATTTATTAATTATTTCTAGAGATATTTTACTTTTTATGCCCAAAATTCGATTTTTTAGCATTTCAGTCGACCTGCAGGCTACAATATTTAACAGATTCTTCTAATAATTGCAGGATAAATTGACTAGATGAAGCTCCGCGGGCATTTCTCTGGAAATTTTGGTTCATTCATTATTCCTAGAGATATTTCACTTTTTACGCTCAAAGTTTGATTTTCTAGCAGTTCAGTCGACCTAGCCTACAATTTTCAACTGCTTCGTCTAAAAATTTCAGGATAAATTTACTAAATTAAGCTCCAGTGCCATTTTTTCGGAAACCTTGATTCATTAATCCATTTCGCAACGGGACTCGCCAAGTGTCAGGGGCTCTTTCGGTCTCAACCCTAACAATAATAATAATAATAAAAAAAGTTTGCCAAGTAATTTTGAAAGATAGCTAAACTTTAAAATAGAATAAATTGATAAAATTACAGAAATTTTGAGCATTTATTTGAAGGAAAAATAAATGAAAACTTGGCGAGATTATTATTATTTATAAAAGGAAGAAAATCTCGCAAAGTTTCCACTTCTTTCCCCCTTCAATAGATTCTCAAAATTTCGGTAATTTTATCAATTTATTATATTAAAAATTTTTAGATATCTTTTAAAATTACTTGGCACACTTTAATTTCACAAACTATGTTGATTGTCCTGATAATTTTTTACTTGCCAGAATTTTTTGCATCCTAGATGTTTTTGTTGAGATTTTAAATCTCTTCATAGTTCATCAAAATATGTAGTAATGTCTGTGAAATGAACGCAAAAGATTCCAAGTAAAAATTATTGTATAATCTTAAAATAAATCCTTGAAAATTGAACAATTTTACATTGGTATGCCTTCAAAATTTAAAATTTCCAGTTTTAAAATTGAGCAATATGAAATTCTAGTTTTGAACATTCAAAATTCAACAATTTCAAAATGAAAAAGAGGTTTAATCGAAACTCTTGAAAAGGTGGCAGTTTCAAAAGAAATATTTTCAAATATTATGCATTTTGAATTAAACAATTTGAAATTGAAACCTTCCAAATTTGAAATTATGTGCTTAAAAATTTAAGTAAAATTAAACTTAAGATCAGTTGATCAAATCAGAACGATCAGAACTCATTCAGAGTATTAAACTTAATTAAACTTACGAAAATTTAAATATTTTCAAATGTTATGCATTTTTAATTAAATCATTTCAAATTGTAACCTTCGAAATTTTAAATTAAGTGCTGAGGATTAAGATTTCAAAATTTGAAACTTATTATTAAGTTTGGAAAGTTTTAAATTCAAAACATCAAAAATTGTATATTTGATTCCAAATTCAAGCAGTCGAAATCTAACATTTTAATAATTAGAAACAGATGCTTAAAATTTTAACTAATTCAAATGCTGTCCTGAATATTTAAATTTGAAATATTAAAAAAAAATAACAGAAATTTGCACAATTTTAATTTTAAAACGTTCATAATTTAACAAATTTTTATTTAAAAAAATATAATTCGAAGCTTTCGAAATTTAATTATTTGCAATTTATACGTCAAAATATGAACTATTTTTAATTTAAAGAATTCAGAATTGAAAAATTTAAAATAAAAAATTTAAAATTAAGACTTTTAGACCTCACTATCGAAAAATAAATTTTTTCCATTTGAAAGCGTTTCATATTGAAAATTTTTATTTCAAGAGCTTAAAACTAAGAATAATGTAATAAAATGAACAAAATTATACAATATATTAACGATTGAAGCGTTAAAAAGGGGACGATTTCAAATTTGGAAGAGCTTAGGTTTGAATATTTTTAACATTCGATATCTTTAATTCTAATTTGAAAAAATTTAAAGGTAAACACTTGAAAAACTTGAAACCAAAACTTGAAGAAGTAAATCATTTTTAAGTCAGCAAAATAAAATAATTTATAATTATTTGAGGTGCTACAAACTAGAAAGTGAACAGTTTTGAAAATGTTCCATTTTGAATATTCGAAATTCAACAATTTGACGTTAAAATGATACAGTTTTAGATTGTAAGCGTACAAAGTAAGGCGTTTAAACTTGTAGAAATTTAAAGTTAAAGCGTCTGATTTAAAAACTAGGATGCATACAAATTACAAAATTAAATAATTCAAAAAAGAATGTGTTAAAAAATGAAGTTGAATGATAGAAAAAGTAAGAAATATTTTAAAAATTTTCGTAACTATACAGTTTCAAAATACCTTAAATGTGGATTCAAAAATTAATTAACGCACCACGAATAAAGACAAGAATCTTGATTTAATTAATTGATCAATTGTGAAAATTTTACACATTTTCAAATGGAAGTGCTCAAAGTTTTATATTTTCAAATCGTATGCAATTCTGTATTTAAGTGAAGAATTTTAGTAGGGTTCGCGAAAGAGTGTGGTGTAGAATTTCAAATTAAAAAAATGGTACCATTTCAAATTTGAAATTACACTCAGGATGAAAACATTCCAAGGTAAATTTCAAATTATAATCATAGCAATCAGAACGAATTTAAGTCGTAAAGTTTAAATGTATCTGATTACAAGCGGTTATGAGTGGTTATAACGTGACAGCAAAATCATTTCAATAACCTATTGTGCACCCTTCAATTATTCCTTATTATCCTAATACATCGACTTTTCACCATTTAAAATAAGAAACCTACATTTTTTCAACAACAAAAAAAAACAATCTTCTATATTTGCTACAGTTCTTCATTTAAATTGAGAAATGACTCATAGACATTATTAGAAATGACTTCTGTTGGTTTAGCAACGTTACTAATTACCGGCATTTTTTTTATTACAACATTACCACAATAATGTTTGTGTAATTACTATATGTCACAGGATGCACGCAATATTATTGCAGAGATTTATGTCTTGGCCATTGACAAGAATTTCAATTTGCAGAAACTTCTTTCAATACAAGTAGTATTAAAGAAAAACTTAAATTATTTTTTACAAAAAGAGACTCTTTCAAATGAAATATTATCTTACTTGAATAAAAATAAAACAAAAACAAATACCTTTCCAAATCCATGACGATTTTATTCTTGACCGCCACTTCATCAATCTTCGTTTCTTCCGTTTCAGGACTTCCTTCCAAAATTCTTTCATCCCTAATTTTCGGTTCTTCACTCGTGACCCTCAAATTTTCCAAAGTCAAAGAAATCCTTTTCTCAATCTCCTCAATATTCTCTCCTGTTTTCTCAGCTTCACAAAGACTTGTCCTAATCCGATCAATCTCAGCAGAAATAATCTGTTCCTCAGTGGTGCTCAACCTGCTCGACTGCCTAAACGAACACCTACAATTTCCTGAAGGATGAGGTCTCCTGGACCATCTCGAGAAGAAATTATCATTCACAGATTCAGGCCTGGCATGCCCACTGGTCTCGTAAAATCTTCCACTTTTTAAAGCTGGTCTCAAAATTCTCAAAGTCCTTCTTGGACCCACCACGAAAAAATCACAATCCGGCAATTCCACCTTCCCAGGATCAATTCGATTTCGATTTCTCAAGTACTCAAAGAATTTT
>JAUMHM010000079.1:13605793-13622509 GCA_032362435.1 Melikaiella ostensackeni
CCCCTTGAATATAAGACACACAAAAAATTGAAAATTGCAAAGTTATACATTTGAAAACCTGAGAGACGGAAAGTCAGACAAATAAAAAATGGTAATTAAGAAATTTTAAATTTTAAAGCCTGAGATACGCAAGGCAGATAATTGAAATTGGCAATCTGTTTTCAAATTTTGTCACAAAAATATTTTGTATTTTTATTTTTATATTTTTTGTCCCCTTCCTTTTTTGAGCATAAGGCACAAAATAAAAACAAAAAATTTTAATTTAAAATTTGGAACCTGATAGACTGTAAGGCAGATAACTAAGAATGGTAATTAACAATTAACCTGAGATACGGAGGGCAGATAATTGGAAATGACAATCTGTTTTTAAAAATTTGGTGTTTTTATATATTCTCTAACCCCTCCTCTTTTTTTTGAGCATCAAACATAATAAGAAAATTACTAATTATACATTGGGAAACCGGGGAGACGGAACGGCAACTAAAAAATTATAAATTTGAAGACCTGGGATATGGAAGTCAGATAATTAGGAATGGCAATTTGTTTTTGAATTTTGCCTAAAGTACTTATAGTTTTTTTTTTGTATTCTCTACTCGCCTTCCCCTTTATGGGCATAAGAAATAACAAAAAGCAAAAAATTATAAATGATAAATTTGGAACCTGACAGAAAGGCCGATATTTAACCATGGGAATTAAGAATTAACCTGAGATACGAAAGGCAGATAATTAAAACTGGCAATCTGTTTTTGAGTTTTTTTCCCTTTAACTATGTTTTCTTATATCCCCCTCCTCCTTTTGAGCATCAGACACAAAAAGAAGCAAAAAAATTACAGATTATAAATATGGAAACCTGTGAAACCAAAAGGCAATTAAGAAATTTTAATTTTGATGACCGTGTGATACGGAAGGCAGATATTTAAAAGAAAATTAAAATTATCACTCTGTTTTTTAAATTATAAATTTGTAAACTTGAGAAACGGAGAGTCAGACCATTACGAATGGCATTTAAGAGACTATACATTTGAAAACCTGAGAGACGGGAAGGCAGACATTTATCAAATGGCAAAACTGTTCTTAAATTTTTTCCTAGACTTTTTTGTGCTTCATCCCCCCCCCCCCCCCGGAGCATAAGACACCATAAAAAGCAGATTGCAAAGTTATGCTATGCAAACCTGAGATACGAAAAAACAGAACCATAAAAAGTAAAAGTATGAAGTTATAAATTTGAACCGAACTACGGAAATGTAAGAAAAAACCAAAATTATATAGTTACAAATTTTTTGAAGTTCAGATACTAAAAAGCAGACACACAGAATAGCAATGCAATGGCAATGGTAATAATGATAGCAAAAATGCTGGAGTTACCAACCTTGAGAAATTGCAGTTTTTGTTTCGAATTTGGTTTCATATTTTATGACAATACTTTTAAAAAAAATGTCTTAATAGGTTTTTTTAATTTTGTTTGCTTTATTTGGGTTCTTCACCTCACTGACGACTACTCCCTGTGCGATTCAGAATGAAACTGAGTGAGGTTCGCAAAAGCCACGAACAATAAATAATATTAATATATTGAAAGAATTAGTGCAAAGGGTAGAGAAACTACAAAGCAATAATTTATTTTGGACCAATCATATGAAAGTACACAAAAGTTTTGATACTTATGAGAATTAATAAAATCTTAGTGTGGAGCGACCTCTGTTTAACAATGTATAATGAAACTTAAATGCTATCAGTATTTTTTTATTTTGAACGAGAGCGACCGCGCGCTGGAGCGCGCGTGTTTTCGTCCTTGAAATACTATATCTCTATTCTATTTTGTATCCTTGGGAATTATTGTTTTGAAGCAAGTCGAATAATTCTGTGTATACATAATTTTTAATTATTTCATTTGGGCGTTGTTCTCCCAAGAGAATACAACGATTCCCAAGATCGAATTCGAGAAAATGCCACCTATAATTGTCCATATCCGAACCAAGTTTTTAATCCTTTTCAACCCTTTTCAATCCATTTGTCAACTGCAAATTCAATCTGAATGAATCCAAATCAATCCAAACCCAATTCCGAGAACCCACTTCTCAATCCGATGTTCAATCCGATGTTCAATCCGAGTTCATGACTCGAATTGAAAATATTTTTTTTCGTTTTTTTAATTTTTCAACTATTGCATTAATTTACTATATTTAAGCAAGAAATGTTGACTCTTTTGAAATGTGCGCCTACTTGAATTATCGACATATCGAATCTCTTTTACATTGTCAACTTCTCAAATCTCTCTCTCGAGTCTCGACACCTGATCTTGCTTTAGACAGCTGATTGGCTGATTCTACTACGACTTACATAAGATATCAATGGCCAACTGAACTGACCAATAGGGTTTAACGACTACGCATGAAGTTAGCGTGAAAGTTGGCCGAATAAATGTCCTTTTTATAATAGGATGCTAAAATCCCTATGATATATATGAAATGAATCATTGTTTTCTATTTTTTCTATTTTTTGGCAATTTTTTACAATAATTCTTTTAATATTTTAATATTATGTATTCCTATACTGTTACTCTCATAATGATTTTCTATAACGATTTGCTTATAATCGCGAAAAAAATATAGGACATTCATCATAGGAAAATTATTATAGGCCTATACTGATTTTCCTATAGTAATGTTACGTAACGCGCCAAAAACCAAAAGTTTTTTATTGCATGTATCGATAGATTGAGAGTCGCCCTATTTAATGCAAAAATCAGAAAAATTATATGCGCGATACTTTTTTATTAATTGAGCCTGGCAGTGAAGGCTAAAAAGCATGTTTTCCGGCAGACTGTGGATCCTGTAGAAACACCTCCCACCATTCACTAACACTGCGGATGGAGGAGAACCTGAGAAAGCACACAGGCGCTTAGCTTAAGACTGTGTTGGAAGTGGAGGGGGTTAATTTCGTGGGTTGCGCTTCTCGGCCGTGATTCTCGTTCATTGCCTTTTCCTAAATTGCCTGCTCTGTAAAATTTTGTCTCGGCGCGTTAGGTCCATTTTCTCGTGGCACGTCACATATTCTCATTCAGAGCATGTAGAACTTATTGCCATACACATTTTATGGATTTTTTTTTAGAACACGAACCTCGAAGAAAGATAAAATTCCACACTTGACTATGATCGCGATGCCAGTAAAAGCACAGACAGAAGGTAGTGAATTAATGATGAAAAGGATTCAACTTATTTTTTCTGTCTTGTGTGATGTTTTTTTTAAATAATAAAAGTTCATTTTAAAACACTTTTGCAGTTTTCTTTAGATGTCAAACATGAAACATGCACTTTCAAATAATGGAGAATGACAACTAGGTTAAGGCCTATTTTGGTTTTATTCCCCTCCACTCAGCAAACAAGTTCTTTTAATGATTGCAAAGCTTCTAAGTATATCTCGCAAGGGTTACTTGCTTCTATAATTTTCTCGGAATTTTCAATGTTGAATGCTATCAGGGTAGTAAAATTTCACTAAAAATCACTGACATGGCATTTTTCCAGACTTCAGTCAGTAAACAATCACAGAAATGGCAGTCCTGACAATAACATAACTATTCCATTGAAAATTACAACTACGTTCACAGCTTTCTGTGTAGATGTTAATTGTTTTTTCAATGTGTGCCGTTTTGACACCTTTTTAGATCAAAAAGTGACACCTTGGAATTTAGTGTGCACCTTGGTGGGTTCTACATACCCACCAAGTTTGGTTGAGATATCTCATAATTCGACGAAGTTATTCTAATTTTAGTGTTCAAAATCATTTATGTTACAGATAATAATTCCCGATAGCGATTTTTTTCTGATTCGCATTTCGTCCTTCACAGCAGGATCTTTTTTTTCTCGTATGGGTATTTAATATGTATCTTTTTCTACTTTTTTCGAGTTCTTGGAGGCGATTCGCTACCAAGACTCTTAATAAGAATATAATTCAGCTTAACTTCAATTATTTTTGCACAAACCCACATTTCAAAATACTTTTTGTTTCCAGACTCTGCAAATTTAATCACGAATAGGAACTGAGATACCTATTTTGTATATTTAAAACCAGAAAAAGATATATCGATCCAACTAACAAAATCGACTCAGGGCAACATTGCATTTAGTTGACACAGAAAATCATAATGTACTTTTTTGATAGGGTGTCTTTGACATGATGAAAAACGGATTGCTTATGCTTTAACTCTTCCAGTAAATTTTGTAAATCTACTTACTGCCTTCATGAAGTATCAGTGTTTGTACTGTATGACCCTATTAGGAATTTCCATCGTACGTCTTTTTATGGCACATCTCTGGCAGTAGAAACGCAGAAAATGCTTGTTTGACGACAACTCACCTCGAGGGCAATCTTCTGAATATCCTTGGATTAGCAAGGCTCGTGTCAACCGCATCGCTCGAGTTTCCTTTCAATGTTGTCAGGAATGTGAATCGATCGTCTTTAATGGGAATCGCGAAAACGGATTCTGTCGTCATTCGCGGACAGATCACCACCGCACTAGCCTCAACGTGTCTCGACCTTGCCGCTTTCAGATTCACTTCAATGAACGACCCGTCGCTGTTAAGGAGTCTCACTACAGTCTACACTCTACGCTCCGCTCTTAACTACTGACGCAATGGCACTGACACCGCCGATGCCAACCGCATGGTGGAATGTTTCACTTCGAGTAATTCCGCCAAGGCTCGTTTCATTCCGGAAGCGCGCCAAGTCCTGAGTTATTTAGTTAGCTGAGAATGAGAAAGGATTTCAGTCTGCCCATAGCCACTCCAAACAAGTCAGAAAAAAATTCATAAAACGTAAGATTCATGGGTTTTTTGAAAAAAAGATTTTTGACATTATTAAGAAAATAGAAAAATTGATCAAAGAACATTAGCTATTAATTTTTTTTCAGATAATAATTGATTTTAATAAATGTAGGGTTCATTATCTATACCTACCTGTAGTTTTCCTATAAATTATCTCTGATGAGGAAGTCTAAATTGGCTTCGAAACATGTGGGGTCCCTAGTAGTATAAAAAAGACGGAGAAAGAATAAAGAAAGAGTGAGAGGTTGGTGTCGTTGATTCTTTTTCTCCTTTTTTTTCATTTTCTTGTACATTATTTTACATTTGTCTCTAATGAGCCGGAAAGGAGGTAGCTGGAAGTCTATTTTTGATTTGTGAGTTTTTGTGTGTGCTACTTCAGTACATAAAAATATTCATAAGAGAGTTAATTTCATTTAGACCTTTAAAAAAAAGATCATCGGTATTCTCAGCTCAAAGAGAATAGAGTCGAGGGGAAGCAAGTTTAGTCAAGTTTACTGACTACTGACTGACAAAGGCTTTTGTCTTTGTTCAATGCCTCAACTATTACTACTTCCACAGGAAATCGCATTACCTACAAAATGGGGACATTACCAATATTTTGCAATTAAGCTTCCACAGAGAAACTTCCAAAATAACAAATACCCATTTCTAATGTTGCTGACAGCTTTTAGTCGATAAGACTTCATTCTGCCGTTGAAAAAAAAATATGTTACTCGGATTGCCAAAGAGACTAACATTGTAACACAATCTTCCACCCAGCTTTACCAAACTTTAAAATCTGCAAAAGCAAACGTTATTTCGCATAGTTTACAGCGAAAATATACAGTTGTACTGTGCCGGTCAAAAAAACTTGACCGATGTTGATGACAAACGCGTGTTAGTGTATTTTAAAAACTATCTCCATTTCTTATATTCATATCGCTTAAATATGTTTTCAATACGTTTGAATACTTTATAAAGATATATTTTATAATAATTTGTATAAACATATTAAAATAAAATCATTAATATACATGAAATGAGACTAAAAAATCATCAAATTGAATTTTTCGACATCGATCAAGTTTTCTAGATCGGCAGTGTATATGCTATAGGAAGATATCTAAAACATTTGTTCAGACTCCTGGAATCTAATTTTCCAGAAAATAAATTTCAAGCGTGGATGATTCACGTTCACTACCAAATATATATCGGGGTATTCCGGAAACTACGAGACATACCGGGAAATTGGAAGTTGCTTGCATTCCATTGCTCAATGAGGGTTTACGCTAACTTTCTGGTAACGAAATGACCCTCAAGTACCAGTTATCAATTCCGTGAACGCGATACATGATGTACGTGGGTGGGAGATTCTCAGTATGGGAGCTCTGTTGCAAACAATGTTGCATCAATGCTTCGCCTCTGGCTCGTGCAGCAAACTTCACACTCGTGTGGAATTGCCTACTTTCCGCACTTATAGAACAATATACTATTTATTACAGCAACGGCTTACGTTTAAAATATTGTAAGAATATTTAGCTAAAGAGGCAGTGCCGGATTAACCAATAGGCCAAGGTAGGTCATGGCTTAGAGGCCCCGAAAGTTTTGGGGAGCCCCGAGAGGTTTAAACTTTCCAGACTTTTGTTACTTTTACTTTTAAAAAAAAAGCTTCAATTGAAATTCAAAATTATACTATGGCTGCGTCTATACCTACGTGAAACCTTGAAAATTTTGCAAGTTTCATTGGACGAGCTAGAAAGAAGGGGTTTGGTTTTCCGCCAAACTCAGACCGTCGCCAGTTATAACTTCAAAACATCTGTCTTCAAAATTAGCATGAGTTCTAAATTGTAAAGTTTATTTTAATCCCTTATTAACTGTCTTAGTGAAGGTCAACCAACTCAAATATTTCCTTGGATTACGGGAAATTCCCCAAAAGTCTCCTTAGAATCTATACCTACTATCGGCGAGAAAATTGTAGACATCTGCCTTTGAAGCTTAATAACTCAGTCCAAAAAAATGCTAGCGTAATAAGTAAATAGTCGTTTGAAAGCTGAAAGTGTTGTACGTAAATGAGCTTGAAGACGTTAATGTAAAAAATTTTTTGTGCTTCGCAGACTGAAAAATGTAAAAAAAACCATCACGTGCGTCCTAAACTACGACCCAAGACAGATTTATGTGTAAACATCTTCGGTAAACGTTAACTA
Organism: Melikaiella ostensackeni; assembly: GCA_032362435.1. NCBI lineage: Eukaryota > Metazoa > Arthropoda > Insecta > Hymenoptera > Cynipidae > Melikaiella > Melikaiella ostensackeni. Next base: position 13,612,797 of record JAUMHM010000079.1, read on the forward strand.
AAATTGAAATCTTACATAAAGCAGAAGTCAAAAAAAAAACTTTCACTTTTCCAGACACATATCAATATATAGAAAAATACTGTATACGAAGTCAAAGAAATTAGTCAAAATATAAAATATAAAAAAATATGTAAAATACATATAATCACTTTTCCATACACATATCAATATGTAGAAGAATATGTATGGATATGTATGTATTATCGAGGTCTAAGATGTTCACACATCAAAAACATTTTCTTGTTCACATTTTTCCATTTTGGGTAGTGATTTTCGAAAAAAAATAATAAATTTTGATTTTTTTAAAAATAATCTTCTTAATGTAAAATAATGGTTTACCACGAACGAAACTTAGGGAACGTGAAGTACATATCACCGTCTATCTCTCAAAATAATAAAATTTCTAAAAAGTGGGATTTTTGAAAAAATTCATTTTTAATGGTTTTAGAAAAACTGCCGTCAATCGGTAAAATACGTGTCTCTTCATTTTCACTCTAGAATTATATATCCAACTACCAAATCATTCTGAAATCCTAAGCATGATTTGAAATTGAATTGGTCATTATTCATTTTTTTCAATTAGGGGCTGTTCAAGTATTACGTCACGCTTTTTTCGGATTATCCCCCCCCCCCATTCCACGCGTTTTCTATAGTAAGTGTATGTAAATTTAACATAGGTGTCACACTACAGTAGCCCCCTCCCCCCCAAGCGTGTGACGTAATACTTGAACGGCCCCTTAATACTAATTCGAGAAGCCTAGTTTTCTTGAAAATTTAGTATATAATTTACTCTGCTTTTGAGTAAAAAATGTGAAGCCTCAAAAAAAAAAAAAATAATAAAGATGCTGCTCCTATAAAAAGTTAATTTTGCGTGAACAGTTGAACTAAAGTTTTACAAGAAATTTGTTTGTTGTATTTTTAGTTTTTAAATCTTACTAAAGGAAGTAAAAAAAATTTACTTTTGCTATTATTTTTAGTCATAAGAGTTACTATCGTTTTCCCCTCTTTTCCGAGATATAACAAACAGTATGAACGTTGCCATATAAATTCTGAAAAAAGCATGAATAAAGCAGAATTGCCATAAGCGATCTTGCCCTTCCCATAAAGAATGACTCGTGTGACGACTTACTCGTTAGTAGTTTATCATAAACTTTCACGCTTCGTTAAGCCTCCCATTTAGTCAGTCTTCCCACGATATGCGGAACTAGGCTGGCGATTTTTTTACGTCCTTTAATTGTATTAATTTAATAATAATTGTTTTATTCAATATCGCACCTAAACACGCTAAGCGTGAGAGGTTTTATATGTTTCCTACAAACAGTCAGGGCAATTTCGCAATTTCGCACTTTCGCCTCGCATCAGTTGATTAGCTCAATTCTGACTTCCTGTTGTTAACCGGACCGTACTTTGGGTGCCCCATGTTGTGCTACAAAGTCAGTATATTCTCTGACGCACATTTTTGCTATCATAGTCGCCAATCGTCCTTCGTCGTGGTGCATCATGATCGCAGCATGAACGCCGAGCCTTCTATTTGCATCTCTTTTCTTTGCATTTACGTGCTCAGAGTACCAACATCTCGCACTCAGCGACTCAGTAAGGAATTCAAAGCTCTGACTTTTTTATCTTGTCGTAGCTCGAAATCAAGTTAGGTGTCAGTCTTCAGTCAAATTGTGCTTCATTGTTGTCCTCAAATAGTTTCCAATTTTTAAATCACATACTTTTTTACGAGATTGTACTTCATTGAAGATTAATGCAAAGGTTAAAATTCAAATTAGAGGCCAATTTTTAATTTGACCATTCAAAAATTGAGTAATTATAAAATTAAAACTTTCAGAATCAAAAATTTGAAGCCAAAAGTTTTTAAACTAATTTATTTCTAATTGGAAGTTTTTAAAATTGTATGATTTATCAAAAACAACATGTTGAAATATATCGTAAGACGAAGATAAGCGGGATATTTTTTTAGGTTTTTCTCAGTATATTATCAGAAGGAATTATAGTGAGTTATTTATGCTTTAACTCTGTCTAACTCTTCCGTATCCTGAAGTTAAAACATTCAATTTAGCGATAAGTAACTAGTTAGTGCAGTCCAAAGTGTGTCCGTCTGTATCCCTCAAGTGTGGGGTCATGTCGTCCACTTTCAATAAAAAGGCAAAAATATCTATTCTGTAAAACCAAGTGGCAAAATATCATAAGTAAAAAGCCTCCTTCGTTATTTTAGAGTAAATTAAACAAATATGATGCGTAACAACATGAAAATACGTGTTTATTCTCAGTAAAAGCATAACCTTACTTGTGTTGCTTCATATTTATGCTAATAAGTATAACGACACAAAATTAAAAAATAATCCTGATGATATTAGGAAACATTTTCATAAATAGCATTTTGCAACTGCTCATCGGAGTATTTAATCATACGGGACGAATCCAATTTAGGTACTTTAATTTCTGACCATGTCCCACTTTACCCTAAAAATTCGAAACTTTTTATAAAAATCATTCTACAGCCAAAAACAAAGTATTTTAACTTGCTAACAATTTTCGATAAATTTATTAAGACGATGTACAATATGATAGGTGACATAAATATTTAAAAAATTTTGCGAGTAAAGTTTAGTAAGTGTTTTTTACTGGACTTAACAGAAAATTATTGCCGTATGTAAATATTATTTTTTTCAAAACTGACTCACGAAACTGGAGCAAACCTCTTGAATAAAGTTTGACATTTGTTTAAGAGAGAAAAATCGAAAATCTTTTAGATTTCTATCCGGAAAAAAGAAAGCAAATTATATGTAAAGTATAAAATTTTCAGTGGCCCGGTTTCCCCAACGTGGTCCGGTTAGCAGCATTTTACGGTAATAATAATCATAATAATGAATTTGATTCAAAAGCATCTGAATTACAAAACAATAAAATGGCAAACATTTTGATAAAGTTACTTGATGACGAAACAATTAATTTCCACCCTAGTCGACACTAAGAACACCAATCTGTCATTTTAATGAAGTGTGCAAACTTAACGTTCAATATGTTCAAAAAGACACATTTCTAATGGAAGGTAAACTTAAAGTACAGATATTTTAAATTAAAGTATTCAAAATCCTACAATCTCAAATTTGAGCCACTCAAAATTAAAGCATATCAAATATTGAAGAATTTTAAATTGAAAACTCAAGTTAAACGATTTCAAAATGTAAATATTAAAAATTGCAAAAATTCAAGTTAAAAGTCCAGAAAAAATACCATTTTAATTGTTAAGATTTGCAAATTTCATTTATAACATCGGGAATTTTCTAGTGTCAACAATATTTTAGTGTCGCATTTTATTTTATTTATTATTACTATACCATTAAGCCAAATCCCTTTCGGGGTAAGCGTAACTCTTTCGGTTCTAGCCTCATTATACTACCGGAGATCAAGGACTTGATATGGTATTGGGTAAGTAAGGGATGTGTAGGAAAAGGGATAGGTTTTAGATCAATCTCGAACTCGCGTGTTGTTCATTCAAACGACACACTCATCCCACAACATAGCTCCGACACGGGTCGCTGATCAATCTCTCTAGCAATCACCCCAGGTGAAGAGCTTCACAAAGCCTTTATACTAATCCATTACGAAAATTTCTTCAGGCGAGCCCATTAGTATCCAAAATCTTTCGTTTCAGGCATCACTCTTCCTCTTATAAACAATTGTTCTCTGTACATCCGTATTCTTGCATACATCTTTTGCTTCCGTTACATCCATACATCGTTTCATGCACGCTCTTGTGTTTTTATGACTTCTAATAAACTTTCGGCAACTTTGCATTGTCGGCAATTTTCTAATGTCGAGAATTTCCAGTCATTTCATATGAAATATATGTTTATTTTGTAACAATTTTAATGATGCATTCAATTCAGAAATGTTCAAAATTGAATAATTTGAAATTAAAGCGTTTGAATTGTCATTGTTTCAAATTGGGTATGTATTTACAAAATTGAACAGTTGCAAATTGAAAGTGTCTAAAAACTTCAAAATGAAACAAATTCTAATTAACAAGTTTGCATTGAAAATTGAACTATTTCAATTCAACGGGTATAAATTAGAGGTAATTTTGATTGTGCAGTTTCCAATTGATGCCCCTTAAGTTAAAAATTCAATTTGGAAACATTTATGATTGTATCATCTTAATTTTGGAAGCATTTATAATTGAAACATTTTTTATTCTAAGCCTGCATTGAGAGATCCAAAGTTTCAATTTTTCATAAACGTCATGTCAGTGTGAGAATTTAAACAATTCCTAACATGACGCACTTTAAATTGAACATTTTATATTATTTGGAAAAAAATCACAATTCTAATACTTAATTTCTCGGAACTGACTAATGTTACAAAATTTTCCGTAAGACTAGCTCGACCATGTATAGCGCTAGGGCTAGAGTTACGGAAAATTCCGTAACAATAGACAGTTCGACTTTTCTCGGATAAATGATAAGAATGAAAAAATTTGAAATCCTAAATATTTGTACATTTCTAGATTCAACCCTTCAAAATATAAAAAAAAAATTTTAATGTGAAGTATTCAGATATTATGATTGCAAATTTGAGACGGTAAAAAGTAGGAAATTTTTTAATCAGTCATAACAAATAAAAGTGTTATAATTTAATAATGAGAAACGTTAAACAATTCGATCTGAAAGCCTTCGTTGCTCGAATATTTTAAAATTTAACCATTTAAAGTTGAAACATTTTTTCCTCGAAGCCTGAAGGTGACGACGTAAAAAATTGCTAAATGAAGCACATAAAATAAAAAAACTTGTATTTAGAAGCATTCAATTTCATAAAAAAAATAAACTTGAATTTCTGAATAAAATCCTTCAAAATATTTTAATTCAATTCATAAGTGAACAATTTGGAACGAAAATATTAGAACTTCTGCAATTTCGTACCTATTGGAAAACTCTCAATTTTATTACAAATTATTCATTAATTTACAAAAATTAGTAAAGTTCGCTTTATTTAAAAAAATATCGTACATAGGTAAAGCCAATATTTAAAATATATATCCTTCACAGAATATACCTAATACTGTCACTTTTCGAAAAGCTGTTCCTCCATCAATTAAAATTTGCCAACTCCTTCCATGACCTGTACTTAATGAGTTACATTAAAGTTCAAAACCGAAAATAAGAGGTCTCTGTAAATCTTAACTAGGTGCGAAGAAAGCCGACTGTTAGGAATAATTTGCGAAATTATCCTTGTAATCCGGCAGAATTTCAACGTCGTTAAGCACCTCTGGGAGCGCACCTGCTACCTGTTGATCATGCACAATGTCGACGTCCTTAATTGCATTTGGCAATTTGACGCTTGATCGCGTTCAATCAATAAAAATTCATCAGCTCGTGTCTATTACTTGGTATAATGCGGTTCGTAAAACCTAACTCGTTTGTTATTCCAATTACATATATTCATCCACGTTCCTTCGGTCGTTGATTGCAGGTTACAGCAATGCATCCCTGGAAATTTTGCCAAGCGGCGATATTCAATCGAGGTCAATAGGATCTAGCATCATACTAACATGTAGACCAAAAGTTGAGAATCCATCATTGATCTCACATATGGAGTGGATCGATCCGCAAAATCGCGTAATCGATGATGCCATAAAGTAAGTTGTTTTCATCTATTTTAATAGCTTTTTGAATGATAAGGGCGTTGTAACATCTCCTTGTAATCTTGAGAATTCCTCTCAAGTTTTATTATCAACTAGAAAACTGTTTCTGATTAGATTTTCACAAAAAATCCTGCCGGGAAAATTTATTTATTTATAAAATGATTGCTGTTTTATCTTTGTTTTCAAATTGTTTTGTTCAATAATACTCAAATGTAATTCATTTGAAGAAGAAAATCTAATGAATGATATTATCAAATGGAAACTTTCAAACTTAGATAATTTCATATTTAAACGTTTCAAAACAGGATTAGTAGCTTTTTCGCAAATGGAAGATGTTACAGCACAAATTACATTTTATATAAATTACGTATTATAAAAGAAATACTTGTTTATAAAAAAGATAGTAAATTTTATTAAAATTTTACTATAATTATTGTAAAGCTAATTCGCTAAAAAGCACATAAACAGCAAAAATATGCACAATATTGCACACTTGGCACACCACACTTGCAGCTCTAATGTGACAAATTTTCATTTATTTTTCACACAGACTGGTCGAGCCACTGAATCCAGGGCGAGTATTTTAATGATTAAACAGAATGTAGTTTATCCATTTTCTATCAAAGATTATTGTTTTCTCTTCTGAATATTTTAGTTTGATATAGATTTTCTTTGGAGTCCATTCTTTCAAAGCATGTCTTTTAAATATTCTAAACTTTCCAGAGTTTAATTAAAGATTTTTGAAATAATTCTACTTATTAACAAAATAATAATTTTTTTTTTATATTTGCCAGAAGAACGAACGGAGTTTTAAAATTAACCCTTAAACTCAGTGTTTCATAGTTTATTGATTTGTTCACAAATACAGATTATTTGCACTTTACATATACATATAGTTTTACACCATTTTGTCTCTCACTCAATTCCTCATTTTATACTGTAATTGTTTGTATCACATTGTTTTCTTGCAAAAGCAACAATAATACGTTTTATTTTTTTCTGCTTTTTACCCGATATTTATCCAATAAATCATACACCTCGAATATTGAAGATCACTTCCGCTATGACTGAAAGAAAAATAATAACAATAAACGCGAGTTGTGCAACACAATGGAGGAAAACACCTGCATGAAGTTAAATAAATTAAAATGGAGCTGCTCCTTTTGCATTAAAACATTCTCGTATCACGCATTTCAAAACCAAAAAAATCATATAGTTGAATTTGAATCTTGAAATAGTTGAGGAACTAATTTGACTAAATGTTTTTCCATCACAGAAGCAAAGAAGCTTTTTACGAGTTTAAAGAAAAAATGTTGTTTTGTCAAATACAACCAAGTTAAACAAAAGAAGATGAGAACATTTTTTGAGAATATTCTATTTATTTGGAACTTGAATCAATTGTGTTGAAGAAAGTATAAAATAATATATTTTTCATTCAGAAATTATTTTGAAGCTTTAAAAATTTACAGATTTCTATTAAATATTTATCAATTTAATTCACATCACACCTCTGCTTCAAACATTTTTCAATGCTTTCTTTCGCTTTTTTCGTTTTTCTCCTTGCAAGCGCTTCTAATATAAATGTGAATTAAAAAGCAATTTATTATAATTTAAAACCAAATTTTCAAACAGGCAAGCAGGAAATGCGAAATCAACAATGTACACAGAAGCGCGTGCTGGAAATATTCTAGCCCTTTTGTTCACCAATCTGCAAGAGGAGCAAGGCGGAAAATATACTTGCAGAGCGACTTATGCCAATACTGGTCTACTAGAAAAGTCTGTTACAATTGACACTATAGGTAAGCGATTTTAAATATAAAACTTGAAAAGTAGATTATATGTTCTTAATTTTTCTAAATGACTTGGTTTTCTTCTAAGAGAGAAAAAAATATTTGAGCATCAAATTTTTAAGCTTTGTAGTTTGGAAAGCATCCAAGTTCTAAATGCATTGAAATTTACAATATTTTGAAAGTGTTCAAATAAAAAAACAGGCTAGTTGAAATACTTCCCAGATTTAAAAGTTAAGCTGAAAACTCGGAGTTATAACGTATTAGGGAAAATACATGTTGAACTCACAAAAAAATATGCACCTCAACGATTTTCTTTAAACTTACATAAACAAAAAGATAAACATGTCAGATAGTTTGTTGGCAAAAGTTTGCTTTCAAAGAGTTGAAGCCTGAGCAGAAAAGATGTTGGATTAACACAAGTTTTGTATTAATGGAGTTCTATAGATATAGAGTTATTCTTTTTTCATCTGTTTTTCTATTCCGCGAAGGCGCTGCAATCGTAAAACTGTCAACAAAAATGTGAAAATTTAATTCGTAAAGAAATGTCAAAATAGTCATACTTATTTACTTCGTATCAACTTCAACTTAAAAAATGTACGTCTCTTAATCTAAGTTACAATTAGAACTTTTGAAAAGGGGTAGAAAAAGAAAACTGAATTTATCAGTTTCAGTAATAATTTGTACTATTTGGCGCATTTCGATTTTTTGAGTTCATTATATTTATTTTCTATAGTCCAAAGAGTCCTTCCCTTACTGATTTCCACATTACAATAAAAATTTAGTAGATTTTGAAACGAATAAGAATTTAAAAGTTTTTTTACCTGAAAGTAATTTTTAATTCTCAATTTTATACATGCTTGGAAAAACAAAATGTATTGGAATTCGAAAATTTGAAGTAATTGCAATTCGAAGGGAATTGTGAAGTACTGTAGTAGTAATTGAAAATTTAACGGCTTAGAATTTAAAAATACGTAAATTTTAAATTTGAAATTTGTATTATTCAAAAGAGAATCCACGATGTTACAATTAAAGAAAAATTGTGTAAGTGTGTGCAGATTTTATTTAGAAATCTGTTTAAACTAACTCGAAACGTGATCTTTTTTCAGTTTCCATCGCGTGGGATGATGCTCCATTAAATCAGTATCCAATACTGGGGGAGGACTTTAACATCAAGTGCAAAGTCCGAGCACGACCTTCGCCAGCCGTCGATTGGCTGAAAAACGGAGATTTGATCACGGGGAGCAATGATCACTACATCATTGACACATACGCTCTCAAGCTCAAGAAAGTTACCGAGGACGACGATGGTATCTACACTTGCAGAGCCTCTGTGCCAACGACAGGCGAACTTAAAGAAAGAAACATTCGTGTGGAGGTAATTATATTTCACCATTATCCAAAGAGACAATTCCGAAAAAAAGGAAGATTGATGTTGAATATTCTCTAAAATAGTCTCTTTAAAACTCTATTTAAAACAGCTTTTCTTTCATTTTAGGTGCACATAAAACCCGTCATCGAAGAATTGGATTCAACAATTGAGATTGTTGAAGGAGAAACTACGGATATCGTATGCAAAGCCAGAGGCAAACCTCCGCCCAAATTCACTTGGGTGAAATCCATAACTCATCAGGATTTGAGCACAGCTGATCGATTCGCTGTTAACAAGGACACAGGTGTGATGTCAATCAGAAATGTCAATCGCGAGGATGATGGAGAATACCAGTGTACTGCTGCAAACGCTGCTGGCACTGCTAACATGAACATTAGGCTGAACGTGATCGTTAAGCCAAAGATAATGGAGTTCGTTAACAAAACTATGGCCGTCGGTAGAGATGTAGAAATCATTTGCAAGGCTTTTGGTCGACCGCCTCCCGAAATCCTTTTTAGGAAACACACATCGGAGAAGCGCTTTATCCTCGGTGGACAACCCAACGATGATCGAATAATCCTCGAGAATCGACAAGACGATCGCAACGGAGAAACGGTTGGAATTCTCACCATTCGTAACGTTATCAGGTTTGTTTATCTTTCTTTTTTTGGTCGGCACCTCTGGTTCAGGTGTAGCGGCTGATCGCCCTAAGGGGGTCGGAAGCTTGGGACAGAACCTTCGTGTCGGTCCCCGCTGTTACGCTTTCAGGCTAATTTTATGAGCCTGTCAGCAACAAAATGTCCTCTCCTTCAAGGAGCACCTTCGGGTCTTCTTGTTTGGTAGGATTAGATATTGAAACAACTTTGTTGTTTCTTTACCCCATCTGCAAACAGTTTTTGCAAGC
>JAUMHM010000079.1:13626094-13641602 GCA_032362435.1 Melikaiella ostensackeni
CGCCGCATGGGGGGGAAGTGATGGGAGAGCGCGCGCGATCATTTGAATTTTAGTGACTGTGATTAGCGGACACACCACTCCCCCCATGCGGCGGTTCTCCGCAGCGAGGGAGCCGAGCCTGGGCTCGGTGCGCAACTTCAGACTGGGCTCGTCCGCCCTCTGATTATTACTCCGTAGAAAATTTGTTTTCCCTGATAGGATTTTACTGTATGTTCTAAGAATATTATTTATAAAATGGCCATAAAGTCTTTTTACACAAAATAAAAGAAATAAAGGTATAGAGCATAAACGTTTATCCATATTTACCCCGAAATGATCCATTATCACCCCGGTTGACGGTTCTGTTTCGTTAAATTTTTGTACGCTCTATAACTTAAAAAAAGATAATAGTTCTAACAATTTTTAAGTCTTAAAGATATATGTCTTAACTTGATAGTTCATTTCATTTGTGCAAATATAATTTGCAAATCCACAGGATTTTATGCTAGAAAGAAGAAAATTGTATTAATTACGTATTGTTCTTCTTTTACACTTTGTATTCCTAAAGAAATAAATTGTTTTGAAATCTCATGCGACTTATATCACTTATGCGGCTTTTTTAAACGTATTCGAGTCTATCCAAGGCCTTCGTGATTTTTATATAAGTTTATAATTTTAAAAAAATCATGAAACTAACTAGCTATTATTTTTTTATGTTTTTGCCACTATTGACACTATTTTTTATCTCCGAAGTAAGCCTCAGCCTTGAATAACTGTCACAAGTTTTTGGAATTCATCTTTTTCTCATGTTAATTCCAGGTCTGACGACGGTTTGTACGAGTGCATAGGTAAAAATAAAGGAGGCACTAGTTACAAGAACGGACATTTGACGGTCGAATTCCCTCCTTCCTTCGAGGCTACGGATAACCGCACTGTGTTTGCATGGGACCAGCATCCTGGAAACTTGACTTGCATAGCCACAAGTATTCCTAATGCGACAATTGAGTGGAGGTTTGGTGGTCAAAGACTCGAATCTTCGCCACAACTTCAGATCCGTGGTAACGGGCCGATATCCTCTCTCATAGTTTATCCCATGGACACCCGCTTTTTCAATACTTACAAGTGCATTGCTTCGAATATTCACGGAGCGAAGGAACGCACATTCGTGCTTAAAGAAGGCAGAAGGCCTGGACAGCTTTCCCAAGTAAGGATCGCTCAAATGACAGCGACTACGGTATTGTTCGATTTGGTCTTGCCACCTCAGCAGGATGAACTTCCGATTAGAAGAATCAGTGTGCAGTACAAACTATCAGATCGAGGATGGGATAGGGCTTTAAATAGGACGTGGACTGCAAGTACGTTGTTTCGATTGCAAGATTTGAGTTCGTTGTCATCATGCTCAGCGAAAGGAGATCTTGATTTATACATTATTCCTTTTTTTTTTAGATTCTACCTACATTCTAGAGGGTCTAGAACCTGAGAGGAATTATGACTTCCGTTTTGCGCCAGGAAATGAAGTAGGCCTCGCAAACTGGGGTAACCAGATTACAGAATCAACACAGCCTAAATCAAGACCAGAAATTCCCAAAATTCGTACCCAATTGGCGCCTGGAGGGGAATATGAAATGTCTCCCTTCTCGAATCAGTACGAAGTCGCTTGGCTCTTACCTCCTGACAATGGAGAACCGATAACGCACTTCGAAATTACGTACTGTCCACTGAAGAGAATTGCTGGAGAGTGGGATGAAGTACCGAATAGTTGTAAAACTGAGATAGAGAAAGGACAAAGGACGACTTATTGGCTGAAGTTTCTCTCCGCCGATACATACTACAAGATTGAAGTCAGAGCGCGCAACTTATTTGGCCTCAGTGAACCAGGATTCACACGAATCAAGACCAGCAGAGGTAAGTTTCTATTTTGATATTGTTCCATATTATATCAATCTTAAAGACTGAGATGGAGATCTATCGAAAGCTAGTCATGTATCCAAAAGTATATTTTCGATTTGTCGAGAGATAAAGTGAATTTGCAATTTCTTTCAAAGTTTGCCATTCGAGTTTCAGAGCGGTTTTCATATATTATTTTTTTATTTTATCCGAGGGGTTAACCGCTTGCAATTTTGATGAGTATAAGGAATTCAAAAAAATTCAAAGAAGTCAAAGGAATACAAAGAATTTCAGCGAATCCAATTGAATTTAATAGAATTGAGATGAATTCAGACTGTTTCATTTCACCTTTTGAAGTACACCCAAATTCAAGAATTTAAAGATTACAATGAATTTAGAAGATTTTTATATCATTTCATTTGAAATTGTGATTTACACCTGAATTCAAGAATTCAAAGAATTTAAAATAAAAGAATTCAAATGAATTTAAATTAATTCAGAAGAGTTTCATTTAACTTGAAATTTTGAAATACCTCTAAATTGATGAATCCAAAGAATTCATGAAAATTCGAAAGGAATTGAAGTGAATCTAAAAGAATCTAATGAATTAACAGAAATTCAATTGAATTCAGTAGAATTACAATGAATTCAGATGAATCCAAAGAAATGGAAGTGAACTTTAAAAAAACTCAACAGAATTCAAGTGAAGTCAAAGGATTCCAAAGAATTAACAAAAATGCACTTGAATTTCGCTTATTTTAATTGAAACAAGTAGAATTGATCTGAAAATAATAACTAATTAAATCAGTTATTGACTTCTCGCTTTTCAATAAGCAATTTTTAACTGATTCAGATTTAGTCGAAAAAAATCATTTAAAATGTCGTAAGCATTACTTTAGTTCTAAGAATTCAAGCGTTGATGTGAATACAACGGGATTCATTAAAGTCAAGATAGACTGATCTGATTTCAAGGTAAATTCAAAAGACTTCAAGGGTTTTAAGAATTATTTAAGGAAATTAAAAAGAATGAGAGAAAATTAATGAAATTGATAAGATCTACATAAAATGTCATTTTGGAAGACATCGAGTATGACTTTGAGAAAAGATTCTCGATCCTCCGTAGCTTAGTGGTAAGAGCACCTGACAGACAATCAATTTACGTGGGTTCAATTCCTACCAGAACCAATAAAAGAGAGAATATTTTTAGCCAATAAAAATGTGTAATATTTGTTATTACAAAAAAATAGACCAAATGATCGAAAATTAACTATAACATCTTGAACAAAATTAATAAGAATTTAAGGTGAATTCAAGTGAATTCAGAAACAGGTGTACAGTGTACACTATAATTTAGTAGTGGTTAATCACTCGGTTTTATCTTCCAACTTTGAGCTTCCTATTTTATTTGTTTGCAGCAGTCACATTTGTAGTTACCAGTCACTGTAAATTCTTGATATTTTTAGTTCATTTACACTATAAAAACAATCCTTCAGGATTTACAAGATTACACTCTGATCGATAAATCTCCAAGAAAATCTGTCAGCGACAGATTTCGTTTTCGGCGATAAACTCCGAAACGTTTGAGGTTTGTTTTGAAAAAAGAAAAGAGTAATGGTCAGAGAACAAAGGATTACTATTATCCTTCCTTCTTGAAGCTCTTTCTTTTTTGTATTCCTCTGATATTTTTTCTTGCCACGATTTTGTTTAAAGCACCAGCTTTTCACAATTTATTCCAAAGCTACATAACTCAAGATACGCAAGGCTTTTTAGCTCTCTTCTAGTTTCCATAGAGTACTAGTGGAGTTCGTAGGCACAGACCTTAGGTCCTAAGCCGTGTGTATGTTAGAACGAGCACCGACGTATCTACAAGAGACACTTTTTATTATCATTTAGAATCATCCGGTGTCACTGTGGACTACTCGATATTATCTTCTGGGAATACTTGCAAGCTCTCCGTGGTGACCGCCCTTGCCACAGCAATAACGATCCTATCTCTAGCCATTTAGAGTCGTCATCAGAATATAGAAGTGAAAAAAAAAACTACTTTTCCAGAGTTCAAGGGACTATACTACGATCGATTACTCTCGACTGTACCTGTTACAATTGTTTGTATCGCAAACACGCCAATCGAATTTCGCGTCGAGGGCTCAAGAGTGCGTCCCCTTCTCAGTAATCTCATGATTCTAAAAAAAATACACACAAAAAACTGTGATTAGCGTTCACACCCGAGATGCAGAGGCGAAGCCACTCTTTTGTCGACTCTAGTCTCGCCGCGAAAATCAAAAGGACTTCGAGAATCGCGAGCAAGCCGATGTGCTAAAGTCCATCGATATACCTATAGATTGTAGACTAAATACGACCACATCAAGCGGTACATTCCGAAGTTAAGATTCTTGACAAATATACGAGCATCCACCAAGTGAGGTTCATTGCTTCTATAGTAAAGACCATATTATTCATGATGGTAGATTAGATTTCAGGAACTGAGGAAAACATCTCTATCCCGAATTAAAAGTGAAGCCGAAGTAGACCAGAAAATAAAATCTCAAGTCCGGAAACATTAAGACTGGAAAGCAGAAAGTGCAGTGTCAGGAATTTTTCAAGTAAAATAGAAATAGGAATCTCAATTTACTGAAATTAATGATCTGTCTTTAAAAATTCTTTTTCGCAACACAAGGCTTCACTTTTAAAAGACTTCTCAATTCCTTGCTTGAAAAAGTATTTATACTCATTGTTGAATGCTCATTGTTGGAAACGTACTGGTACGTTTCTTTTTACATAGCTGAAGTCCTCCATTTTTGTACGAATGTCTTGACTTCCTTTAAAGCGCCTTAGATTATGCGTCAGTTCACATCAGATCTAAAATTCTTGGCTTCTCATAATTTATTAGCTAGCTGTTAATTCTCATTTCACGTAACAATGTCGTGTTGACAGATAGGATAACATTGTCTGAAAAAATATCTGAGTGTGGATGACGTTGCATTTAGTGTTTGGTGCGCATTAAGCCTAAAACTTACTGCCTTATAAATATTTGCCAAATGCCTGTAGCAATTTATGGAAAATGAAGCGAGAACCTGAGGATTTTATATCTTCAATTGATTCGTCAAAGTGATCTATTTTTTCCGAGAGGCAACCCAAGGTGTATTCGCTTGTATCTTAGCGAGTTAGCAGAGCAAAAGTATTTTTAGATAATCGTTTACAAAATAGACGGGAAAAAGTGTTGGGAACATCGAATTAGGAAAGAACTCTCAAAGAGAAAATCGATCCTACTAATAAGTGTTTATAGTTTTCGTCTTTTGTTCTTTTTTTTTAGACCAGGGTCCAATCCTGTGCGAAATCCGTTTTTATCGAATAAAACAATGGGGGATTTTTTCAGAAGTATTTACGTTATAAAAAGTATCTAGATTATTAGTAGCGGAATCTTTACAGGTTTACATCGTATTCTGGTCCATGCAATCATGTTTTAAGCCAAAGAATCCGAAGTACACTCTGTTTCTAAAGCTCTTCGAGAATAACCCATAGAATAGTTTTACACGAATTGATAACTGCATGAACGATTCAGATCTTACCAAGTGGCTTGGCTCATTTCAAAAATACTTTGTACACTATTTTGATTTTCTTCTGCTCCAGATTAAGTTCTTTTCCATTTATTTTTATTTTTTCATTCCTTTTTTCTAAATTATCAATCCTGCTTAATTAGTTTCGGAAATACGTGTTTTAGTGCGCATGTTCTGTGAGTTACGGATTATAATCCTTACGATTATAGTGTTACTATCATTGTATTAATATTATTACCTATTATTAAGTATTAAATTAGTTATCTTAATAATTATTTTACTATCTAGTATTTCTTTATGGTCGCTACCGTTAGTATTATCGTAATCTCATTATCATTGTCATCTTCACAGCTTCATGTGGCTAAGTTAACTCTTGCAAACAACGAAAATAAATGAAGAGTAAACGAAGTTATGTTTCTTTTTGCGTAGTGGAAACTTGAGAACGCAGATCACTTTTTGTTTATTGAGTTTTAATAGCATCTGGGACAATACACTACATGACATGGCATGCGCTTCGTTATTTGTTTCCGTTTTTTAGAATGTTTGTTTTTAATTAGCGTTATGTGCTGGTTCCTCTCCTCTTTCGTTTTTAATGAGTGCTTTGCGATTCTACCGTAAAATTAGTCTGTCGCTCAGGCAAGTTGAAAACGTGGTACTTTTTCAAGCTTGAATCATATGTAATTTAAGCTCAAGTGCAGTTGAACGTAGACATTTTTTAGCTGATCGGAGTAGTGTTTGCTTTGGAGAATATTTTTGCTGCTCTCGAGTTTTTTTATTTACTTTTACTAAAAACTGGGGAATCCTACAAAGAAATTCTTTTTTGAAAAATCATGAATCTATTTATGCCAATAAGAATGTCATTTGCGAATTGTTTTATATGTCTGATTTTTGTACGTGAATTTTAAAAATAAAAAGTGGTAAATTGAGAGAGAAACTTAAAATAACGGAAGAGCATAGCCATTTAAGAAGGTTAAAGTACTTTTCGAGATTGCATTTGAAACGGACCTTATTGCGAGGGGAAAACATGAACTCGCTGGTGTGAGGCTCTCATCCAGAGACAATAGTCGACAGATAATAACGAGAAGTGACAAAACGGAGGGGAAAGAAAAGAGAGTGAAAAAGGAGAAAGGGTGTGTTCCTTTTCTTGCCTGCGCTCAACGAATTGTTCCTTTTAAATGCTACAAGCTTAACAGATGCTCCTTAATAAATAACTTAATAATCTCAACAATTTATGTTTTTTTAGACATATTCAAACTGCGGTAAGTTTTGTTACAATAATTATTTTTCTTAATAAGAGCGGAAAATTTCGGCCCCCTTCGTTAATTATAATATCCCAAGTGTCACTCGAAAAGCAAAGTGAGCATTCTGTGAGCTTCTGCAAATAGCTCTCCAACAAGAAGAGTGAAAATGAAAGACAGGGATGAAAAGGAGAGGTTGATAGTTTCGCATCATCGAGTTCATTTCTAGTATATCTCGCTGCAGCCTATTTTGAAGAAGATTCGAAGGGAGATAAAGAAATTCGGGGAATGAGGTATAGATATGAAGAAATCGAGAGAGAAAGAGGATTACACTTCTTAGAGAAAACAGATTATAAATAGTCGTGGGATGCCATTGCCAGAGATCTACTGCATCAGTATCGATGAGTGAGTGCCCAGTTAGAATTAGGGGAAACAAATGAGAGTAGAGTAACACTTTAAACTCTCTGAGTTTCTGTCAGCTGTCGCTTTTTCGTTTCAAATCAGGAAATCAAGAAAGACGTCTTTCTCTTCTTCTTTCTTGCCTGTCAATGCGTATACGAGTACAAGCGCGACTGCCACAATTTTAACACAGCGACGACAAACTTCGGAATTATTTCTAGAGTAGATAAATATAATATGTATACATTTACACGTAGGTTTAATTACACGTAAATCCTATTCTACGATCATATTTATGAGCGAGGAATGCGTACTTGTCAGCTGTGAAACAAAACTATTGTAAATAATTACACAACGACCGAAGAAATACATGGACTGTCTAAGGAAAACTGAAAACGATCGGCCTGCGGAGAAATCTATTTCAAATTTTTCATTTTTATACTCAGATTGCTCATTGATAACCACAAAATCTTTTACAGTAGCGTGATAAAATAGTATGAGACCATAGCAGACTAACTAACTTCAATTCGCAGAAACGGTGGCCGACAAAATGAGCCTGTTTACACAGCAGCAATTTTTGCTACGGTAGCAGAAACTGTGCTACGCTTGGCAACCAATCAGTAGCGTCGGTTATAAATAGAATGCTTCTGATTGGCTGCCGAGCTCAGCAGTTTCTGCTACCGTGGCAAAAATTGCCACGGTGTAAATAGGCTCAATATCTTCTTTTTTACTCCGATTTGAGAAAACCAAATTTTGACAAAGTATCTGAATTTTGAAATTTGTTTAAAAACAAACAAAAAAATACAATTTTTCTCTTTAAATCTCAATACAGTCTCTACAGTATCTCAATACAAATTTTAAATGATAGTATCTAACGAGGTTTAAAGCAATTTTAAAGAAGTATGTGATTAAAAGATAAAGTGGCAATTTGAGATGGTTCACTCCGCAGCCATCTTCATTTATTTTTCGCTTCTCGCCTGCTTTTTGCCCTGCGGAAAACCGACTCAAGCCGAAAGAACTGGTAAATATATGACCAATGAAAGCACTGCTAAACATCCTACTTTACTTTTTTGCTAGAGGAGAAAGAAAAAAGTGGGCACACTAAAAAACGCTTGTGTGGTGTAAACTGTAAAGCAATTACGTAGAGTAGTAGCGCCTAGAACTAACACCATAAAACAAATGGGCTTTTCTCCTTTCTTGGGCTTCTTGGCACTCACTGTACTATCGAATTCTCCTCTTCCACTTTCCTCTCGTTGCCGCATTGAAATTGTTCACTAACCATCTCCCTTAGAAATCTCGCCCGTGTGATACCGCTCAAATCTTTGGTTTGGTTTCCCTGTTTTCATTATTATTACATTACTTTTCGTTCTGTTTGTTCATACATGTGCTTCCGATAAAGACGGATTTTTGGCGCACCTTCTTTCTTTTCAGGAGACTTAACAGATTTGCGAAAACGTGTTTGGTGATGTCGCACTCGTGTTATTCTGAAATTTATACGCATTCTTATTTATACTCTTAAAAATGGGTAGCACGGAATATGTACCAGTACGTTTTTGGGATTTTTGGGAACAGGTATTTTTCATCAAAAGACAACGTTTTAGTTTAGGAGCTTTATTGTAAATAGGATAAGAGACAATAGATATGAAAGTGCTTTAATAAAGTTTTTGAATTTTCTGATTTGGCCTGCACTCTTAGAAAAGCTGTGAAGATAATTTTCATAAAAAAGTTTTTGTAATAGAAAATCTTTAGGCTCAACGTTGGAAACTTTTATAGAGTTTAGGTTAGATGTTGATTTAGAAAATGTACTTTGCAGTTCTGAGATTTATGGATTTCTCCGCGTTTCCGCGGTGGTAGTTCATCACCAAACATTTTTCAGTACCGCTTTTGCACTAACTCACAGCAAGTTTTAATAGAGCTTTTAAATTAAGATTTTTCTATTTTTTCAAGGTCAAGATCCTCCCGTCGTTCACCACCAAGGAGCATTGATTTCTAGCGGTACCATAATTGGTATTGTGGTTGCCGTTCTAGTCGTAATCATCATTGTTATCGACGTCATTTGCTGCTGCGCACAAAAGACAGGTAAACGTTGGTTTTATTTAGTGATTTACTCTTTTAAGGAAATTATTTTGAGACAAGCGTTTACAAGTTATAATTTGCCATTGAAGATTTTGAATTAAAACTCCTTCTCAAACATTTTTCAAATAAAATTTCAGGAATCATATTCTACATGTGTGAAAGGTCCCGAAGAAAACCAGTAGACGAAGAAGACGCAAAACTCGGAAGGTAAGTTGACCTTCTTTCTAATTAAAAACTCATTTGAATTTCGAAAATCTCTCGTTGATTCTTAGATCAGTTTTCACATTTTCACTCTCGTATATTTGTTTACTACTACATATTTGATATATTGTGCTTTGGCAAGTCTGGCGCTCTCATGTCATCAAATATCGCACATGATCACACGATTTTTATTTTAAATATTAAAAAAAGTTAACTCATATTTAGATCGCGCTCTTCATTTTCATTCACACACAGATCAAATCTTTATAAATACAGACAGTATGCTTTCCTATTCATAGGGAAAAGAACTTGCTTCAGGGTCAGTCCTTTGAATTTGAAACGTGTTCCGGGCTTATTTATAAAAAAATCTGAGATCTCAGTATAATTAATATTAGTTTATTAATTTTTATATAATATATACAAATTTTAAAGTCGATTATTTTGAAAACTAAATAACACACTAAACTAAACAATATAATTTCTTTCTAATGTCGACTATAAAGTGATAAAATAAAAAGTTGAAGTTGATAGTTTATAGCGGGGTGGCTATGATCAGGGAAGGGTTAGGGATTCGAGGAAGCTGAAAGAAGGTGGAGTCAGTAAAAATACCTATGTAAAAGATAACGATATTACTTTATTGATACTCCTACCGTCGATAATAGTATAGGGCCGCTACCCGTCGAAGATAACTATCCGGGAACACTCTCGAAGTAGTTTCCAGATATATTTTAGGCTGGTAACGTCCTGGACCTCTCAGACATAAGGAAATATTCGGTACCATTAATCGGTACCGAAGATTTCCTGGGCTCTCGCGAGAGAGACACTGTTATCTATGGTCGGGAATAACTGGTATTGGGGAGCAGCGCGAATAGCGAGAGGGGAAACCTCCGATTATTCGTGAATAATCGACGAGTAATCGGAGTCCTTTGGAAAATTATATGAAAAGTGTGAACAAGAGTCGGTTCTCCCGGGGTTCCGATTGTAACTTTACAAGTTTAAAGCCTTTAAAATGTACGTGAAAAACGCCATTTTTACTACAGTCGTGCTTTCTTAAATACAATTTTTAACTAGAATACAAGTAATTTACATAAGGTAAAACACCCAGTTTTCGCCAGCTTAACCGATTTGTCTGTCTTTAGAAATCTTTTAAAATGAAAAAAAAAATTAACGTGAAAAAAAATTTTTTAGATGCTCTCATACTTCGAGATTAATATTTAACTGCTATCTTAGTCACATATTTACTAACTTTTTAAAAATAAAATATTATAAATAATGGTGAAAAAATCTAGTAATCGCGTCTGCCATTAGTGGTTACGAGCTCAAGTCGTCTCCGGTTAATGACAACGTCATTAACTTTTTTATTTAATTTTCCAATTAAAAATATAAGAAAATATTATGTTTTTATTAGAAAATTATTTTTTCGAACGCCTTTTTAAACTTTTTAAAAAATATAATTCCTTAGTTAACTTTGTTGGGAGTGCCTCTTGTCAAATCTGAGTATCCTAACCATAATAAATATGCAAGTCTCTGATTGGTTACTCTTGTTAGCGATCACTGGGTCGATGTCGATGTTGTCATCAATACTGAGTAATCGCCATGCCAATTAAATGTATTAAATAAGATGTAAAATGTTACTTTTTTCATTTCTTCGTAAATACAAATTAATTTTAAGTACCGAAAAACATCTCAGCAAGTAAAAAACATCTTTTTCCTTCTGCATTCACGAAAAGTTGAGTCCTGCTTTCTTCCGTCATGGCTTAAGAATTTTAAGATTTTTCTGCTTTAGTCAGGAGTCTCCCGAAATAATCTTTTTCCTCTGATACACTTAAAGCTAAAAGTTTAAAATATATGCTATTGGATTTATCAGTGGCAATAACTGGACGTTTTACCTTAGTACTTGTAGGCTAAATCAACTCCAAATGGACTAAAATTAATAATAAAGAAATCTCAGAATTTTTAAGAATACACCCGTAACACGTTTCAGATGACCCTTCACCGAATAGATTTTTGTCATTCACTTTTCTTTAAGTAAATAATTTCCTTTTTGCTTGACTATAAAAGATCGTTTGAGGAACATAACTATATATATATATATTTAGGAAAAAAAAACTTCACTGAGTCTAGTTAGTAACAATGAGAAATTAATTCGGCATTTATGTTTGTAGTAGATAAAGTTGCAAGATAATTGAGATTAATTAAATTATTAGAGTTTAGGAGATTTTTAACTTACTCGAAGAAGAGACTCTCACCCTCTCGTTCTTTTCTCTTTTTTCTAATCGATAGTCTTTACGGTTGGCGGTTTCCACTACCATATTGCGACCAAAAAATGGCAAATGTCGCCGGGGTCACGGCCTTTCAAGATTCGGATAGTGGTAAAAGTACCATTAGACTGGTCAAACATACTGCCATGTAAGAAACAAAAATTAAAACCTTGTAAGAAGCATGGCTCCTCACTGAGGAACACTGAACACAGCTTTTTACTTGGCATGAAGATTTTGTTCTTTGTTTTGTCTCTGCTATCTACTCTCTTATTCGAATACGATTTTTGAAAATCTCAATTTCCTGCACAGAATTTCAGATTCACGACACAAGATTTCCTATCTGCTCTCTGGTATACATACTTATTTTTAATGAGTATCTCAATTAAAACTTTATTTTTATTTGGGGTTAATATTTTAAATGATTAAATTACAAGTTATAATTTTTTGATGAAGATATGATCTGAAAATAGTTGAGATTAATCATCTAAGTAGAAGATAAAATGCTTTCTAACGTACAAGATAGAAAAGCACGAACGGAAATCAGATCTTTTAGTAGTGTGTAATAAGAGGATAATACATTCAGGGTATCTGCTAAGCGGGAAATAGCCGGGAATTAAAATAAGGCCGGGATGACCTGGGAATTAAGATATTCTTTTATTAATCGTGATAACAAGACAAATAAATTTGAATGTTTACTGTTCAAAATTGTAATAAATATAAATAAAATAAAAATATTAAAAATAATAAAAATAAATAAAAATAGATAAAAAAAATATTCGGAAATTATGACAATTCAAAAATTTTATAACAATTAAGAGCAATATTTAAGCTCTGAACAAATAGTATTCTTTAAGAGGTATAATAATTAATAATTAATTATTATGAAATTCTACTTTGTTGTACAAGACCTTTTTAATTTGAACCCTTTCAAATTTTTTTCTAATATTTTTATAAATAAAGATTTTTAAAAATAAAGTTTATGTTGTATTTTCCAAATAAGGACATATAGATAAGCAATATTTTTTTAAATAACCTTGTAGATTATTTTGGGCTATTAAGTCAAGATTTGATGAAAATTCCGTTTGTGAATTATTATGTTTTTTTAAATCAAAACTAGAAATGAAAATATTTTTGAGTTTTGCTGAAATAAGTTACTGTGTTAACTGCTTAAAATTATTGATGAAAATTATACTTTTGGGTCCAGTGAAAATGAATAAAATTAGATTATAATTGCTTCAGACGTTTCGGCACATGATGATGGTGACCCTATTCAGATATTTATTATGATTAATTTTCAGACATAGGAAATTTAATACAATTTCGATGTCTTAATTATCTGCGTAGATTTACTTAACATCACAGTTGTCATTTTTGATGAAAATATATTTTTAAAATTATTTCTGGTATTCTAATTGTCAAGGTAATTCTCAAATATAATTTTTAACTTCTTTGGTATTAACGATTAATTATTGATAAGTTATTGAAGTGAATTCGAAAACCCTTTATAACAATTATTTATTAAGTCAATTTCACATTAACTATGTTTTAAACTCTTGTGATTATAATTTATTAAACTGTCATAATAAAAGATTGAAAATAGTTTTTTGTAATCACTCTTCAATAATTAATCACTAATTAATCGCTCATACCAAAAAAATGTAAAATTATATCTAAGAATTATTACCAATTAAAATACAAAAAATAATTAACCAAAGATATGTTTGTAAAAAATAAAAAAATAAAATTTATAAAGTATTTTAATAATATTTTACAATTTGATACAGTATTTAAGAAATATATTAGGGTCGATAGGGGTATTTTAAATACTTGAAAAGATTCTTGTTTCAAATTTTGCTAAAGTTAGCTTTGGACTTTCTACTTTTAATCGTCACCTTCTTTAATCAACAAAAAAATAAATTTTGAATCTCCAATGAAGGTTCCTGTGATATTGAAAAACTTACCTCACTCACTGGATAATGTCAAATATATAGTAGTAGGACGATATTATGTGGTGGAATCTAAAGCATGGTTTATATGGACTTATGGAGTTTCGGTGGATTATCGGCTTCACTGCATAAGTGGTGAGAAAATTGTGCTATATTTTTGCTTTTCAATTTCATATGACAATTTTTCAACTATTGATTAGTATTTTCTCGATTTGCGACTTCGCAGTCTAGAACAAAAAATATAATATCAAAAATTTCAGGTTGGAGTGACGTTAGATTCATGACTCACGATTCTCTCGTACAGGGCCGAGCTTGGGTTGAAGGGGCCCCGGGACAAAAACAAAATAGGGCCCCCTTTTTCAATTATGTATATTATCAGATCTCTGATATTATTTTATGGTCGGGGGCCCCGGAACTTTGCCCCGGTTGCCTCAAAGTGGTTCCGACCCTGCTCTCGTATGGAACCCTAGGCACTTCAACCTCAAGTTTTGGACATTATATTGTTTTCTGTTCGGTTTTCTGAGATATTTAAAAAAACGTAAACAGACCAAATATCAATTCACAGTTGCAAAAATAATTTTTATACTTAAAAAGCAGAAAGATAGCACAAATTTCTCACCAGTTATGCACTGAAAACGATATTTCGCTGACACTCCATATGAACAATGCTTTAGATTCCACCGCATAACATTGTTCTACTATATTTGACATTATCGACCGAGTGTGACGTAATGATAAAATACTCTATTACCCTGTTATAATTTATCATTGAAAATAATAAAAATATGAAATTTTCAACCAAAAAAAAAAGAAACAACGTATATTTAAGGGAAATATAATATCTTCCTTGATTCCTAAAAGAAAATGCAACAAAAGGTGCTTTATGTAGGAAAAATTCAAATCAAAAGATCAGATGACAATTATTACGAATTTGAGTTTTCTGAAAGCATCTCAGTTTCTTTAAAAATAATTGATAAAAGTAATAACCATATGACAGCCACCTTTTTTTCTACAAATAATAATAGATATAATCTTTATGTTGTAACAAAAAAAGTTCATAACTAATTTGTTTTTCATTCCAAATTTTCGCTTCATCACACTAACCCCGTCATCACACTTACCCCTATTGACTCTATCTAAAATGCATGCAACAACAAAAATATTATTTTGTTTAAATATAATAGGATATCACAATATATATAATTACACATAGGAAAACCTTATATGCGTTTCATTCGTGCTTCTAGTAAGAGAAAATTTGATATTTACAACCGGGAAAAACTGGGGATTAGGTAGACAAAAATTAGTAGACAACCTGAAATTATTCGAAGATGTTATCGATTCCTTACAATAAAGTACCGCCAAAATGCAAATGGAGCTGCTTGTGGTATCTGAATTACTTTACCAGGAGAATATTTCAACGCTATGATATGCACCCGGATAAAAAAGAAAGACGAGCATGTGATTTTCTTTTCTGCGTTCACTCTTTCGCCTTTCTGTATTCTCTGACAGTCATTATCGAGTACCTACACATAACGTAAACTTGTTATTATTTTTATTTCAGTACATATTTTTTGTATTCGCTTAGGACATGACCCTTATTCGCTCTGCTTTGGCCGTGTTGCATGCCCATTTTTCATCGCGCCTTTTTTTTTAAAAAAAAAGCAAATCACGTTTTTGTTAAGTGTGTGTTTTTGTGCATTGTTCTCAAATTAATTAATTTTTAATTCAAATGATTTAAAGAATAGTTAGAGATTATGGATAACATTTTATTTTTTGTACTCAAATTTAATTAAATATTAAAAAATTTTTATTAGAACTTATTTAAGAAAAGTATAATCTGGAACTTAATCAGTTGTGAGATTAATTTTTTAAACTCGATTATATTTAAGGGGTCATTCTACTATCTCGGCAAAAAGAAAAAGGTGATTTTCAAGAATTTTTTTCTCAACAACTACTTTATA
>JAUMHM010000079.1:13643038-13654410 GCA_032362435.1 Melikaiella ostensackeni
GTTGAAAACTTTTTGAGAAATCGTGCGCGCAGTAGACATTTTAGACACTTTGTTTATTGTTAAATAATACCTAAACTGAATAATAATTTTATGTAAAAAATTTTTTTGTAAATTTTGAGACTACATAAATAAACGCTGAAAATTTTAATTAATTATATAAAGTAGTTGTTGAGAAAAAAATTCTTGAAAATCACCTTTTTCTTTTTGCCGAGATAGTAGAATGACCCCTTAACTCTCCAGTTGACTTTCACATAAAACTTTCACATTTATTATCTGTGAAATATCAGAAAAATGTTTTCGGTTTCAAAACGCTAATTTTAGATTCGAATTGAAAATTTTCAGAGGAGAAAATATCTTGTACCCCAAAGTGTAGTATGACTAAAATTCTATTTATTTTTTAAACTTTACGTTTTATGAAAAGAAAATACATATACCTGAAAAAATACTACTGCGTAAAATAGGTGTTTCCAAGATAATAATTACCGAAGCAGCTAGTTCTATTTTTCGTCTGATGAAATTTGTATTGATTTTGGCATGTGTTAGACTGTCGATGTTTGCATCCCGCGTCGCATTTTTGCTTCCTCGACCCAGTTCACTTCGGCTGCTCAATTCCGAATTTCTTCTAAATTTTTCAGAGACGAGAAGGAACCTCTACGAGAAGAAAAGAAGATCACACCCATCATCGATTCCGGTCTCCGCCGAGAGACATCCATCACATTTGACGGCAAAAGGTCCATCTCAAAGACGGGTTTCGTCGGCAAAGACTCAGCCGTTTAGATATTCTTCCGGCGTACTAGATTATAAACGGTTCAGATCACGATCTCTGGACGGTACTTATAATCCAAAAAAAAGCTCTCTATGTGCTTAAATAATAAAAGAAGCGCGATTTTTAAGACCCGCCCAGATTGAACCGAGGAGATCGTTAACGAAGTGGCCTTTCTATTCCTTTGCTTTTGGATTTTTCGAGTCAACAGAAGAGTATCGGATTATAATATTGCAATCGTTTGCTTACCTTTCTAATCTGACGTTGTGTATGTTGACTCGCATCTTAGAACCTGCATCGTTTCGTTCTTTTTATTAGACAATTGATACAGGTCGAGGGATTTTGCTTTTAAATCCACGATTTCGGTACAAATCTTCGAATCGTTTTGTAATATGTATGTAAAGTTGAAAGATTAGGTTACTTTGCCGATCACGGCAGATAGTCTTTCCTGCACAGCACAATGTAGAACTTAAAAAAAGGTACCGCTTGAAAATTTTCATCGATTCAGAGATCAGAAATAATTGTGCCAAATTAAAAAAGGCTTTTGTAATCATTCAAATTTTGACTCGTCATGGTTTATACGTCGTTTTTCAATTTGAAATGCATAAAACTTTTCAAACTCTTGACAAATGTAAAATCTTTTTGATCATGATTTAAAAGTCTGAAAATTTTCAAAAATACGTGAATGACGATCCTCCCACGAAGTTGAGTAGAAATATCGGAAAAGGAAAGCTAACTAAAGAGAACTTATTTATGACAAATGTTAACTTTTTTCAGTTTCTTCTACTCAATTTTAAGGGAATCCCCGTAGTGAAGCTTTAGTGAAATCCTGTAAAAGTACCGCGGCGTAGCACCCTTATGAAGAGAAATAGAAAGAGAAATAAACGTAGATAGGCCGTTCTAAAGCGAAAGAAAAGAATTGTACAAAATTTAGCACACTGTGAGTGTATCGATAATAATTGTTAGTGGTCACTGCTTCGAGAAGAAACATCCTTACGATGGTTGCGATCTAGTACGCCGGCTTGGAGCGTGCGATTCAAACACATTACAAAAAATTCCTATTACTCTGTACTTAATAATTTCGAGTGTAATATGAATTTTTTGCATTAAGGGTTTGTGGCACTTTGTAAATACGTGTATTGCGTTTTTTGGATTCTTTTATTTTTCCAAACCTTTAAATCATTGTTCGTTGTTCCACGTAATTAATGCTTGTAATGTTCAGCTTGTATTTCAGCTAAACATTCTCTAGTATCATCGATTGGGTCTACCATTTTTTTCAAAGACTGATTCCTTTTATAGGCTCAGAGTCGAGCGTTTTGTATATTATGTAGTGTATTGTACCAGTCGCACGTTCGACTCGCCCGATCCCGCATGTGTTCCTCATCTTCTTGCAACTCCAATCATGTGTTATTATCGACTCTTTTAATCTAAAAAAAACTATGTAAAAGTCCCTTCAAATTGTAATTCGAAGTCACGTTCAAGAACTTCGATTTTGTGTTCTCGAGTGTAAAGAGGTACGATATATCTTTAAGGACTTTTAGCTGATTATTTTAAATCATAGAGATTGGATACGATTCATATTCAAAGTTACTTACCTTTTAATAAGCATTTCTTCTCTAACTGCCTTTTGTATTCAAAAGGTTTCATTATTAGAGATTTTTAGATTTGGACGCCTTCAGATTTTTAATTATTGACGTGTTTAATATTTATACATTTCGATACCTCCATGCTAAGGGAACCACTCTCGGAGTATACGTCTAAAACAACCAGTCTGGTGTTGATCATCTAACTCTTCTACTTTTTAAGTTGGCTCGTCGTTTTAGTACGCATACCTATGCGGCAAACAGCAGACAGGTTTAGTAATTAATACTTTTTGGCTCAATATATTATTTTGAATTCCTTTTAATTCTTTTGAGTTCTTTGTGAACTTTTTGAATGTTTTGAATTGCTTGGAATGCTTTTAAACTTTTTAAAATTCCTTTAACTTCCTTGAAATCTTCCAAATTCCCTATTCCTTACATTATTTTGAAGTCATTGGAATTCCCCGAATTCCTTAACCCTTCTAGACCACTCTGGGTCATTTTCACCCAAAGTGGTATAGACATATCTCAAGAGTATCCTTTTTAATTTTTAGCCAGAAATATCAAAAATCAAAAAAATAGGAATTTTTTTTCGAATTCCAACTGGAGGCGTACATTTAAATAGGTAACACATACAAAATGATACAGGGTCGATTTGACCCAGTGTGGTCTCGATGATCGAATAAATAGGTCTAGTTCCTTGAATTTCAAGGACTTCAAAATAATGCAAGGAATTGAGGAATCCAGAGAATTCAAGAAATTCAACAAATTCAGGCAATTAACAAATTTTGGGAATTCAAAGAATTTGAGCAATTGAAATTTTTTGAATTCAGGAAATTCAGAAGTTAAGAAAATTGAAAGAATTCAAAAGAATCTAAAAAATTTTTAAAGCATTTCAAGCAATTCAAAAGAATTTAAAGGAATTCAATGTGAATTTGAAAAAGTTCTAAATAATATACCAAACCAGAGAGCATTAATTACTAAATCCGTCTGCTGTGTTCCGCGTATGCGTACTAAAACGAGAGGGCCAACTCAAAAAGCAGAGTGGTTAGTTTATAATAAACGACCAACGCCAAAGTGTTCGTTTTAGACGTACACTTCGAGAGAGGTACTTTTAATATGGAAGCATCGACTTGAAGACTTGATTTTTAACTATAACTTCAAATAATTTTAATCTGAATCCATTTTTACGATTTGCGATAAAATCAGCCTCCCTGATTCATTTCTACATGCGTAAAAAAATACGCACTTGAATTTGAAGCCTGCTTTTGGTATTAGTCATGCACCAATCTTAAAAAATAAGTACGCACTGCTAAGAGCGGATTTCTCTCTCTGACTAAATATAAGAAATTATTAGTTTCTTTCGTTCGGAGGCAAGAGGCGATTCGGTAACTTGACAATTTTTCGACTCATTTTCTCCTATTTGATCATACCTTGACATTATAAGTCTCTACATACGTTTGTATATTACGGCAGGAGATACCGGCATTTCAGGTACCTTACAAAATACAGCTACCTTTCGATTTGATTCCGCGTACGGGGGTCTAGGGGAATATAATTCCAAGAAAAGAGGGACCCCACTTTTGCACCACTTCAAGCGAGTGAGGTTGCTCAAGGTTACGATCGGGCGTCCGATTTAAATCCGCGGTCAGTTTTGTCTCTGAAGTTCGGTTGAGTCCTGTTTTCTGTTTATATTTCGCACTAACCTTATTTATCGATAAATATTACGAATATATAAAAATTATTTCTCCGTTCATCCGAAAAAATTAATTTAAAAAATGTAGGAATGACAAATGGATAAAAAGCATTTCGTTTTTTCCCCAAACACAGAATTTTTTTCTCTTCACCTTCCTAAAACATTGTAGATAATGACCACGTACTTCTACATTTTTGCCCGAACTTTCTATTAGTTGATCTACAAAAAAAATTTAATTTTGATCTTGAATGTCTAATTGTCATTCTCATAATTGTATGAATTCTTATATTCCAGTACAGACGTTTTTCACATTTTGGCACATCAAGGAAAATACATATTTTGCGCATATTTTACAAGCTTAAAAAAGGCTTTTCAACATTTTTACAACAGAAAAATACATAGTTTTAAATTTTATTCGATGAAAAACTGTATAAAGACCATTTCGTTTTTTCCTCCTCCCACACAGAAAAAATGTTTATTAATCTTTTTACATCTTTAGTGTAGAGCTCTTGAGAGACATATACTTTCATAATTTTATTAGAATTTTATATTTCGAAGCCTAACACAAACCGCACCTCAGTACGGAGTCGCAAGTAGGGAACCCTTCAACACGAAATGAGGGGGAAGCGGAATAAAATCGGACGGCACTAAATCGAAAGGTAGCTGTAGTGCTTATCATTAAGCTTAATGAATATCGAACACTTCACGTTTTATGTGCATGATATCGATGTTTCGAAATTTCAGAAGCAAAGGATTTTTTGCAAGGAGGTAGTTAAAAATGTGATAAGTTTTTGTAAATGCTTGTAAACGTTTCCCCCTAGTGATAAGTATTCGATAAGCTTAGAACAGTTTTGGTAAATACATAACATGTAGAACATTTTACTCTGGCGAGGAAACAGCATCCGTTAGAAAAATTCCTTAATAGCACAATTTTTTCTCAGGCATAAAAAACAACTGCCAAATTTCGAAAATTTTACATAAGACTGTTAACGATTTTCCTATCGGGGAATCAACTTCCACTGCATTTTCAACCATTTTCTAAAATCACAACTGCACAATAATAACGCGAATGCTCTTTCCGCGCAAGTAGCTTTTATACGCAATGTGACAAGGATTTTGCCAAATATTATAGTACTTATTAGCTTGTAAGGTATTACAATATTACAAGAATTATTATCAGTGTCGCGAGAACAAAATAGCTGAGCCTATCGGTTGGGAAATTTCGATGCAGCTATTTTATACCCGCTGCCAAATACAAAATGACGTGACTATCGTAGCTTTCTATGAAAATTAAAGTATTAAACACATCTTCCAGTTTCGAGGTCGTTTCGATTCGTGGTCAAGTTTTTTTTTCAAGTGGTAAGGCATATTTTTTATGTACGCTTTTTCTGTATGCGACGAAGTCAAACTCTGAATAAACAGAAACACATTTTGAAAATTGTATTCTTTTTATTTAACCTTCAAATTTCAGTTCACAACTTTCAACAAGGAACCATACACGCAAATAGGACGCAGGTGTACATTCATACAATATTACAGTCTATGAAATAATTGCATCTAGTTTTCAATTCACACCGCAAGCATTCAGGTTTGTTGAAAAAATTATTAAGTAGTAATGAGTGTATCGCAGGTGTGCCGTAAATATTCAGTCTCAAAGACCACTTTCAGACAAAATGTACGATATATGTATGTAATATATCAAATATACGAAAATATTGTTAGAGGCATTTCTCAGATGCGTAACTTAACTACTACGTTAAAATATTGTAAAAATTATAAAAACACAATGCTCTTTTATAAAGAAGTTAATAGAAATATTTACAGTATGAGAATATAGCATCGCAATTGTGCTTTGTTCTGATATGCTCACTTTTTTAAGATCCTTCAAATATGAAATCTGATGCCTTCGGTCAACTTCGGAATGTTGTCTCTTGTGAACACAACTACTCAGATTAAACGATAAAATCTAGATTTGAGATTTTGATCATAAAATCTGTAGTACTGCTTCTGTTTCGCGTATTGCTAAACGTTCGGATTTATAAAGAATACTTTTTTTTCTAAAATTTTTAATTAAATTTGAAATTAAAATTTTAAAAAATTAAAAAATTTTCTAACCGAGAACTTTAAACACTGTAATTGTCCCAATGGCACTTTTCATGTTTACTCTGTATGCAATTATCACACTTCAATACCAACATTTGATCGCTTTCCTTTTCTGATCAGGACTTGCTCGGCGTTAAGTACTGGATGCTCCGTTCTTGTATGCCAAACATAAACCTACAAAAATTTTAAATTATTAACAAAACATTTGGATATTTAGTAAATTCAGTCAAAAACTTCGCATGCCTCACAGTCCCCATGGGATAAAAAATAGTGAACATTTTCTCATGCTCAAAGGATACATTTTTTTTTACAAAAACGGGATATGACAAAAAAGTGAAGGAAAAATAAGCTATAAAAAGCTATGAAAATACAAGGCAAATTAAATTTACAATATGGGACGTTTGGTTTTTTTGCTTCTTATGTAAGCTGCCGGTATGGCTATATTAATAGAATTAACTATAAAAAATAAAAAAGTTCCTCATAATTTCTTTCGAATCATTGATACAAAACAATTTGTAAACAGAGACCTGGATTGGACAGTTATTTAGCATTCACTGCCTAAGTAAGATAGTACTTTTATATACGTTTTAATATGCATTTTAAAAAAATGAGTGGCTCAGCTAAAACTTTAACTTCTTGAGTCATTGAATGTGAGTGAATATTCTGATTTACATTCTTTGCACAAAATGTACTGTTTGAGGAATGTCTATAAATAATTAGGAGCCAATAGATAAGTGTCTTAGTTTAGCTAATTATTTCTTTAGGGGTTTCAACTACTTTTAGGGTTTTTTACTGACAAGATTACTTTCGAAAAAAGTTGACAAGCTTAAGAAATCATACCTTGAAAGGCAGCAGGTTTTTCACATAGGTAGTCATTTTTGTGTTTTTCAATATTCTCTTTTTAGCTTACTTTAAACAATTATTTAGCCAATGAAAATACATTAGAAAAAGTTAGAGAAGCCGAAAGAATAGAAAATAGATTAACAGCAAAATTAAAAAAATGATTATTTTTCAGCTGCAGCTTCTGCTTCAACTTTTTTCTAATTTATTTTCATCAGTGAAAAGTTTTGAGATATTCCGAAAATTTTTCAGGCACGGATAGACCATTAAGTACCTTTTCATTGGGATGAAATTCGTGAAACTAAGTAATTTTTCTCGCATCGAGTAATGGTAGATTCATGGCCAGTTAAATACATAGGCATAAACCCAACAATAACGAAGATATGAACTCGATGCAAAAAATTACTTTATTTCACGAATTTCATCCCGTTTTTAACAGCCGTCGTACACTTTTTCATATTCTCTGACTTCTACCGAAATTCCCTGACTTTTCCCGGTCGTTCGCCACCCTGTTTTATTCTAGTGATCGTTTATCCAATGCATATTATTAGAAAAACGAATACTAAAGAAGACCTTCCAAGATTTTTATTGCAATGGAAGATGTACTTTAAGGACAAATGGTGAAAATAGAGTACTTGAGGAACCACAGCTGAATATAGGGGCTATGGGACCGATCTGTGAGGTCTTTTAAACTTAGAAAATAAAGGTTGTGAGTTTTTACCTTTGTACAAAATCCTGCTAATGGTTCTAACTCGTCTTTTGTGACCATTTGTCTCAGAATTTCACTTTCTTGATATCCGCCTTGAACATCGTATGAAAACCAGGCATCTTTTTTCTCGAGGACGAGCTTTAAGTTAATTGCAAATCCTGCCATGTCAACTGGGAATGGCCTGTCAGGTTTCCAAACTGAATTGAAACCAGTGACTTTTTTTGTCTCCTTATCACAAATTGGTTTTTCGACCATCAAACCACCAACCAAACCGACTGGCCACACGCCAACCTTTTTGATTTTCGACATCTGAAACAAATGTAAAGATAATTTTAAAATAATTAATTAAAAAACAAAACCTCCTGAAAAATTACAATTCAAAATGAAAGCTTACTTCAGCAAAGAGTTGAATGGAGTAAGTATTGTCATCATCAGCAAAGAACATAATCCCATTCTGACTAGAATCCAAGTTTTCTCTAAGCCACTGAAGAGCTGCATTTCGCTGTTCGACTCCTCGAGGTTTCTTCCAGTTTGGGTCTCGTTTTCCGAGTTTATATGTAGACGGCGTGGGCACATTTAAGTGAGTGTAAGAAAGTAAACTGGTAGCCAGAAAATTGGTGATCAAGCTAGTCTTATTAATAGAATCTTCGACAACAATCCAGTGGAATTTGGGTACTAGCAGGAAAGTTTGTGCCAAACGTGTCAATTCTGCTTTCTGGACTGGCCTTGCAAAAGTTGGAGTTATGGCGTATATTGTTGGTTCATCTTTGTATATAGTATTCAGTAGTGACTTCACATTATCAAGGCAGCTTGACAAACCTGATAATTTCTTTGACATTAACAGGTCCAGTTCGTACAACTTCAACCTCGTTAGATCTCTAAAAGGCTTTCCACTTATTATTGATCTTTCGCACAATCCAAGGGATTTTATATTATCCAACATTGATGACAACTTGTACCTGCAATGTTCATCTTCCGACTGCCAGACTGAAATTGATTAATTAGTAATCAGCATGGGCGGCGTTGCTACGCAATGGCCAGTGCAAAAATCACGGTCCAGATTTTGCACCGTAGTTTTTTGACTCTGAGAGACTCCTTTGTTAAATTATGAATAACTCCCAGAATAATATGGACATTTAAAAACATTCTGGGGCTCATTTTAAAGATTATAACTTACTTATAATATCCGTTTCGTATCAGGAAAATTTTATTCCTTTTGCCCTGGTACGTAAAACTTAAATATTTTTACAGTTTTCCCAATATCTTCTTAAAGATTTTAAAAAAAGGACTTCATTTTGGGATCATTGGGCGCAGAACTTTGCGATTTTTCATGTTGTTTTGACGGAAAAATTTACTTTATGTATAATCAAAAATAGCTTATTTTATGCAATTTTATATTTAAAAAATATATCTTGACAGCGTTAGTCGTTACGTAGAAAAAATCTAGGACCCCCCCCCCTCCCGCGGTAACCTGCAATAAAAAAGGTTTTCACTTCATACAATTTGACCGACGATTTTTGACTGTAACTTTTGCACAAAATTACCCTCATAATTTTTTTTTACCTTGAAAGAAATTTAAAAAGAAAAAATGAAAATTTGAAATTATAGTTTTTCTTTGCTTTTATGTAGTAAGAGAGCCGAACTTATTTTAAGACTTTTAGGTTGAAGTTTACTTTGTATTTGTTATTATTTTTCGAACCTTTATGCAAATCAAATTAATATTCCCTATTTAAATGTTTAATAACGACTTTATATTTTTTCTCAATTTCTATTCTCTCCTACTGAATACTGAAGCACCTATTTATTATTTTCTATAACTATTCAAAAATGTATTTGTTCACTTGACTTTGTTTCAGGCTTTGTTTAATGAAACATAAAAATTTGGAATATTATGTCGTTAGTTCAAAAATACTTGTGCATTATGAATGTTCACTTTTGACATTTTTAGTGGACTGTTTATTGTAAAAGAAGAGTAGGTCCGGCGCCCGGAAATTGTGTGGAGTTAAGGAGTACTCCCACACCTGAGTCTGAAATTTTCTCAGGTGTGGAATTCTCCCTCTAACCCACAATCTCAGCAATCATTAAAAAACTCCACACCGGAGAAAAAATTGTTTCGTTGGCCCGACGAAAAGTGCATAATATCTGAGTTACTTACCGTACAAGCAAATCATGGTTAGAGTTATTAGATTTACGGATAGAAGAAACCGATATGAACGAAAACAACGATTTTGTCTATGAAAATTGTAATTCATTTTGACCCCAGTTTCTCCCTCAGGCAATAATCTATCTGACATCGTCCTATTATAATACATGGCACTTCATGACTGTTGGCACTTGCCGCCATCACTGATCGTTGATCCACTCACCTCTGTACTACACATGGACAGATGGCGCATGGTGGCAAACGACATCTTCATTGCCGACAGATTCTAGGGAACCTCAAGGTCACCAGTGATAGAAAATAATTTTCTCATTAGATCATTTGCAACCGGTTTTTTTAAAAACGCAAACTCCCACAGCAAAAGTGAAAGCCTTCCAATTTTTTAAAAGTTATTCTTGGGGGTAGTGTTATACACGAAATGGTAGTGATATAAATAATCAGATAAACTGATAAATAAAAATTGGCAGTATTGAATCCAAATTTGGGTAGTATTGAAATTAAAATAAATAATAAATTTAAAGATGGTGGAGGGGGTGCCTTAAAACATATAAACATGAGGACCTTTTTTTGCTTGTCAGACACAAACGCCACAAACTGGAGGGTGCACAACAGTTGGTTAGTATTAAAAATTTCTTAGAATAAGGTCTGAAATTCTAAATTATTTAAACATCATACAATTAGGTATATTTATTTCTGATAAAATTGTTGACAAAGGTAGAGACAGGATGAGAAGTTTAAAAGTAATTAATTTAATTTGCAAAGAAAATGTTGAGATTATAAATTGGATCAATTTGCAATTCATACTATAAAAACGATTGGAAAAATTATTGAAAAATTTAATAACTAATTATATTTTAAAAAAATGTATAACGAAAGAATCTTAGCAAACCTGCCAAGAGATAGCGCAAGAAGTTCTATCCGTAGCACTTTAGTGCTGGCGGGAAAAGTCGGTAATTTCAAAACTAGAAAGTTCTGACTTCAAAGAAACTCTTTTTGCCAGACCAAATCGGATCCTTATAACTATGTAATTCTTACATTAATACAACCATTCTTTCTTTTAAATAAAATGAAAAAAACACTTTGGGTTCGCTACTTTATATTACATATATTTCATTATTTCACCATAAATTTTGAGTCATTTAAAGTGCATTAAATTTGGATAAGAATTGAGCACCGTGATTTTGTAATCTTTTTTTTTTGGTTATTTACGATATTATATTCTTACAAAAACTTCGAGAAAAGTGACATTTTTCAAAAAATAATTTTTGAATTAAAGCATCGGCTGATCTATGTTATAAATCGTCTTGAATCAATGTATAGAGACACATCGAACATACACGTAACTTGTTTATTGATTAATTTAATTGTTATAACCCTAATAGCACGGAACGTTCCGGGAACGTTCCAGGAACTAGCCGCTGGGACTTTCGGAACGTTCCACTCGAACGTTCCAGGCACGTCGCTGGGCCGTGTGAAATGTCCGCCCTCTTGGAACGTTCCACTGGAACTTGAAGGGGACT
>JAUMHM010000079.1:13661013-13678275 GCA_032362435.1 Melikaiella ostensackeni
TTCACTTAGACTATCTTAAAAACTAATGGGAGAGGGAAATTAGAATGAAATACACAGAATTATCCATTTAATCATATTTATTCAACAAACATCTTATAACTAGTTTTACAAAAACAGTTCATACTGGTTATAAAAAATCTTGCAATCTACAAGTATCTACATTAGTTTCTTCATCCCACCACTGATTGGTTGGTACTGAAGAAGACGGTCATGTGCAATGAGGCAAAAGGCTGCTGTATTAGCTGGAAAATTAGTGCTGGATTCAAATTATAAACGTACATCTACTGATACTTGTTTTAAAAACTCATTTTGTTTTGAACAATCAATAACAATGACTACAGTAGATGTGTACTTTTTGCATCTGTAGTTCAATTAGAGCTAATCAACCTTCCAAATATATTAAATGAACTTTTACTTGGAAGAATGCATAGATCCTGATATTGCACTGGAATTCGAATCTCATCACTATTGTTAAATGATGATGAAGCATAAGGTTGATGAGCATGAACCTCACAGTGTGCTATAGATTCATCGTAACTAACTGGAGCTGGAATATTCAGTACTTCTTACATCTTTGTAGCAGCGAAGAACAAAAAATATATAAATTAATGGTCGTTTTTACTTGTTTTTCTTTCTTGTATAATTCTAAGTCCGAATTGCTTATGTATTGTCTTCACGGCGATCGGAAGGTAAATGACGTGCGAAAGTACTTCGACGATCTTTTATCTTGGTGGAACGGTTGGGAAGAATTTATGAATTGTGTGAACTTTGCGATTGTTGATATATGCTCCAGTTGTGATGTTGCACTCTACTCTGAAAGCATTGACCTTGAGAATAGCTACTGGCAGATCAGAAATATGAGTCTTATTAGCTTGGAGAATTCGTGATGTTAATGCCAACAGTTGACCTATAGAACTTTTCTTTTTAAAATTTACTTCACGATTGCTCTTGATTTCACTACGCAACGTATTGTTGTTAGGTTTGATATGGATTGTAGTACCGTTAGTTTCCAAATTCTTTTGCACATATTCCTTAATCTCCTCACCGTTAGCTGGTACTGTTACATCAAAAAAGTCTGTATTCATCAGAGACATCTGTATATACTTCTCAATATCTTCAATTTCATAACTGCCAGGGGGTATAGTCACCACCTGATTATCAGTATGAAATTGATTGTTTTCTGCATCAACGTTAGGAATTTCTGTATACTGATTCCTGACATCAATTGCTTGTGCTTTTATAGAGTATATTTGCTCTTTCTTTGAAGCTGTTCACAAAGAAATTTAATACATGAATGACCACACTCAAATGTATCATAGTCTTGGTATCTGTCATGATTATATTTCATGAAGCTACTAGCTCCTAGGTAATTGACTAGTTCAGTTCGTGGTTGAAAGTTACCAAAACTATCAAAGTAAAAGATTTCATCACCATTTTTCCTTGAATGCTAGCTAACTTGTACCAGGACCGTTTTTATCATCAAGGTTGATAATGGCAGATTCCTTTTCACGAGGTCCTCTAGCAGGTAATTCATTTCGCATATGGACTCTACAAAAATAAGGAATCTTTACAGTCTTTGCATGATTGAGCAGATCGAAATCGGTTAATGCATGTTGTGCTAGCTTCACTGCAAGTTTTTTTTTTTTGGATATACGTTTTTTAGATTTTTCAGCTCTAAGATGTCGACCTTGAAGAGAGGGCTTGATATAATGTCCTATTGCTTTTCAATAGGGTTTCAAGTGCAATCCTTTTCCTAGAGCTATTTCCTCCATCGTTTTATCATGACGCTCATTTTCTTGAAGTTGTTTTTTGACTGCACTGGAATCATTTACAGCTTTCGCTACACCAGCTGCTCCACCAGCAAAGGCTCCAAGTGCAGTGAGTCGAGCAAAAATCGGAATTAGTGGTGAAATAACGACAACTTTTGAGAGTAGAGGTGGAATACGAGGAGGTAATACCTGACGCCTACCTCCTGCTCTTCTGATAGCTTTCCGGGCACCCTCTACGGCAGCCTTGATAGCAATTTAAGCATCATTACAAGGGATCGTGGATTTTTCAGCAGCATCCACAATCTTCCTCAACGCAACTCGTTTCTTAGACTTTCTTTTATTTGAAATCTCCTTCTTTTGCGTTATTTTCTTCAATATCCTCTCGATTTTTCGAGTAGGCAATATCGTGCTTCTTACACGCAGTGACTAGTGGATTTATACCTGGATCACCTCGTTCTAATCTTTTAGCCAACTTAGTACCCGGTCCACAATACTGGTAGCCTGGTAAGTGTAACTCAAAGGGTAACATATTGTTAATACTATTAATTAACCTTTTATCTTGACGTTTCTTAGTTTTTTCTCAACGATGTACAATCATTCCGCTCTCTACGCAAGTTTATACGCGACTGATTGAATGCCTATATAAGCGCTGTATTTATAGATTTTATGGCAGTCAGTATCAAGATGAGGTTTGAGACGCAACCTGTCAAGCTTCCTATTGCCAATATAGACTCCCTCGTTCAGTGTAAGCAGAAGAGGGTGAAACGTCATGACAATCTGCTTTCAGACAGCATTCGTGGAGTTTTTTGTGGTCCATACAATTGTGGTAAAACAAATGCACTACTTTCTCTCATTTTACATCTAAATGGTCTCAGGCTTGAAAATATTCATCTCTGCTCTAAGTCTCTCCAGAAACCCAGGTATAAATTCTTGGAAAATGTAGTGAATGATGTAGATGGTGTAAAGTACTTTCCATTTAGTGAGCATGAACAAGTTGTTTCACCTAGAGAACTTAAACCCAACTCTATTTTTATTTTTGATGATATTGCTTGTGAGAAGCAGAACAATGTTATAGCCTTTTTCTGCATGGGTAGACACGCCAACGTTGACTGTTTTTATTTGTGCCAGACATTTGCTCGTATTCCTAAACACTTAGTTAGAGATAATGTCAATTTCTTAGTTCTCTTTTGGCAAGATGAGACGAATCTCAAACGTGTTTATGAAGATCATGTAAATACCGATATGACATACACTCAGTTTCGAGATTTATGTTCAGCATGCTGGAAGAAGACAAATATGAATTCATCGTTATTGGTAAAGACAGTAATTTAAATGAAGGTAGATATAGAAAAGGATTCGACTATTTTGTCATTCTGTAAATGGGAGTGCTTGATTGAGTATGAAGTTAGTGAAGTCTGAGACATCAAAGTGTCAACATGTTTCGAAAAGAACAAGATGTGCTAAGTCATATAGCGAAAGTTAGCAATGCAATTCAACGGAAACACCGTGTGCTCAAGTTGGGTAAACAAACCACAATAAAAATTCTCAGTGAGACTTTTAAACCTATAATCATACCACTGCAAAAGTTAGTAAATGCGTCTGTTATACCTATAAATAAAACTGAAAATATGAATGATAAAATTGGAGAAGAATAATACGAAGATGAAACTGAGAATGATAATCTTTCTTTCACGACTGCTGCTGATGAGCAAGAACATGATGCAACTCTGGTTCAAGAAAATTTTCAAGAAAATTATGAATCTACTGATAATTATGACAAGCTGACCAATAAATTTCTTAGACTGTTAAATAAAAATAGCAAACAATTTTTGGATATGGTTTATGGTGTACGTAAACTTACAGATGGATCGTTTATGATTGGTGATACGCCCATCAACTTTGAAGGTGAAAATGTCAAGGTTGGTGAACAGTCGCAAAGAAGTACTGGTTTGTTTGAACTCTTATGTGAAGAAAAACCTGATGGAGATTACGTAAGGTCAGATGATCTAAAAAACTATAAAGAAATTTTTCATTGCTATAAATGCACATAAGAAAAATCATAGTTCCTCTGAACCTATTCGTTCAAACAATACTGCAAAATATTAAAGTATCAGAGCAAAACTTTTTCCACGTAAAAGATCGTCAACAAGTGTAGGTTCATTAAAGTAAAAGAAGCGGAAATGCTAATGGATTCATTGCCTGACTTCACGATAGCAAGAAAACATTCAAGGTCCGACTACATTTATTGGGATGATCCTAGTGAGCTGGTGGACCGTCTTCGTCTACTCATAGCATCTCAAGGAGCAGGGAATCCTAGTCACAATAATGAAATTATGTCTATCATTGAGAAATTGCGAGAAGCTCAAATCATATATTAGGACAGTGCAGCTGACTATAACGTCAGTATTAAAATGAGCATTCACGTGTTCGGACATCCTTTGAATCGAGCTGCTTCCGGAAGTCGTGGACCTCCTGGTGTTGGTTTTAAAGTTACATCTAATGGTAATTATGATATTGATAAGAAAAGACTCTGTACTGTTCAAGACGCTCAAGAACAGCATGATTCTGTAAATTTAGGACTCGTACAGTGTATTGTCCAAAGCGAAGTACAAACGCTTTATCAGGTAACGTCATCTATTCGTAACGAAATAGATAACAATAATATTATAATGCGAATTCTTGAAGAACTTACATACTGGTCAAGGCAATGAGTTTTACAACTCCCAAT
Source organism: Melikaiella ostensackeni (assembly GCA_032362435.1). NCBI lineage: Eukaryota > Metazoa > Arthropoda > Insecta > Hymenoptera > Cynipidae > Melikaiella > Melikaiella ostensackeni. The sequence goes on from JAUMHM010000079.1 coordinate 13,665,511, forward strand.
GCAAAACTTTAATGAATCAGTATAACATCAAACTGTATTCAACTTACAGTAATCTGAAAGTTTCAATTATTTAACGATTCATTCGTACACCCTAGAATAAGTTGAATTGTAATAATAAGTTAGTAAGTAAAAATAAGTTTGAATTAAAAATGACCGCTGCTCTCTAAAGTCGTGTCGGGAGTGTTCGCTAATAAATTGTCAATTTCCCGCCAGGTAGTGCTCGTAATCTCTTAAATTTTTGTAGTGTACGTTTTTGCCTTTGATTGTTGAGTTCCGTTAATAAATTTTTCATAAATGGTTAGTGCGGTTGCACCTAAGTGTTTGTTTGTGTACAAGTGTTTTGAAATCTAACCTCAAAAATCACCTGCTGAGTTGTGGTTATTTTCTTTCCTGGATACTCTTTCTTAGGAAATATGCCTGCCAAGGACAAACCTGACAAACTACTCAAACCCGCTGATAATATTTTTGGCTGGTGTACAGGCACTGTGATAGATGCCGTGCTGTGCTCTGAATGTCAAACTCCTTATCACCCTGACTGTGCTAGAACCAGCCTCTGAACCTATTACTGTTGGTGACATCGAACGTATTATGAAAAGTGGCTTTGCATCCATGAACCCTGAACTCGAATTGGTCACAACCTCTGTCAACTCGCTTTTTGAGAAATTCGACAATCTTTCTTAGAAGATCGACAATGCTATTTTACGAATTGACGACACAGAAAAGCGAGTTGTAGACTTAACTGTCAGGATGGACGCTGCTGAAGGTATGATCGACAAACTAAAATCTATAGATAACTTCCACCCACCCATTGACATTGAGTCAGTTACTCGTCAATGCCTTTCTGAAATAGAGCAGAGATTTTCTAGAAGAAATAACCTTTGGCCTGTCCGACATAAGTAGTGATGATGGCTCCACTGGAAAATAAATCCTCATGTCAACGGCTTCTGAGCTTTCCTCAGGAAACGTTCCAGATAGCATTTTTATTAACACTCATGCATATAGACTTGGTGTTTTTTCGCAGGCGCAAGGAAGGCCTCCTCCTGTGAAGTTGATTTGTGTCTCGTCGGAAGCAGCGCATGTGCTCCTTCGATCGTTTCTCAATGCGAAGATGTGCACCGGTAACATGAAGGATGCCGGCAGAATAAATCGATTGAAATCGATATGGATATCATCAGACTGAACAAAAGCTCAGCTGGAGGAGTTATCAATAGTCAAGGGGGAGCTTGCCTCTCGTTTCCAAATGAAAGGAGTAGATCTCGCTGTGAAGTTTCGACAAAGGATTCCAACTGTCAAAAAAGTGAGACAGCTTACGAACGCAACGTTATCAAACGTCACCTCAAGCAAGTAGCATCACGTTTCTCTTTTGGCGTTGTCAATCCCCCCTCTGCCTCCGTATGCAAGACGACCAGCACCAGTAATCCTCCTGTCTCACTCTACCATCAGAACGTCAGGGGCGTACGTACTAAAGTACATTTATCGCGTCAAGCTATTCCGTTGAGTTCTCACAATCTCATAATTTTTTTCTGAAACATGGCTCTATACTATCCTAATTGCATCCGAACACTGCCTGGGGGGTGTCGGAATCGCTACTAATGACAATACGGTTGAACGCGTGTTCATGAGATTCTCTATCAATAATGAAATCCACATGATTGGCGCATTTTACATTCCTTCTAACGCCAACTTACAAAAGTTCATTGATTTTAGCACAATATGCGAGGCGGTTCTATGCTCATTTTCAGGTTCAGCCGTCTATATTTTTAGTGATTTCAACATTCCCTATGCAGCATGGAACTTTAACTCCGACCAGGGTCCCAGCTGTGTTCCTAAATCGTGGTCGTCCCAGCTGTATGTTGACATTTCGTCGACTGTATCTGATGTTCTCGATTATTTAAATCTTGCACAAGTGAATAATAACTGCAATGTGCACTGTCTTTGTTAGACTTATTATTTACTAACAATATTCTTGACGCGTTACATGTAGCAGTCGATCCATTATTACCTATAGACAATTATCACCCTCCCCTCACACTCGATCTTAGTGGGTCCCTCGTAGCTAGTAATTAATACCACTTCACATCTCACTTCGTTTGCTTTAACTTCAAAGAAGCTAATACCGCGGCAATTAGTCACTTTCTTAATGATGTGGATTAGGATTACCTCCTTGCTTGATCTTCAGTTGATGAGGGTGTAGACACTCTGTACATTTAAATTTTCACTGCAATTAATTACTTCGTGTTTACCAATATTATTGAACCTTTCTCCTATCCCCCTTAGTTTGATAGCAATTTGAAAGATTCTGTCATTGCTAAGAAAAATTTCTCACGCTAATTACAAACAATCTCGCCATCTACGTGATTACCTGCAATTCTCAAATCTTCGTACACAATGTAAGAAGCTTTCAGATACTTGTTATAAATCCTTCCTTGCAAATACCGAAAACGCTATCAAATCTAATTCCAAATTTTTTGGAATTACGTACATGCTATTAGAAAGATAATAACTTGCCTAACGAAATGTTTTCTAACAACGAATACGCGAACACTAGTGAGGGTATAGCTGAGCTTTTATTTCAGCACTTCAAGTCCGTTTACAAAGAACCGATTTCTAGCGATGTCCATTTTAGTCAAACCGATGTTATATACCTCACTAACATAAAGATTAGCAGGGACGACATCTCGAACAAGCTTTCTTAACTGGATTCTAACAAAGGGGCCGGACCTGATGGTATACCTCCCTTTCTTCTGGAGTCGTGTCGCGCCACATTTATCAATCCATTGTACCTTATTTTCAACACGTCAATTTCAAGGAGTCACTTCCTTCAGGAGTGGAAGAAGGGCATAGTTGTTCCAATCTTTAAATCGAGTAATCGTAGAGATATATAAAACTACAGACCGATAACCATACTCAATTTCATGGCCAAAGACTTTGAGAGCATTATTTTTTACCAACTTTACCTGGCTTCTAGTAACTCATTTTAGAGGAGCAACACGGCTTCATGAGAAAGAAATCTACGACAACAAATCTTTGTATCTACACGCATTACTTGACAGAAAAGCTTGAATTGTGCACTCAAATCGAAGCAGTGTATACCGACTTTTCTAGAGCGTTTGATACAGTTGACCACGGCTCACACTCTTATCTGGATTGCATCGATCTGCAGGACGACCTCGATGGGTTGCAAAACTGGTGTACTCTAAATGAGAGGCAGCTTAACTTAAAAAATGTGTTGTCATATTTTTTTCAAGAAAAAAATATTTTCCTGAGTACAACTATCTTATTGGGGGGAGGTGCTGGATAGGTTTACAAGGGTGCGCGACATTGGAATACTCTTTGACGAGACATTATCTTATGAAGACCAGGTTTCTGCCGCTGCAAGCAAATCACTTAGATCTTTGGACTTTGTCACTAGAAATGCTTCTCAACTGAGACACCCGCTTGCATTAAAAGTTCTCTACTTCTCACTAGTAAGACCGCTCATAGAATGTGCCTCTGTCATCTGGTCACCGCAATATGCCGTTTATAAAATCAGGCTCGAACGTATACAGAACGGATTCCTTCATTTCGCAGCGAGACAGTTGGGCATGGTCATGAAAAGACGCGACCATGACTATGACGGGATTAGAGCGCTACTCAATATTCCAAAAATTTGTTCGAGATTGTTTTCTGACTTATGATTCTTACACAATGTCTTGAACAATGCCATTGAATGTCCTACTTCACTTTCAGAATTTAAATTAAAAGCACCTGCTAAATCTCTTCGATCTAAAATACTTTTATATGTACTTCATCACCTTACCAACTATGGGGCGAATGCCGTGATATCTAGGATTTGTCAAGAAGCTAATTCTATCGATAAGAATATTGGCAACAATCTTGATTTTTTCAACACATCTACAACCCATTTTACCAATTTGCTGCGCAATTTGACATGTAATCACGGCCTTCATGATCGTTTAGCTGAATTGGATTTGAGTTTGCTTTTCAATTAGTTCATAAGTGGATTTGCACTGATGCAACGCTTTCAAAAACAAATAAAAATACCGTCAAGAAAATCAAAATTCAAAGTAGGTGACACAACTCGAATAAGTAAACACAAGAACATTTTCAAGAAAAGATATACACTCAATTGGACAACAGAAATATTTAATGTGGACCGACTAATGTCAACCAAGCTAGTAACTCACAAGCTGAAAGACTATCAGGATCGACCCTTCGTTGGTGGCTTTTATGAACAAGAACTTCTCAAAGTCAAGTATCCAGATATTTACCTTGTGAAGAAGGTTCTCGAGGAACGTTGTAATAAAGTCTATGTCAAATGGCTCGGTTTTGATATTTCACACAACAGCCACATCCACCACCACCACCACCACATCCTCTACCACTACATCTACCACCACCACATACTCTACCACTACATCCCCCACCACATCATCCACCACCACATCACCCACCACCACATCCTCCACCACCGCATTCACCACATCATCCACCACCTCCACCAAATCCTCCACCACCACCACCACATCCTCCACTACCAGCACATCCTCCACCACCACGTCCACCCACCATCACCACATCCTCAACCACCACATCCTCCAACACCACATCCTCTACCACTACATCGTTCACCACCACCACCACCACCAGATCTTCACCAACAAATCCACATTCACATTCATCACAATCAGCGTGTATATAAACTCAGTCTTCGTTGATTAAACATCAGTCAACCTTTGAAGATTGACAATATGACTTCTACTGCTTGCCAAAATTGTTTAAATGTTTATTCACGAGTAGGCACCTTAAAGAGGCATCAGATGTATTCATGTAAAGAAGCAAAGAACCTGTTGCCTAACAAAAATGGTTACGATACAAATAAGAGCTATCAAATGGTTCCTCTCCAGTTGTCGGATGAAACTTCAAAAGTGATTTAAAATTACATCAAAGACAATAATGAAATCGATGATAGTAATAGTTTAGTAATGTCACAGCTGCGTCAAGTCCTGATGCAAAAGTGCAGCACCCATAGCAAAAATTCAATACCAGAAAGAATGAAGTTGACACGTCCAAAGGTGCGAAACGAAATATGTACCGGAATAAAACGTAAACATGATTCAACTTTCAATATGAAGAAGAACTTAAATTTTGAGACTCCGAAGAGAGATTCTTCAAAAGAACAGTTTGAGCACAATGTTAAAGTTATGATGAAAAATAAGGAGAATATGGACCACCAAGAAGTAAAGAAGAAGATAGATGAAAAAGAGAACACAGAAGAGGAGAGGATAAATGAGGAGGAGGAAGAAGAGAAGGAGGAAGGAAACGAGATACGAGTAGATGATGAGGGAAAAGATGTTGAGGAGATAGACGCAGAGGAGATAGACGAAGAGGAGGATATTGATGAGGAGGAAATACAAAAAATTTATGAGGAGGTGATAGAAGAGGAGGAGATCAATGAAGAAGAAGAACCATATGGACAAAGTCAACAGAAATGAAAGGTTTATCCTCAATCTCCTCGAGAACGTTGCATAGTTTTTAATACCGACCCGAACGATCTAGTATATGCTTTACGATTTTATATTAATAGTAAACATTCATTACAAAGTCACGAGTGTCGAGCAATTATTCATACATCACGTCGAAGAAATATAATATATTAGTGTAAGAACTAGGTAAAGAATTTGTAAAACTAGGTTAAGAACTTGTATAGTCAAACGATTTTTTGTAACTAATATGAACTGTTTTTGTAAAACTAGTTGTAAAATTTTTGTTGAATGAATATGATTGATTAAATGGACATTTCTGTGTATTAAATTCTTATTCCCCTCTCCCATTAGTTTTTAAGGTAGTCTGAGTTAATCTAATTAGGTTTTTATTACATCTTCAAGATTACTTTAATGTTAGTTCAAAGTTAATATCAAATTATGTTATAGGTTATGTTTTAGTTAGTTTGAAGTTAATTTCAGCAACTTTTAATTGTCAAAGAAACGCTCATATTATTTGGCGGAAAGACAGAATGCGTGCGCCATCGACTTACAAGTGAATATGGTAGACTTACTTTTTGATGCAGGATATTCAAGTTCACAAAGCACACAACTATATGTAACTTAGCATGGTCAAATATATACTACTTGTAAATGAATATTAAGTAATTAATAGATATATTTCAAACATATAATCATTTTAACTAATAGTTTCGTCAAATATATGGTTACTATCAATTGTAACAATAGCAATAAAATCAATTAATATTTTTAGCTTATCAAAAATTATTTAAACAATTGATGTGAAATAATTATACAAGTAAGTGTCAAGTTATTATTAGTTATAACTTTAATTACTATTAATAGCAAAACATAGAGCTTATGTTGAATTGAGAGCCCAAGCTTGAGAGAAACAAGTTTAACTGATACTGTCAATAGAATCCCAACCATAATTGTCCGGTCTAGCTCGGACCAGGGTCCCCAACTCTTCCAGATGCCTGAAAATTGCGGGTGCAACATTAGAACTACCAAAGGCGTAGGAAATATTCCTGTTGGTTATTATGAAAATGGTAGTTGTAGAAATAAATTTTTTATTGCAGTTTGTTATTATAAATATTTACCTCATTTCTTACTTATTTTGGTATTAAATGCATAATTTCTTTCCAGGCATTACAAACATGAATTCAAACTGACAGCCTAATCGTTAATGTTGTATAATAGGGTGGGTCGAAAAAGTCGAATTTTCGAAACTAGATACGGTGTAGTGTGGAAAAGTTGCCTTTGGGGAAGACAAATCGAAGACAAAGAATATTTAGAAATCGGGTAATATATATAACTTTGTTCTTGCTGTCAAGGAATTTTGATAGAAAGTACTAAAATAGTGAAAGTACTTCTTTAACACTCTTTTAAAAGACCCTAATTCATAAATGCAATGCCAATGATCAAAAAAAGTTTTTTCCTATCAAAAACATGAATATTAAACAATTATTCACATAACTTGTTAATAAAAATTGGAATTATTGATTCGGAATAAACCTTTCCAGCCAGATAACATCAAGTCATTCACGCCAGGTAAAAAAAAAAAAAAGAAATTTTCCGCATGTACGTATAAAGCAGCATAACATATAACGTAATTTTTGATATAATTTGTTAATAAAAATCATGAATGTTTATCAGGGTGGGTCGAAAATAAATATTTCTGAAATTCGAAATCGTGACTGGGTTATTCCACTTTATTTCGCCTGAGTCGGTTGCAGCCAAATATTTACAAATTTTGATACATACCTATAATGATTATCAATGAAGTTGAAATTAAACTGTGGATCTGAAAATTTGAAAATTTTCAAAGGTTTTTTTCAACCTTGAAAATACCTGAAATCATAATTTAATTACTTTCATCTTATGCGATCATTCTTTTTCAATGATATTTTTTCCCTTCCTCTAAAAGTTTCTTTTTTTTCGGAATGAATTTGTCAAAGTGAAAAGTGAGATTCATTTTCCCAAGTGAATATCCGTTTCCTACGCCTTTGTATTTTTTTTCATTGTCTCCAAGTTACAGGCATCGGGTAGAATGTGCCGAACAGTAACCCTGGGCCTGACACTGATACTGATGACTCCTTTTATGCGCGGAGAATAAAAAAAAGCATAGAAAAAATAATTGCTAATAGCGAATTATGTAATTGTTTTAAAACTTTATTTGTTATGTCATTGAATTTTCCGAATTTTTTGAATTATCTCAAGCTTTAACAGAGCTTTCTATCTTAACTTGCAGCTGATATTATCTCCTCCTCTTTAATTAGCTCTGCCGTCTAAAATTATTAAAATTTTACAATTTTTATGATACCTACGTTTGGAGAAAATATCAAGGTAACCTATGATGGACCATGAATAGAGAATTTGTGCCCAGTGAAATGACCTTTACAGTGAAGTTGGTTTCGTTCTTCAGCAATTTTTTTTCATTGACTTAATCTAACTTTTGTAGAGATGTCAACATTTTTTAAATCTATGGTAGGGTGCGTATAGGAGTTGGTATCATATTTGGCTTATAGAACGTTGATGATATAAGCCATTTATAGATGGCCGGTTAAACAGTTGATATCACACTTGGCTTATAGATGGCCGGTAAAACATTTGGTATCACATTTGGCTTATAGATAACTGGTAAAACAATTGGTATCACACTTGGCTCATAGATAGTCGTTAAACTACTAAATATTGAATATTATGGAGTAGCCAAAAATTAATACTTTCAGATTTAAAAAAATATTGTGTTAGTATAAATTTTGAAAATTAATTTAAGGTATTCAAATTTTTAATAGAAAAGTAAAAAATCAAAATCAGCAGTTTGAGAGATAAGGATGAATAATTACTTTATAAATTCAAATCCGCAAATCATAGAGTTAGTGGTGGTGACCTAAGATGGGCCCATCGTAGTGTCGACGATGTAGATCCCTGACATGCCAGCGGAGGGAAATCCCTAGTATAAATCTGCATTACCGAATGAGGATAATACCGACTGCCGGTAAAAAAAGTTAGCAGGATTCCCACCTTACCGAGTTCAGTCGGCATATGGCTGAGAGCTCTCCTATCATGCTAACACAAGTTGGATTTGCTTAAATATCACCAAGTGCGTGCGTACTTATTTAAGAGGGATATCTCAAGTAAAATTTTTAAAAAATTGATTTTTCTTTTTTTGAATACAGGTAAGTGAATGCTCTGACATGTTAAGAATGTAAATCCATAAGTTTTAGAACGCATTACTGCGTATTATAAATGCTGCAGACGTATTTACGTTCGTGCGTCTGGGGGTCCAGCGCTGTCGCTGCTTAGTCCCTTCTATACAATAAAAATGAAAAGGCGGATGAATAGTAGGAAGCAAATGTTTTCAGCAGTGAAAATAAAAAACTAGTTTTTCGAAGAAACAGAAGGTCTGCTTTATGGGCCTGGAATTGCTGATTAGTGACAGGAAGCGGTAAGTTCCTCATAACATTGACCGAAAACTTCAATCGCGTTTTTCTCGAAATCACTTTTTTCAAATTTGCGTGCAAGATAACTCAGAAAATTATTGATAGAACGGATTGCCCCCACGTGTACTTACACATAATTGAATTACCCACCAAATGAACCTCAGTTTTTAATGATATTAAATTTTGAAGTCATTTTATTACATAATTAAAGATAAGTTGTTCGAAAAAATCGTACCATTTTTTCGAGAGCCTCGTATTATTATTAATTATGCATTTTTTCTTCAACATAAAAGTTCATCCGGCGTTAAGTTTTATCAAAAACCTGAATCTTTCTAATTTTATCTACGAGGACAAAAGCAGAAACACTGAATTGCACGCCGATCAGAGTCGTCAACGCTGAGGCTGTGCGTAACAAGCCACGTGACTTACATTTAAACCGCCTTAATTAACTCGTAAATCCCTGTTTTTTATTCTTAAAATATGCGAAAATATGTACTAAGACTTTTACAAAGTTTTATCAAGATACTTTTTTTTTAATTCTCGAAAATCATTCTATTTATAGCAATTTACTTGAGACTTTCCCCTTAAACTCACTCACTTAAACACACTCACGTCTAATCAACCACTTGGTCAAGATTAAACTATGAGAAGGGTGTTTCGGGGTATTTTGACTGCCGTCTAAAAATTAATTAGTGGTTTTCGAATAATGCTTACACAAACTAAATTTTAATAAAAATCACCAAGTGCGTACGTACTTATTTGAACTTATCAATCAGGTCTTATCAACCACGTCGTCAAGACTAAACTAATGGGAGGATGTCTATGGGTAGTATAGCTACCGTAAAGAAATTAATTAATTGTTCCCGGATCATGCTAACATAAACTAGATTTGATTAAACATCAACAAGTGTGTTTGTGCCTATTCAACCTAACTAATCAGGTCCTAGCATGCACGTCGTCAAGACTAAACTGTGAGAAGGTTGTCTGTGGGTATTTCAATTACCGTGAACAATTGATTAGTGATTTTTGGATCATGTTAACACAAATTGAATTTTATCAAGCATCACCATGTGCGTACGGAATTATTCAAATTGATTAATCAGGTCTTATCGATCACGTGTATTTTGTGTATTGCGATGCTATACATGATACTGTGCAAGATCTATAGGTATATCGCTGTGTTAGTGAAAAAATTTGATGATGTTTCTGTGTGAACTTCGCCAAGACTGAATGATGACTTTTTAAAAGTTATTTTCAGATACGATGGTAGGCAAAATGTGAGTCTCATAATTTCTATTATGAAACATCTTTGATGACACGTTTTGTTCAAAACAATATAGGGTTGACGGCAATAAAACAGGAGCAGCATGTCCAGAGACATGTAACAGATTTTTCAAATTAACTTTACAATCTCATTCTTGAACTTCGAAGAGTGATTGCCTATATAGATGCAACTTATGTGAATATCCATAAACCCTGCAATTTCAGAGCACTTAGGCAAACATACTTAGTTCATGAAGATCGCCACTTGAATATGCCTGCCTTAGTTGTAGTTCCGGACGTCTGCACTTGAGATATTCATCGGCCCTACTTTTTTGACTCTCGGAATAATGACGCTGCTATGCTAAGCAATGAATTTGAAATCTACGCTGATGGGCGGCGAGAATGGTTCGAAAACGATGATATTACCATTATGAAATCTGGTTACCGTGATGCCCTACTGCTTCTTGAAAATGTTGATATTATTCATTAAATTCCACCTCTCTCAGGTCCTGAACAAAAGTAATTTGATACCGATGAAGCAAATGACTCGAGGTTGATCATTGAGACGAGAAGAATTGTAGAGGCACTAAAGGTCACATAAAATCTGTTTTCAAGTTCCTTGGAAATCTCCCGAACATGAACATTGCCATTAATTAATTAATATTGCAGGACACACGAACATCGACATTTCGAACGCACATTGCGGTCCACGGATACAATTCCCGGACCACGCCTGGCTGAGGGTCGTTAATAAACTAAAAACTGCTTATTGCCATAAGTATGTTTGAACTTTGGCGATACAAGCGAAATAATGAACGTTCGTCGACTGTCAATAAATTTACTTTATTTGATAAGTTCGGCGTCGTTTGAAATAAGTTGTATAGCCGCCCAATGACCGTCCGTCTGTGTTATATATAGATTATTTTGTATTCACACAGATGTTTGAACGCAACCGCTTGCACATACTCTGGTAAGGACGGTCGTGGATCGGTCGTCGAGTCCTGGAGCCATAAAAAGCACGGACAGACGACAATGATTTCCGATCGTGATTTGTGTGTGTAAAAGTGTGTCACCTTGTAATTTTATTATAAATTATAAAGGAGAGATTGAACGGTTATTTGTTGGTTTGGCACAATTCCATTATCGACGACCTCAGATCAGGTGAGACTACCCGCTGAATTTAAGCATATTACTAAGCGGAGGAAAAGAAACTAACCAGGATTTCCTTAGTAGCGGCGAGCGAACAGGAAAAAGCCCAGCACTGAATCCCGCGGTTTTTGCCGCAGGGAAATGTAGTGTTCGGGAGGATTCACACATCCCGTGACGTTGCACCGAGTCCAAGTCCATCTTGAATGGGGCCACTTACCCGTAGAGGGTGCCAGGCCCGTAGAGACCGGTACGCGTTTCGGGAGAATCTCTCCTTAGAGTCGGGTTGCTTGAGAGTGCAGCTCTAAGTGGGTGGTAAACTCCATCTAAGGCTAAATACAACCACGAGACCGATAGCGAACAAGTACCGTGAGGGAAAGTTGAAAAGAACTTTGAAGAGAGAGTTCAAGAGTACGTGAAACCGTTCAGGGGTAAACCTGAGAAACCCAAAAGATCGAATGGGGAGATTCATCGTCAGCTGCTTTGGCTTTCGTGTGGTTCACGATGTACGGGACTTTGGTCTCGCAGCACGTGTCCACTGCGGTATGTCCGGAGACGTCGGCGTGCACTTCTCCCCTAGTAGGACGTCGTGACCCGTTGGGTGTTGGTTTACGGTCCGGGTGGTTGCCTGTTCCGTCGCATTTTATGCGCACGGAGCAGACCCCCGGTATACCCGACCAACTGCCCGGCGGTACTCGCAAGGTATTGGGCCGCACTTATGTGCGTCGGGACCGTCGCAAGCGAGATCAGTGATACCCGGAGGTGCGGACCTAGTGCCGTCCCCGGGCCTGGTCAGCTGTTGGTCGGCGGTGCCCTCGGACAGGCTCATTCATATGATACCGGTCGGCGACGCTACTGCTTTGGGTACTTTCAGGACCCGTCTTGAAACACGGACCAAGGAGTCTAACATGTGCGCGAGTCATTGGGACCGCAAAACCTAAAGGCATAATGAAAGTGAAGGTCGACCTTGCGTCGACTGAGGGAGGATGGGTTGCGTCACGATGCAGCCCCGCACTCCCGGGGCGTCTCGTACTCATTGCGAGTAGAGGCGCACCCAGAGCGTACACGTTGGGACCCGAAAGATGGTGAACTATGCCTGGTCAGGACGAAGTCAGGGGAAACCCTGATGGAGGTCCGTAGCGATTCTGACGTGCAAATCGATCGTCGGAACTGGGTATAGGGGCGAAAGACTAATCGAACCATCTAGTAGCTGGTTCCCTCCGAAGTTTCCCTCAGGATAGCTGGCACTCGCGTGAGTGAGTCTCATCTGGTAAAGCGAATGATTAGAGGCCTTGGGGCCGAAACGACCTCAACCTATTCTCAAACTTTAAATGGGTGAGATCTCTGGCTTGCTTAAACAGTGAAGCCACGAGATTTCGGATCAGAGTGCCAAGTGGGCCAATTTT
>JAUMHM010000079.1:13678375-13689793 GCA_032362435.1 Melikaiella ostensackeni
CCAAAAAATACTGGCCAACACCTTACCGGCTGACTGTTGCGTCTTCGGGCGCTTCGGACGACTTTCACCAGGCAACATCCACTCAGCAGACTGTCGGTTGGATTCAGGTGTATAATGGTGAATCCATGGGTATTATGGGTCTTGGATATACTTTTCACTCTTTTCTTTGTTAGAAATGAATCCTCTTCTAGAAATTATTTATTATTCGAAAATTATAAGCCGCTTGGGGCACCTTTATATGTCTTAGGGGGCGCCAAACAAGAGGGGCGCAATCAGGGTTCCCTGACCAACAATGCATGGCCAGTCCGCCACTGAATGAACACTTGTTATACATCTCCACCAATTTCTTTCGCCCCGTTTCTGCTAATAAATCATTTTCAAGAGAAAAAATCAAGCTTGCTTTTGCAAAAAATTTCGAAAAAAACTAACGGCCACACTTGCAGAAAAACTCAAAGATAAGTTTAAAATTTGAAGAAAAGCTGAAATAATTTTTGTGTGAAAAAATAATTAATTTTGTCGTAAACATTCAGAAAACACGTTTTCTGAAACCCCCATAGGAAAGTTAAATTGGACAACTTTAGTAGAAGTTAAGGTTAATTGAGTATCGGCGTGCGTGCTGAAACGGTGTAAATTCGAGTCCCTGTAATACGACAACCCGTCGTACTAGAAGTTTCCCCTTTGGGGAATTAAAAGATGTCCACTAGGACTACAATTAGGTGGACTTTCAAGAAGATCGGATACAACAAGTTTTTAGGCGGGTACAACAAGTTTTTAGGCGGGTACACTTGAGGAATTTTGCCCCACCTGTTGTTTCTCGTCGCATAAAATTTAAGGCTCATCTAAGGCTCTTGATTTTACTGTAAATGAATTGATTAAATTTCTTTCTACACCATATTTGCAGGCTCATTTAAGGCGTGTCTGCGTCCTGTGTAGAAATTTCGCCGTGGCCCCGACCTGGCAGCCTTAAATACGACATGAAACGCACGCCCTGGTCGGGGCCGGATATGGCGGACGGATTTATCAATCGGGCTCCGATCGGGACGTGTGTTTCATGCCCTATTCAGGCCAGATCAGGGAATTTCAGCACTAAAAGAAATTCTGATTAGAAAATTCCTTCGACAGTTATCGTGCCGTCAGATTACAGACAGACCAACAGGCAGACATAGCGAAAGACAGCTGTCAAGTTCGTTAGCCACCCTGTTTAAAATATCGGTAAAGACCCGGATAGAAACCGGTTAGAAGTGGGCTCTAAACGGCCCAAACCGCGTCTTAACCCGGTTTTGTCTCCATTTTATAACCGACACCTAACCGGGTCCTATCTGGCATCATGTTATATTCATACCCGATCCCTACCCGGTTCTTATCCGATTCCTACTCGTAATGTATCCGGTTTTTGACCCGGTTTGTAACCGACCCCAAACCAGGCTCTATCCGGCATCATGCGATATTCGTTTTCGATTCCTACCTGGCCTGTAACGGGGTTCACCAAATACTTCTACCTAGTTCTTATCCGATTCCTACTAGTCATCTATTTTAAGGTAACTTCGACTGAAAAATAATGGTGTGTCTCGTTTTATTCGTAATTCTTTTGTTTTTGAAAATTAAAATTGTCAGTTTTTAAAGTATTTTCTATAACCTTGAATTAATTTTCAATAAACTTCTATCAATTTTGTTTTTCAATTCATTTTCATAAAAAATCTTACTTTAAACAGGCATGAACCGATTATATTTTAACAAATTTTTAATTTTTCAAACAATGTCTATTTCTTTAAACATTTTTATTTTCCCCGTAATGCATTTCCTGGGATTAATTAAACGTATAATCAATGTTATCAATATTAAGAGTAATATTTTTTGTTAGAGACATTTTGCAATTGTTCACACAATTAATTACTCACTTGTGACTATCATGGGAAAGGTGGAGTAAATTCTTTTTTTTTCGAATCTTTTGAACTACATATGTCGCTGATTATTAAGTATTTTCTTATTTCAAAAAGTACACTCTAATTGTTTACAAAAATTTCATTTGTCTTATTAATTTGTTTTGCAATACATTCTGAATAGTCTTTTTTATCACGATTTTATTGAACATAAAGTGAATGAACTGATTCGTGAATCACTGATATAAAAAACTAACTATTCAGAATCTAATGAAAAAGATTATTTATATAAGTAAAGGGTGTAACTTCTAAAACAAGAAAGTACTTCATAAAAAAGCGACATGTTTAAAGAGATTCGAAAAAATTAGAATGTTCTCCACCCTTCCCATGAAAAGCCAGAAATGAATGATTATGAATAATTTAAACAATTTCAAAATTTCTCCAACAAATGTTACTCTCAAGGTTGATTAATTGTGTCATTAATCTCGGTAAATACCAACTTTTCATGAGTTTTAGGGAAAATAAAGTTTTTAAAGAAATAATAAATGTTTAAACAATTTGAAAATAGTTTACAGATACTTGGAAACTTGTGCCTTGCCGAATAAGAATAACCTGTGCCAATAAAAAGTGCAAAAAAGCTCACTTAAGCATGAGTTTTTGCAAAATGTTTACGTCCATATTAAAATAGCCCACTTTGTCGCTTATCAATAAGGTTCAACTTCAGATAGAATTCAGTTCGAAGTTGACCCTTATTGACAAGCAACAAAGTGGGCAGTTTCAATATGGACGTACACAAATGTCGAGTGTTTAATAATTGATAACGAAATTATTCAGTTTGGAACGATTCCAATAATGCACATGTCAATTATGCTTTCAGTTTGAAATGAAATTCCGAGTTATGAATAAATTTCTCAGCCCACAAGCTAAACAATGCAACAGACACTACGGGCAAATCATGGCATGCTCGTCGCTACAAAAAACGTTCAATCTATTTCTAGTTTTCAGCAACTGTCGACGGAATTTCGATAAGCCCAGATTCCCAATTTTTTGGTTAATAATTTTCTAAATTACTTTGCACAAGACATGTATAAAGTCGCTTACCATCGTATAAAATCTGAAAGACTTTAGATTATAATTTACAAAACACTTTTCTTGAATCCTTGTTTTAAATATTTTTCGACCGACATTCAAACTCTACAGAAATTTCCATTATTTCCAAGGAAAGATCATTTGCTTTTTAAAATAATTTTCCATAATAATTAGCTAAATTTTTTCTAGTGATTCTGCTTATAAAAATTATTTTAATTTTTTAAAACTATTTAATGAAAGTCGCTGAAATTTGACAAGACCTGGTAGGAAGCGCGTAGAAAAGTAATTCTCTATTTGCCAATAACGAATTTCTCGTTTGAATAACCAAATAGAAAAAAAGCAGGACCGTGTCGCAAGTGGACTCAAATCTTCAAGAACTACAAGTGCCGTGTGCGATGTACAAACCGGATAGGATAGGATCATTTTTATCGAATTTCTGCCTCAGGGGGAGACCATCAACGCAGTTTTGGATTCATTCGGTTGGGATGTTTTTAACCATCCCGCTTACTCCCCTGACTTGGCGCGTCGGCGGCGCGAAACTTCTCCGAGGAGGGCATCAAAAAACTTGTGTCACGGCTCACTATTTACATAGAACGGGAAGGCGACTACGCGAAAAAACAGTTTACATATATACGAACAAAAGCCAGTATTTAATTTTTAAATACATTTTTTTTAATGAGAAAAATAGAGTACTCTTACTTTCTGGACATCCTTCGTGTTTGGAAAATGGTTCTATCACAGAACTTAATTGAAGGCGCTCTTGGAGGTGGTCGTGGTAGCGGCAAAAATCAATTTCAAGATACAGTAGAGCAAGGTGTCGGTCTAGTGTCTAGACTCTAGTAAAAGAAATTGGAGAGAGAGTTCTAGAGGTGGTCGACGACGTTTTTGGAGGTCTTTTCGGAGTCAGAGAAAAAAAAGGCCCAACAGTGGCGGAAATGATATCGGTGTGCAAGTAAGCGGAGAAGGTTTAATACCAAAAACAGTAGAATGAGACGTTAATTTAGTCTTGGCCAAAATTTTACATTCTTGCTCGCCATAGTGGATCTGCCAATTTGAATTCTGTAATTTTTACACCAGATTTGAAATTAACGATGTCAAAAACCCTGTAGAATAGTTCACTTTTTCATTTCAATGAAACCATAACTTGGATTTTGTCCCAAGTTTCAATTTTTGACCAGTTTTCTATGGGCAAAAAAATTATGGCAAATTTTGTGTAGTACAGTTTTTGTTAGTAAAAAATTTACAAAGAACATAAATTTAAAAAAAATTATCAAAAGGCAACTTTTCCGCCCTATGACGTTTCGAGTTTTAAAAAATTGAGTTTTTCGACCTACTCTATTACGGATACCTCCCACCTTCAAAACGTTGTTTGAAGATATATGTATGTACCTTAAAAATAAAATAAGATTGCTCGTGTCACGAAGTGCATAATTCTCATGAAAAATTACCTTTATCGTCGGATTACAATGGAAGCAGCAGTCCCTCGGCATACTCGACGAAGCAAAGTTAGCTGACGATGAAACTGAAATTACCTATAATTCCACCGCGCCCGAGGTGTGGCCAGCGCAAGCGCAACAGCTCAACGCAGCCTCCCAGTTTTGCGCCCGGTCAGAAGTGTCGGGAATAAGAAGTGACCGGGTCGTTTGAAATTTATAAATGATAATGTGGCCGTATTGTAAAGATTCAAGTTTGAACTTTGTACGGGTTACCTAGAAACGACTCGTGGAATTCGATTCGGGGTCTCGTTCGCTTGTGTTTACGAGATAGCCGGTACTGAGTTTATCAACCAGTAGTTGGGAAATGATCATCCTGTCGACAACAACGTCAAGTCAGTATTTCTAACACAAAAATTCTATAGTGATACAATATAGTCTGGACGATGAGTTTCCGAAAGCCCAGGAGGGATTCAGATGTCGCCCTTTCAAATTCAAATCACAAGGAATTACTTTTCAAAATTCTCGTCATCGGTGATTACGGAGTCGGTAAGTCGGGGATTCAAATTATAAATAAATCAAAGATAAACCTTATCTTTGTCTGAGAGTTCTGTATGCAGTTAAATTTAACAAATTCAAAGTGCAGACTTGAAAATGATAATAATCTTTTATTTGTACCATTCAAAATTAAACAAATTTCAATTGTACATTTTTTATTTAATTGTAAAAATTTTTTAATTGAAATTTTAGAATGTGTATAGTTTCAAGTTTAACGTTTAAATTTCGTTCAAAACATTAATTGGTAAAGGAAATTCTTAGTTGCTTTAATTGGCTATCTTGGTTTAAAATTAACAAATTGTAAACACGTAAAGGAATGATGTTTTCATTTGGCAATCCTTCATCTGAACAACATATTTCAGATACAAACCTAATAATCTACGCACAAACGAAATTTGAAAAATGTAAAATTAAAATTAACGAAAAATAAATGCAGTTTAATTGAATGTACCCCAAATAATTTTTAATAATATCTTAATTTTCATTTCAAGTAAAGTATTCGACATTGAGTAATTTGAAATGTAAAAGATATAAAATAGAACAGTTGAAATTGCAGGGTTCAGAGTTACAAACAGAATTTTATACCATTCAGAAATAAATATATTTAATTTAAAAAGGTTTATAACTGTCACGATTGGGAAATTTTCAAATTGAAAAGTTCGAGACTGACTAATTTGAAATTGGCACTGTCTAGTATTACGGATTTTTCGTAAGAACTAAGCGATCAAGTATAGAGTATTTTATCATCGCAACTGTAAATTGCTAGTTGGTCTATTTATGATTTTTAAATCTCTGAAAAAAACAATAGTGTCCAAAATTTGAGGTTGCGGTGCCCAGAGTTCCTCACGAGCGGATCTTGAAATCCATGGTTCTAATGTTTTCAGTTGAAAAAATGTCATATGAAATTGAAACGCAAAAATACAGCACAATTTCCCTACCACTTATGAACTGAAAACGATATTTCACCGAAACTCCATATAAATATTGCTTTAATTCCACTACATGACATCGCCCTACTACTCGTATATTTTACATTATCGACTGAGTGTAACGTAATGATAGAATACTGTATAACCATAGGGTCATATAGGCTCGTATTAAGAAAAATTCCGTAATACTAGCCCTAAACGAGCTGGAAATGGGTCTATCTTACGGAAAATTCTATAGACTGTACGTTTGAAATTTGCTTTACTCAAAATTGAACAAATTGAAATGAAAAAATCTTTGAAAATTATGATAAGTTCGAATTTTTTTAACTGAATCGTTTAAAATGGAATAATTTCAAATTTGAAGCATTCAAACTTACACCTTTTTAGTAACCAGAATCGTGACAATGTGTATAATTTGAAATAATGAAGTGTCTACACGTACTGAAAAAATTCGGCTATTTGTACCGAAATTTCGGTGGAAATAGCATCTCCCCTTCTTCCTGGAATTCGTACCGAAAAACTCCAGTTACTCGTATCGAAATTTTGTTACACGTAGCCCGATCATTATTATCCTCAAAATTGAACCGCCGCATCGCAGAACGGGATATAAAATATTTTGCGAGGAGTGAAAAGGTCTCCGGCAGCTTTTTATAACATTGAAGAAATTCAGTTTCTTGAACACATACTCTTATAACAAACCGGATTGTGCATCTTTTTTTCTAATGGAAAAAAGCTGTAATTTTCTTCATTTCTGAAATAATTGAAAGAACAAGATTTTTGCACAGCGTAAAATTTTCATGTTTTCTAACTTCAATTCGCTCTAGGTTACAAAATATTGAGAGTTTTTACTTAAAATTTGGAAAACTTATGTCTGAAACTATACTTCTGTTCGTAGTTTAATTAAAGTTTATCTTCTTTGTTATACAAAAAAGTTGTTACTTTTTTTCTAAGTAAGTTCGCAAAGATCGTTTAAATATTTTCAATCGCCAAATTCTATCGACGAAATTTCAAGCGATCAACAACTTCCAGCGGATAAAATTTTCAGTAGAACCTGTAGAAATTTCTGTAAATCTTTATGTCAATTGAACTAGCCGTTCATGAAGTACGAGGGTTTAAGTGTTGAGCACGGTGCCGAGAGATTGAACTCGTAGCCACGTAGGGGATGCTTGGAGCCCACCAACAGACTCTCAGCTTTCAACCAGGCATAGACGTGGAAAATGTTATATTTCAACAAGAACTCTTTATATAAATTGATTATTATTATAAAAAATTAATTTTCAATATTGAATATTGGAACTATTTAAAATAACTGTAAACGTTTATTTATTGATACAATTATATATTCATCATTGTGTAAATATATAATTGTATCAATAAATAAATGTTTACTGTTATTTTTATTAATTCCAATATTCCGTATTGGGATTTAATTTTTTTATTATAATAATCCATCGATACAAAGAGTTCATGTTGGAAAATAACATTTTCCACGTCTATACCTGGGTGAAAGCTGAGAGCCTGTTGGTGGGCTCCAAGCATCCACTACGAGTTCAATCTCTCGGCACCGTTTTTTTCACTCTTTTTCATAACAAAAAAGATAAACTTTAATTACCCTACAAGCTGAAGTATAGTTCTATACATAAATCCTGTAAATTTTAAGTAAAAACTCTGAATGGTTTATTATTTAGAGCGAGTTGAAGTTAGAAATGACGAAAATTTTACGCTGTAAAAAATCTTGTTTTTTCCAATTATTTCAAAAAAGAAGCAAGTTATAAGTTTTTTCCATGAGAAAAAAAATACGCAAGCCAATCCGCTATAAGAGTATGTGTTTAAAAAATTAAAATTCAATAATGTTTTGAAAAGCTGCCAGGGCCATCCCACTCCTCGAAAAATATTTTATATCCCATTCTACGATGCAGCAGCTCAATTATAGAGTTTCAATCTAAAAGAATTGTAAACTTGCATTTTCATTCAAACTAAAAATGTAAAAGATCGAAATCTCGACAATAAAATAACTTTTATAAAAAATTGTGATAACTGAATGAAGAAAAATTTGCGTTTATTGTTTTGATTTTTAGAAGATGGCAAACATTTTCTCCAACCCGTGTGGAAAAATCTTCTGGCGTTGGCCAGGCCCAGACCCGACCGTATGGATTTCAGTCTTGGTGTAGACCTTACAATCTGGCCTTGGCCTGGCCAAAAGTGTAACGTTTGTTTTTCTAGCCCAAGGCTAGACAGCCAGACAAAAAGTAAATAGTATATCGACGGCCCCTAAAAAGACTTTAAAACGCACTGCGTGAATTACTCGAGTCTTTTTAAGGGTCGTCGATATATGTAGTACACAATAAATAAATAGTAAGTAATATATAAATAGCAAAGATTAAATAAATAATCAAAAAAAGACTGAATAAAATAGTATTTTCTTCCAGAATCCTGGTATTCCAAATTGTATAGATCAAACTGCGCGGAAAAAGTTAATTAAATAAAATATTTAACTCATAAAAATTCTAATTATTGAACGTGTAAATAGTTCTTCAAGTATCCTAACTTTTATATTAAATATAATGCTAGAAAAACGCATTCACAGAAAATTCGAAAGGGATCGTTCATATATTACGTAACGCATTTTCCTTTTTTTTGAATAAAGACGAGAATAAAATTGCCGTGAAATTAGAAAGGTCACAATGATATAAAGAAAAGAATAACGTGTTACGTAATATATGAACGATCCCAAAGCAGCGATAATTGAAACCTAAGCGCCTAAGTTATAAACCGCGCGCGCTACCCATTAAACTACCGCTAGTTAAAGATTCGCCTTTTAAAATAAAAAATCACTTATTCGCTTATGCCATGGAAGGCTGATCAGCCCCAGGTCTGGACCAGACTTTAGTCTCAAGTCGATAGGAAAAGAAAATACCTATTTTAATATTGTTACTTTCTTTTTTGTTTAGTTTTTTTAGCCAACCTTTTAATTTGTCGAAATTTATATAAAAAATTTTATTGATACACATTAAAAAATATTTATATCTTGGATACCTGATCAGCCTCAGACCTGGGCCATACCAGATTGTAAAGGTGATAAGAAAAACATTCTTGTTTTGATAGTGTAAATTTCTTATTTTCTATCATTTTAGACACCCTGTGTGTTTTTCGAAATACTTAAAAAAAATTTGCTGATCGAAGGTAGAAATTTTTTCCTATTGGGAGGTTGATCAGCGCCAAACCTGGATCAGATCAGACCTTCCAAACTAGCTGGTCTAGATAAAGCCAGACATGGGCCAGACTTCGCACTAGGCTGCAATTAAATTTTCCCACGCGGAAAGAATATTAAATAAACATTCGTAGTGAATATATTATTTTTTAGAAGAGAGAAACGTATTATTTGTTTATTTGTTAAAAACAATTGAACCTAAAAGTCAATTTTAAAAATTGTTCGAATTTTGATTTTAAGGACTGATGCTTGTAGAGAATTTGAAGGCGCATCCTTTTTCCTCTTTCAAAAATTTATAGGTTTTGTAGTTTTTGAAGTAATTGGTAAAAAATAGATTTTTCGAGTACAAAAAGTTTTTATCTTTTTACATTCTCATCAGAGAAGGTATTAAATTTGTGTGAAATTTGACTCCCCCTCAATTTTTGTCAAATGTCCACGTCTTGAGACCCTCTGAACCCGAAAAACAGGTTTTTACGAATGTGTCTGTCTGTATGTATGTATGTATGTAGGTATGTATGTATGTATGTCTGTATGTCCACCTGTGAGTACGATAACTTTTAAAAGAATTAATCTTTTGAGTTGGTCTTTGTTACACTATTTCAGTGTCGAAAATTGAAGGTCGAGTTCGTTAGCCAACCAATTTGGATAAAAGTTCAAAAAGTTGAAGCATTTTCAAAAATTTTGAGACCATTTTTTTCAGGATTCCAAAATTATATGTACGGCTTTTTGTAGTACTCAGAAATTTGAACAATTCATGCCCATGATTTTTTTCGATAGAAAGAAAATTATCAGAGTTATAGCATTTTCAAAATTCAAAAAACGAAAAGAAAATTAAATTTTCAAGCCAAACAATGCATGATATGAAAAAAGTCAAGAAAAGAAAAACGTTGCTTTCTGAAAGCCCTTCAAGATTGTCATAACAACTTTCTGAATTTTCTTGAAAAATCGAAAATTCACATTTTGAGCCAAATAACGCGAGATACGAAAAAAAGTTAAGATATCAACATTGTTGCTTTTACGAAGACCTGTTAGCTTTCCTTCGAACATTTTTTGGTAGGAGGCGTAGTTTGTTTTTTAAGTATGGAAAATGGTATTGGAATAATTTAATTTTGATTTTTGAACCAAACGACGCGTGATAAGAAAAAAGGGCAGAAGAGTAGAAATTGTTTTTTTCGAAAGTCAAATAAAATTGCCGTTAAACATTTCTTTATAGGACCAATCGTAAATCATCAAGATCATTTTGTAATCGTCTTTTCAACTATTTATTTGTATATATTATACGGTGAGCGTAGGGAATCGAGCGTGAATATTATGACAATGTATTCCTTAAGGCCGACAGAGCCTTAAGTAAATACTTCTCATGCTGAATCAACGCGTATCCCTTTTTGATCGGGAGCCGTTTGATTAATTATAATCATAGAAATATGATTATTTGTTGATTACTGTGAATAAGGTTGGTATTCTTAAGTTAAGTTGGTACGTACCATCTAAAATCGTTTTTCATTTTCAGGTAAGACTGCAATCGTGAGGAGATACACAGAAGGTATATTTTATTTTAATTATTCTCATCCGTTCGGTATTAGCATTATTTAGTAAACTGAATACTTTATTATTCGTTTTATTTAATGAAAGGCATTTTATTTGATTTGAGATTAATTGCCAGAAAGTTTATAATTTGAAAACGGAAGTTTTGTGAATGAAATTATGTAGGCAACATTATGAAATAAACTTTATGGCAATACATTTTATTTTGCTTTGTATGTATCATTATGTGCGATAGGAGAAGTAAGAAAGTAGAGTCCTTGAAGTATTTTCATTCAGCAAAAGCTGCTTACGCTCTTGCGATATCGTGCCAGTGAAAATATACATCACAATCATTCGATGGCTTAGAATAAATTTAAATTTTCATCAAGGCATACTCGAATCCAATTCAGTAAAAAAGGTAGACTGGACTAGAGAAAAATATTTTGACTCATCATTTTTTATAATTATAATATAAAATAAGTAAAAGTGGTAATTAATGTTTGTCATCCATCGTCAAACAGTTAATGAGTAATAAAAAAATAAAGTTTTCTTAAACCTTAGCTTAAAATGATTCAGTCATCTTTAGCTTTTAACTGTTATCACAGTGCCGGATTAGGATGGCGCCCTCATTACGATGGGGAAGGATATACTTAGCTTTTTTCGCAAATATTCCGTTAAATTTTTTGCAAATTTTACTCTAATTATTCTAAAATTACCTATTTATTTTAAAAAATCATTTTTGGGCACGCTGTGATTTTCGGCGATGGGGGGCTAGGCCGGGGGGGGGGGGATTT
>JAUMHM010000079.1:13702011-13712823 GCA_032362435.1 Melikaiella ostensackeni
ATTTTACAAACTTGTTAAGACTTTTTTTTATATCAACAAGATATAGATAGTAGATTTGAAATACGTGCTGTGAAGTATCATATTTTTATTATGTCATACAAACTATGCAGAACTCTGATTGGTACATAGTATGGCCACCAATCCCACGCTCGTCATGACTGAATAATATTTTGAATTTGTTTTCTCATATATCTTATAACTAAATGAAAAATTTTATAATGTATTTTAAAAACATAAAATCACTTAAATCCTTTTTGTACAAAAATCTTAAAATATCTTTATTTTTACATTTTATATTACATGCAAATCTTGCCACGTGTGAAATGGCGTGTCTTGGTCCCTTAATCACAAATCGTTATAAATCGTAATAATTATTTAAAGAAATCAATATACACTTTGTAATCACGTTTTCGTAATTAAAAGGATTCAGAGTCTTTGAGTCTCACGCATTATTTATAGATTGCAATATCTATTATCATAATGGACAATATTTTACAATTTTTCGAGCGATTGTACTTTTAGTGATGAATTCTATTTTAAATCTTAATCGCAATTAACACTTTAATACTTTTAGTCTACGGCAACGAGCAAGCAATAAATATCTTAATCTAAGCGCTGAATTGTCTTTGCTACAAAGTATTGTCGGGGTGATCCGAAAACTTGCTTCTTTATATTTAATTTCTCAATTACGATCCTAGATAAAGTCCCACTAAAGTAACAAATTTTCTTAAAATTTAGTAAAAGAACAAATAGGGAAAAAAGTATTAGAATGGGTCCACTTTATTATTTCAAATTTTTTGGAACATAAATCCCAGGAGCGCTTTTGTAAAAAGTTTGGAAAAAAATAAAATAGAATTGTTGTATTAATTTTTTCCCAGAAATGAATCAGAACTTGTACAAATTTCCAGGAAAGTTAAGTGGCAATTTTCTAGTACTCTTCCCAAAATTCACTGTTAAAATAGGACGCTATTTTGGACTTTTTTGTCCTTTAGTTCTATTTCAGCAGAACCTTTTTGGAACATGACTACCATGAGCACTTGCAAAAATGTTGAAAAAAAAAAAATGAAACGGAACTTTTCTAGTACATTTTTCCCTATTTTGTCTTTTAGAAAGTTTTAGGAAAATCTGGTACTTTAATACTGTTCTGTTTCATACCCGGTACTTCAGTGGCACTTTATTTGGGATCTTATTTTGGGATTCCAGTGGCACGTTTTTTTGCTCAGCTTTGTAAACTAAATTTTTTTATTGGTTCAATCTCTTAAAAGTTCATCGATCACACTATTGAACAATTACCCTTTTTGAAAACTGAGGTACGGAATAAAATTATTCTATATAATTTTAGTTTTCTTAGATCACCCTAGAGTTTAAATTAAAAATCTGAATTATCGCTGGTTCGCACTTTGACTATCTTTTGGGCATTCTTGACTCTTGATTGAAACTATTGAAAGTTCATCGTCTTGCGAATTCTTCACGGCATTCATGGCAATTGAAACAGTCGACACCATAGTCTTACTGAATTCCTTCGAGTAGTCTGCAAACAGAAGATAACATTGAAGTTTTTATCTACAACGGAGAATTGTTAAAAGCAAGGACTTAGCATATTTATACAATGAGTTAATAGGACACGGTCGTCGTTCAAAGATAAATCTGTCGTGAAAGAGAAACTGGAATTTGAGAAAGGATCAAAATTAAGCAATATTTTAGACATTATGAACCATATAATAAAAATAAATTGCTCTTGTAATTAAAAATACTTACATAGAGAGAATACTTCAAGGAAAAGTATTGGGAAGGATTATGTGAATGTAATAAATAAAGAAATACATTACGAAAGCGATATATTTTCATGAAAGGAATCAATGTAGTAATGGGTAGAAGACTGATAAATTAGGTTCCGATTCGACGATCGCACAATTAAGCGTCCCAGGAGGATGCCTTTATAAGCTCACCATAAGACCCAGAATTGATGTAAGTGTTAGTCGGTATTGTGTTGAGAAGAGAAAAAAACATTCACGAAGAAAATAGAAAGTAATATTGCACTTAGTTTCTAGGTTAATGAAACCAATTTAGGAATCAAGAGTGTTAATTAGTTGACCATCAGTTTTAGCGATTTCGCTGTACTTAAGAGTCAATTAGTACCTAGCTCATTTGCCACTCTAACATGCTAGCCGCTCGCTCTGCGTTAATGGAAAATTGAATGTACGAGATTAGCTCACATCGGCTACTCCTGTAAAAAATAGGTTAAGAGAATAACAGAATTTTTAACAAAAGAGTGAAGGAAGTCTTTCAATAATATTTCCTGGCAGATTTACGCTTCATATCTTCTCTCCGCCTCTGTAATGTAACTCAGTGAAAAAAAAGTATAGTTTAGAAGACCGGGATTTTAAAGTTTGCCCGTGAAAACTTACGTAAAGGTTATTTAATCGTTATTAGAATTGTTATACTCATAAAGCGACCTCTACAAACTTTAAATCATAATACATAGTGTTAAATTTTGTTAAGGATTGCAATTTAAAATATTTTAAATTAAGGGATGCAACGCTTCAAAAAATACTGAAAGGTATTTTTTCTTCTGCCGAACGTCGCTCAAATAAATGACTTTCTCACTGAAAACTTTTATAACTCCTAATATTCTACTAGAAATTTTTTTATTCTCATTGAGAACATTTTCTGTTGATTTCGTTTAACAAATAATTAAAGTTGAACATATTTTTTCCAAATTTATTCTTTAAATAAAATAATACGTTATTTTTAAATTCAGCTTTTTCATTGAGTGTATATTATAAGAAGGAAAGGCGACTGGATGAATCGCGATACGTAAAAAGAGGAAGTAAGCATATAATTTGTTTTAAACGGTCGATGGCGGAAAAAGAGGGGAAAGGAGGGAAACTAATGAAATTTCCGAGGAAGATTGATTGTGGCTAGATCTTAGTGATTCTCGTCCATGTACATCGAAATGGAAGGAAGCTAGGTTTTTGCGTTATAACGACCAAATTTGCGATGTCGATTTACAAGACGTCAGTTCGAAAAACGATAAGCGAAAAATGAGAAGGGGTCTTTCGAAGTAACTGCTTCCAAGTCGTAATTCAGAGACTATGAATTGTTTTTGATAACCGGGGATTTATTAAATAACTCGTCTGGTAACTAAAGTTTTTCAATGAAAAATAGTGTAATTGAATGACCCCGCACGTTTCTTATGTAAATTAGGTTTCAGTTAAATTGGAACAATTTCCATAATAAAAGTGTGAGGTCCTTTACAAGGGCCACCAATCAGTTGAAACAAATTTATCCTGGTCATAGATTTATAAAATAATATCGAAAGTGATCAAGTCAATTTTGAAATTTTTAATATTAAAGCTTTGCTGAATTTCGCTAGAATTGTGCTGCTTTATCCAGCAAAATGTTTTCCGAAAACTCAAAAATTTGGACAGATAAATGGATTACGAAATATTACCTCTGTGCCCATTTAATGGGAGGACTCATTCCCAAAGTAGTTTTGGGTGAAGTTGAATAATCTAACGATCACCTTATTTTTCCGATAGCTCGAATGATTCTCACGATAATCGCAAAGAACTGAAAAAACGTAAAAAATAGGTTTTATTAAAAAATGTATACTTAGCTAAAAATATGAATTCTTTATTAATAAAATAAGAGTAATTTTTTTCGCTTCTCGATGAAGAAAAAACATTTTAAAAAGTTTATTGTTCGAGCACTGACCGTGCGCAAGATACATGACAGAGAATCCATCCAGTTCACAATTTGATAATTTATGGTTATCTTTTTAAACGAATTCCAAAGAATTCAAAGGAGTCAGTTCTAGAACTATAATTTTTTAAAAAGATTTTTTCTCCTCGGTTTTCTCCGTTAGGAAATGAAGAAAATGACTCCTATTTGAATTATAAAGAATAATTATTCGGTTCAGCATAACGTTTTCAATAAAACCTCTTTTGTTACGTTTTTCTCGCAGTTTATTTGCAATTTTATCGAGAGCCGTTTGTGCTATCGCAAAGTAAGGTGGTTGTTGGATTAAGTGTTAGAAAGCGCATCGAAATCATGTATCGCTTATTGTGAAAAAAATATTATACATCCACTCATAGCACGATTTCTGTTTTTTTTTTAAACAATTACAACTCAAAAAACTGAAAAACTTGACGTATAGGCAAAAAATGGAGCCGGATTAGAATTCAGCATGACAAACTACTTCGGAAATGATACCTCCCATTAAATGGACTCATATATAATATTTTGTTTCCAGTGCAGTTTATAAAAAAATTGTACTTTTCCAGAACTTAAACTTATTGTTATTCGACAATTTAAGACAAAGGAAAACTTTTAAAAAATCTTACAATTTCGAAAAAATTCTGCAATCTTTTTTTTTAAATTTAAAAAGTTTTTAAAATCCAGAACGTATAAAGATGTCCTTTAACCAATCAACTAGGGAATAAAATTGGAAATATGTGATATTCCACAAGAAAAGGGCCCATTTTGTCGGCATGGAGAGGGACTTATAGTCGAAAAAATTCCCGACCTTTTAGGCCCAGAACGAACCCTTTAACCCCTTAAGACCCGAGTTTTTTACATGCATATGCTGCAAACAAATGGAAAATATATTAATTTTTTGCAAAGTTATGGATTTTTGAACGCTTTTTTCGGAATTTTCTTACAAATAACTATAAAGCAAATAATAAAACCGCAAAACAAGATTGCTACAATTTCAATTCAAAATTGCAAATTTTAAGCCCATCAGACACAACGTTTTTGAGTTTGGAAGGCATTAAGTTTGAAATGTTGAATTTGGCACATTTTCAAATGAAAAAGAACGCAATTTTGAATGCTTTGATACCAGAAGTGGTCTCATTTCTTAGGCATGAATCTAAAACAAATTAATTTCTTCATTTTTCATTGCTCAGGTGAGAAAGCCTTGTACCCAGCTCGGTGCGCTCGCAATAATAATAATAATGAGCACGTGTGCGCTCGAGCATTTTTAGCCTCGCGCTTCGCGCTTGGATTTATACCTCGCACTCAGCTTGTTTTTGCAATTGTTTTATTAATTATACACACTTGAATTGAACTTTAGCGAAAATGTCGCTTTTAAACACCAGATTTTCTACGAATGTTTTAAATTTTCAAGGTAACTAAGTAGATGTAAAGATTAAATTTTCAGAGCTCTGTAGGCTTCGAGGCACACATTTTTATCATGATTTAAAAATTAAACCAAACAATTGTAATTACTTCAGTATAAAATAATGATTTATAATGACTATATATTATTAATGATAAAAAAAATTTCTTTTCGACCACCTTAATCTGCAGTTTTAAATTTGCCAGTTGCCAAGGCTTTCAATTTAAAAATATTGTATAATTTTGAAGTCCTAAAATTTTAAAACATGATTTTTAACGTTTCGATTTTAAATTATATAATTTTGAATGTTTTAGTTTGAAATACTGCCTAATTTTGGTGACCTTGAAGTCAAAAGAAGAAGCTAACGACTAGCTACAGCCTGTAAATTTAGAATTGTTCCACTTTTCCATTCAATTTTCAGTACTTTAAATTTAAAATTACCTCGATTTACAGCAATTTATTTTATTTCTTGTAAAAATTACATACGTGTTAAGTTATTTTAAAGAATCAATTATGAAAATCTGAATTTTGCAACGTCAATTGGAGGGTGTCACGGCATAATCATGTAAGTGCCACTTTTTTCAAAACAAGTTTTATTGGCTTAACAATTCTCTAAGATTTCATTGCACATTGTGGTGAAAAAATTTGATGTTTAAATTGTTTAAATAATTTTTATTTAAACAAGTTGACATAGACTTTATGTGTAATTGTTTTATCAGAATCGAACGGTGCTATTAGTATTTACGTATCTCGCATTTGGACACAAATTGTTTAAACAACTTCAAAATAATTTTTTCTTTTTGAAAAAGCATCCACTACTTTCTGAACTATTAGTTTTTCAATAATTTAATGATAAAATCATTTTTTTGAAAATTTTGAAAACTTGAAAAAATTGTAATAAAAAATAAAATTTTATTTTATACTAACGATTTTATACAATTAATTTTTTACTTTTGAGCCTTCCATTTGTCTCGTAACATGTTTCTAGTGTTTTACTGATATATTTTATGTTAGAGTGTAAAAAATCAATTTTAAATAGTCAGTTTTTTCATGGCACTTACATGGTTAATGACCGCAGGCAAATTTTGATGAGCATTTTCTCGGAAAGTATTAACTTTTTCATACTTTTTTTTTCTACATATCTATAGAGCTCTATAAACTCTCTAAGGAACTTTCTTCTTTTTTTCTTTTTTAAATAATTCGAATTTTCGAAACATTTTTTTGCTGAGCTGATTTTTTTTGTAACGAATACACTGAATGTTCGATTTTTGAGGCATTTATAGCGTGCGGGAAGTGACAAATTCCGGAGCGGTGGTAAAAAGCAGTTATAAAAAGACTTTATCGAGCTGCTGAGCTTGCGCTCTTTGAGTAAGATTACTTTTTCTAGCTGTTGCGCTTGCGCATTTTGATTCAAAATTACTTTCCAGGACTGCCGGAATCATAATCTCACTTCATTATGAGTTGACACTTGACAGAATGATTGTGAATAGTGAATTGTAATTGGACCAACTCGAAGTAATAGGTTATCATAAACTACTAAAAAATTACCATAAATTATCGATAAATTACCATAAATTACCGAAAATTTCAGACATTTTTGTAAATTGTTGGACACCTGAAATTGCCGGTAATTTATGAATTTTCCATAAATTTCCGGAAATTTTTGGATTTCTTCCTAAAAGCTTTGGATACCTTACATTTCCGGAAATTTTCGGTAATTTATGAATGTACCTGCATTTGTCACAAAAAATATCGTGTGCAACAGGTGTTGAAAGTAGGCAGTTGTAACTCTTGTGAAGTTTACAATGCTTGTCATCGGCTCATCTTCGGGCTGTTTCCGGCTCTTCTCCGACTTGCCTATAACTCCTCTTCGATTCGCCTCTGGCTCATACAGCAAACTTCACACTCGTGTGGAACTGCCTACTTTCCGCACTTGCTTCTCAATATACTACTCTTGTCACTTACATGGTTCTATTGTGACACCCTTCAATTGTCACTCATGATATAAAAAAAAATATATATAAAGCAATGAATTCCAAATGAGTGGTAACACAGCAGGAGCTTCAGTGTCCATGATTATTATTCTGCTGTAATAATAATGATAATATTGAGCCTCTTTATAGTTTTTTTGTTGTAGAAATGACTTTAGTTGAAGAAAGAGATACGAGAGTCTACGTTAAATTTGATTCCATGACCATGCCAGTGCCAGTGTTAAAAAACCAACAGAGTGCCCTTCACTTACGAATAAGGTAGCCGCGCTTCGCTTAGGTCAGAGTTTGGTGACCGTAACGAACTGGTGGTTACCTTGGCCTAAGTTGTTCTGTCCTGGGGCACTGCTTCCATGAGGTGTGAGGGTGGCTCTAATTCTAGAACAGCTGATCACACCAGCGTAAGCCTGTCGATACTGCTTGTTCATGATCACGTAGATTATGGGATTCACACAGGAAGCGAAGTACAACAGCAAATAACCCACCACGTGTAATCCTGTAATAATTTACAAATTTCTAATTCTCTATTGCAAAAGATAAGAAATTGAAGGAGATGGGAATTGAGAATTCTACAGAAAAGATAAGACACTGACAGAAATGGATTGACCTCTTTCTACCTCAGAACATCCCTTATCTGGACTACAAACTTTTATATCCCAACTTATCCAAGTGTAAGATTCAGTTTTATTACATTTCACTTGGAAAGATTTTATTGATTTGAAGAATAACTTCTATAGTTTCATCCTCTTATGTTATGTTATGTTATCTCGTTTGTCTTCGTGATCCATTGTTGTTTAATCTTGTTGTCAAGTTAGAATTGTAATTAGAGTTTGGACATTTTTACGAAGGTATATGAGGTTCAAGTAGGTTTTGAATTTATAAAAAAAATAGAGAAAAATAAACTATTCAATGGCGATTAGTTGGTCCCTGGAGAATGAAAAAGTAGGTATCATCCGAGTGGTTAATAACTCTTGCAATCTGGTGTGCATTCTCTCGGCAATCTTATGAATTCTCGTGCAATCCCATGCAATATTTTACATTTCTTTTTGATCTCTCCTCACGAAAAAATATTACAGGGAATTCAGTATAGGTCTATAGTGATTTTCCTGTAATGAATTCCTTAGAATTTTTTCACGATTATAGAACATTCATTGTAGAAAATCATTATAAGAAAATCAGTACAGAAATAAATTTTGAGGGACTTCCACGAATTTTAAGACTTTTAAAAGGATTTTATGGGATATCCAATTATTTCAACTAATTTTGAGAGATTCCATCGATCTTCCAGAGATTTAATAATATTTCCACTGATTTCGTAAAATTTTGAAACATTTCAAGGGATTTTTGAAGATTTCCAAACATTTCAAGACATTTCTAGAGAACTTTGGAAAATAAATTAAATTCAATGAAATTTCACGGGATTCCAAAGAATTTTGTAGAATTTCTAAAGATTTTAAGGGAACTTTGAAAAATAAATTAAATTAAATAGAATTTCAAGGGACTCTCAGTAATTCCAAAGATTTCAAGGGATTTTAAGGTAATTCAAGGAGTTTTACATGATTTCTAGAGATTTGAACGTTTGTTAGAGAACTTTAATGAATAAGTTTAATATAATTTATATTCAAGGTATTTTAAATGATTTCTACTTATTTTAATGAATTTTTACGATTTCCAAAGATTTCAGGGGATTCTAAGGATCTCAACGAATTTCCATAGAACTTGAGGGAATAAATTAAATATTATTTGAAGGAATTTCAACAATTTTAAGAGATATGAAAGAATGAAAAAAAATTCGAAGGATTTCGAAGATTCCAAAGAATAGTCCGGCGGATATTGTCCATTTTCTAAATGAATTGTGATAATCGTGTCACAAGCAATTTTATATGAACCCTCAAAAAACGCTTTGAAGATGGGAGGCATCCGCATGTTATTACAAATAAAAAATTTTATTTTCTGGTCCAACTACGCAAGATAGGAAACAATTTTGAAACGCAAAATCATTGATCATAAAAAGATGCACAAGTCTTCTAAAGACCATTTTTCAATAAGGCGCATAGTTTTTGTTTTATTCGTGAAAAATGTTATCGAAAATAAAAAAATTCTATTTTCCAATTAAATTATGCAAGATATGGAAAAATGTTGCATGGCAAAATTGTCCATCTCAAATAGATCTACAATTTTCTCCCGGACCACTTTTCAATAAGACGCATAGTTTTTGCTCTAATCTTGAAAAATAACATTGAAAAGAAAAAATGAAAATGTGCCCGCGCAGCGGGCAGATTAAATAAATTATAAAATAATGAAAAAAATTTACAAAAAAAGCTGCAGGAATATTTTCAGCTACGTCATTAAAGTTTAAAAAAAATGTTTTCAGGAAAATTTGATGAAAGTTTTTTTTCACATAAATCTCGAAACTTTTCTATAATTATTACTTTATTTCAGTTCTCTGATATTGATTTAGTTGATCTACATACATTTCAAATGAATAAAGATTCATATTAACCAGTCTTTTTTAGCAAGTATAACATGAGTTCACATAACTTTTTAGGATAATGCCTAGGTAAATGAGTCCATTATCTCGATTGCGTCCCACCCTAAAAACATTCCTTGGTGTGCCAAATATATATAAAAAAATTGTCTCTGTTTTTGATACGAAATGCATAATCGGATACCTTATTCGCCGGACTAGAATTTTCAGGACATTAAAGAAATTTCAAGCGATTTCAAAGAATTTTGTAGGATTTCCAGAGATTCCAAGGGATTCCTAGGAAACTAAATTCTAGAGAATGAAATTTCAAGGAATTTCAAGGGATTTCTAGCGATTCCAAAGGCTTCGAGGGATTTTAAGATATTTCAAGAAATTTCAAAGATTTGTAGGGGTTTGAACGGTTTTTTTCAGAGAACTTTAATGAATAAGTTTAATTTAATTTTTATTCGAGGAATTTCAAATAATTTCTACTTATTTTAGTGGATTTTTGCGATTTTTAAAGATTTCAGGAGTCTCAAATTTCTAGAGATTTCTAACTATTTCAAAGATTTTAAAGGTTTCAAAGAAATTCAAAAAGGTGTAAAGGATTTCAAGAGATTCTTAGTGATTCCAAAGATTTCCACGGATTTTAATGGATTAAAAAATATTTCCAAAGGTATCAAGGGATTTCAAGAGACTCCGAAGGATTTTCATGGATTTCAATGAAATTTCAAGCGTTTTTGAAGATATCAAGGGAATTCACAGATTTTTGTTAGGTTACGTTCATTTGTACAGACTTGTTATTTTTATGTATAGTACTTCACTTCTAGATGAGATTACGAATGGTCTGAAATAAATCATTCCTCTATAGTTTCTCTACTTTTTACATTAATTCCTTCAATATTTTTGTTTTATTTATTCCAGTGCTGATTATCCTATAAAAGTTTTCTTTACAATGAATTTTTATAATTCATGGAATCATTTGAAATCTCTCATGCAGTATTTCTTAGTCACATGTATGCAACCTTTTGCAATCCTATGTAATCTTGCAATCTAGTGTACACAAAAAATCCGAGTACACTGATCTCGCGTAACTGTGCCGCCCCTTCGTGTACCGGCTTCACGGTTGTTCATGCTTAACTGCTTCTGTCTCCCCTTCTGAGCGTCCCTTGACGCCCTATACTCAAGGTCTTCGCTCGGACAGTCAGTGCCGTATCAGAAGTTGTTTACATCGC
>JAUMHM010000079.1:13719940-13731432 GCA_032362435.1 Melikaiella ostensackeni
AGATTATGTGGAAAAATAAATTGCCACTTTTCCAAAATTTTCGTTTTTCTTTTGTAGGCTAAGTATTTATTGAATGAACCTCGTATAGTGTTAAATAAATTCATACATCTTACTGCTGTCCTTGCTCATGAAGCAAAATTATTCAGTGCTATAATTTTAATGTTGTACCGTAAACCGGGGCTAAGCGACGCACATGGGGGAAAGCGGCGCACCCTTGATTCTGCATTTCTGAATGCTATATTTGTTTCTCCTAGGTGAAAAATATAAAAGCTTACAACCAACAGTAGTAAAACTTCAATTGAAAAACGTAGAAGAAGCATTATCGCATTTTTAATACAGAATTAAGTGTGCGCCGCTTTCCCCACAAACGCACTACTTAGCCCCGACTTATGGTACCTAGTACGAATAAAAATACTGGAATCAGAATAAGGATTAAGATGAATTTCTTAATTTTGCCTTCTTTTGAATGAATAATAATTCTGTTATTTGATTAAATGAAAAAAAAATGAAATATTGTTGTTCAATTAGTCGATTAAATTTCGGGAACAAAATGTGGGATGTAAGAAGACACGTAAAAGGATGAATTCTGAGAAATTAAAATGACGTATATGTTCATATTGTCGCTTGATGCCCTCATGCCAGTATCGTTTACTTCGTCCTCTGAGTAATGCAACAGACTGAGTATGGGGGTGTTGGATTTGGTAAACTAGGGTTAAACAGCCGAGCGTTAACCTCGATTGAGCTTAATTAAGAAAAATTAACAAACACCCAGTACTGTGTTCCCCTTATGATAAAAAAACAGTATGAAAGTGCAGATATGAGAACGCGTTTACAGTAATAATATGCGACTTCAAACATCTGCAATAGCAAATTTTGTTTTCATTCAATCATTGTCGCGTGGGCAAATAACTAATCTATCAAATATTTAATAATTTTAAATGTACTTTCTTGTATATATAACGGGAATAGCAAATTTGCTTCGTAATAATCAATGTTTATCCGAAGATTATTAAGGTATTATCAGGATTGAGATATTATCAGCATAAATTCGTACAAAGACTATCCATATGAAGAACACACATAAGCCCATTGAAGACGCTTCAACTTCACGTCGATCAAATGAATGCGGGTGGAAGTGTCTAAATTCTAACCTATCGGACCTCTCTGTTCTTTCATACTTTCAGGACTCTACTTCATATGTAAACGAAATGGCAAGAAATTTTGAAATCTTCAAAGAATCTCTGTATTGTGCCCTTCTATGTTTTCTCAGATTAAAAAAAAATCTTAAGAAAATTTTATCCGCTGAGGTAAACTGTATGGCGTAAGGTGCTAATTTCAATTTCAGTTATCTTAACTTTGGAATAATCAACTTCTTCAGGGTGGCCACTGACCCGGAAACCGAAGAAACCGGGAATTAAGTACCGGTAAAAGGCGGGGAAATAGCCGGAAAATCGTTTGAAACCCGGGAATTTTTCCAATTCGCTTTTACTTTTGCAATAAATATCGTCTCGCTTTTCGAAACAAATGTATCTGAAGTTGTGCTCAGTGTTACCAACCATCTCCATTAAAATATCCAAGATCATTTTATATTCAAGATTTTAAAGTTAATGTTTCGCTCAAAAAGGAATGTTGCTTTTATACTATATATTTAAAAATTTAAAGCTTGTGTTGATGGACCGTTCAAATACTAAAGTTCCTTTTATTTTTAAGAACGAAAACTTCCTTTTTAAATATTCAATATATAAT
Organism: Melikaiella ostensackeni; assembly: GCA_032362435.1. Classification (NCBI taxonomy): domain Eukaryota; kingdom Metazoa; phylum Arthropoda; class Insecta; order Hymenoptera; family Cynipidae; genus Melikaiella; species Melikaiella ostensackeni. Next base: position 13,721,687 of record JAUMHM010000079.1, read on the forward strand.
TACATAGGTAATCTACATCTATATAATTAATTACTAATAATAAGCATAATAAAGTTATGATTTAGGGATGCTCTAAATGTTCCGCAAATGAATTGAAAACCCGCTTTTCGAGAAAACCCGATTTGAAGTTGGAGAGTGCCATAAGCTCACGTGTTAGACATTTTGTCTTCAAATATAAAATTTACACACTTCCGGTTATTTCGCGGAAATAATAGTATAATGTTACCTTAATATAGCACAGATTGAAGCATAATTTTCTATCGGAAATACAAAATCTATATTTTAGATCCTGTGACACAAAAATGTGAATACATATCTCCTAAACTACGATCAACAAAATGGGCCCTTTTCTTACGGAACGTCACAATTTTTATTCTGAAATAACATCAATTGCTTCCTTGCGTAGAATTTTCACTGCGGTTTATTAAATCACAGACTTCACATTCTTTCCTCTATTCTCCTCTTTTCCCCCTTTTTAAATATTTCCTCTTTTTTCCGGCTTTCAAGAAAATTCCCCTTTTTATCGTTTTCTCGCTTAAATGAGAACTGAATTGACAGAAATCAATAAGAAATTTTAACTATACTGGGGGCTAGCACCCCCCTCCCCAAAGTTCTTGTTATAAGTAAAAAAAAAAGTTGAAATCCTTCTATTCGAAAATTACCTCACTCACTCTATAATGGTAGTATAAGTAGTCGACTGTCGACTCGGCAAGATTGAGGGAACTGAGAAATTTGAATTTGGCGCGTTTTCGAATTCAGCCTCGTTGTCAGAGGGCGCTCACATGCACGCAACAGAAGCGCTCATATCAGCTGACAGTATTTTTCCAGTTCCCCCCAAAATTCTACTCTGGATTAGCCCTTGTTTTTGGTTCAGCATTAATCTTTTTTTGGTAAAAAATTCAACTGTTTTGTTGAACATTTAATTATGTATTTTGTTGAAAATTCAACTAATTTCTTAAAAAGTAATCTTTTTTGGTTGAAAGTTAATTCGTTTTATTTGAAAAGTCTACTATTATATTTTGAGTTCAGAATTCATCTGGTTTGAATAAAAAATCTACCATCTGGTGGAAAGTTTAATTATTTTGTTGGCAATTCAACTATTTTGCTAAAAAGTCATCTTTTTTGTGAGAAAATTCGTCTGTTTTTTCAAACAGTTGTCTTTTTGGAGAAAATATCCGTCCTTTTAGATTGAAAATTTATCTTTTGGTAGAAAATTCAAATTTTTTGGTTGAAAACTCAACTTTCTTGGTTGAGAATTCAACTGTCATCTAAGAGATTCATATTTTTTTTATTGAAAATTCAACTATTTGGTTGAAAATACAACTGTTTCTGGTTGAAGTTTAATGTATTTTGTTTGAAAACTAGATCATTTGGTTAAAGATTTGTCTTCGTTGGTTGAAAATTAAACTGTTTGTTTAAAAATTCAACTTTTTTGTTGAAAATTCATCTCTTCTGCTTGATAGTTCAATTATTTGATTGTAAATGCAACTGTTTGGTTAAAAATTAATTTTTTTGGTTAAAAATTCAACTATGTTGTTGAGAATTCATCTTCCTTTGTTGAAAATGAACTTTTTTGGTGAAAATTCATCTTTTCGGGCTTAAAAGTCAAATGTTTTCTAAAGCATTCGAGTTTTTAGTTAGAAAACTTAACTTATTTGTTGAAAATATATTGTATATATTGTGCAATATATTTCAACTTGAAATCTTAGGAATATGGTACCTACAATAATGTTATTTAAGAGAATTTATTCCCCTATTATTTCCATATTTTATTAAAAAATATACCTATTTCCCCTGTTTTGAGAGCATTTTGGACTGTGAAGTCCGAAATCACTTTTACAATAATTTACATGTATATTTTACCATGGATTCTAAAATGTTTTATTCTTTTCAAAATTTATATAATAAAGAAATTAGTATTGAATGCTTATTATTATAAACGCTTAAAATTCAGCCGGGAAAAATGTAATTTTTGACCGGGAAAACCGGGAAATAGCCTGGAATTTTTGTTTGAAGTTTGAGTGGCCACCCTGGTCCTTCCAATTGCACAGGCCATTAGATGCTGATCATACCTCAAGTAATTTTCTTATGAATTTTTTCAAATTAGGAATACAGATTCATTAAATTTCTATCTAACAGTCTGTATGCATAGCTCTTTGTATGTTTATCCTGATAATACCTCAAAAGAACTTCAAAAATTTGTTTCATACTTTTTAATTTATAAATTAGGTATCACTGGTCAACAAAATGTGACCTATCTGTATTTTAAATGGGACGTGTCATTTCCGCAGTAGTTTTTTTTGTGCTGAGTTCGATTCTGACCTCCATTTTTCGCCTACGCATCAGGTTTTTGAGTTTTTTTAAGTCGAACCTTTTTTTTTTAATTGCAAATCACGCTATAAGTGGATTACTTTTGCAATAGCTCAAACGGTTCTTGAAATACACAAAAAACAAACTGAGAAAAACGTAAAAAAGAGTTTTTGAAACATTATACTGAGCTAAATATGAACTTTTTATTATTCAAATAGGGATGATTTTCATCGCTTTTCAACGGAGAAAAAATCGTTAAAAAGTCTATAAATCCAGCACTGACCGTTCGCAAGATGCATGACAGCTTATTCAAGACCAATAATAATTCGACCCGAGTTCAAGAGAACTTCAGCGAATTCAAGCGGACTTAAAAGAACTCAAATGAATTCGAGAGAATTCAAAATCCTAATTCAAATGAATTCGACGAAATTTAAAAGAATTAGAGCGAATTCAATGACTTAAAAAAAGAAGAATTCATGCAAATTCAAGATAATTCATGGAATTCAGGGGAATTCATAAGAATTCAAGCGAGTTACAGAGAATTGAAGTAAAATCAAGCGATTTCCAGAGAATTCGGGTGAATTCGAGTGAATTTAAGTACATCTCGGAGATAATTAACTTTCAAAGAAATTACAATGAATTCAACCGAATTCGCGAGTACAATTATTTGCCTTAAATAAGCATAAATTGTAAAACTCTCAGCTGTATAGAAAGGATAATGCATGAATTAAAAAATAAACATAAAAGTAAACATTGAAATGAAGAGGCATAACAATGTACGTCCCTGCCCCAAGGATCTTTCACGGTTAGCACTTATTTTTCTCGGTCAGCGAGCAGTACACCGACAACACATCGGCAAAGGAATTCCTGACAATATTGACGTCATCAAGTGATTTCCGAGTTAATCATATGAATCGTAATGAATGAGTCAACCTGACTCACGGTGAAAGTACTATTATGTGCGATTGTGCGCTCCGGATGGAGTCAAGTGCTCAAGTTTGGCTACCGTTTGGCTACCGTTTACGAATCCATTATACAGTTAATATTCAAAGATAACTGTTAATCTATCGAGCATGCGTGTTTCAGACAATTGAGATTTATATACATATATGCATAATGGTGTCAACTATGTATAGGAGTGCAAAAACGTAATTGACCTGCATTAACTCACAGAATGGTGAGATACAGGTCGCGACTTCAATTGGCAGAATGTATATTATCATTCCCATGACTTCAATCCATTTTTGGAGAATGCAAATTAAACAATTTTTCAGGGCCTAAGCTTATTGACTACTGAGATTTCGGACTGCCTATTTTTATTTCCTTCACCGTCCTCTATGCTATGTCTATGCTAACTAAATCAGGGTGGTGTCATTTCTCGGTTTTTCTTCGATGATTGAAGTTTGAAAATTGAAGCCTTCAAAGATGAGAATTTTTTATTTGAAGTATTTAAAAGAAATTGTAAATTAAATTATTGAAAGTAGAACTCTTCATAATTAGAAGTATATTAAAATTAAAAGATTAAAAGTTAGCAATTTAAACGTTCAATAATGTAAAATTTCAAAACAGTATCCTTTAAAAGTAAATAAATGAGAATTTAAAGATTAAAAAATTAGACAAATTCCAAACGAGAATCACTCAAGTTTTTTTTTAATGAAGTATCTAGGCACACCGAAAAAATTTGGTCTGCGCTCACCGATTTTCGGTGAACCTAGCCGCCTTTTCCAGTGTCCCTGGGCTCACCGAAAATATTTGTCCAAGGATTACCGAATTTAGGTGAAATTAAAGTTGGTCAATTTTCATTTTCAACTTTCAAACGACAAATTTTAAATACTATAACTACCAAGCAATTAAAACAGAAAAATTGTAATTTCAGAAGTTTTGAATTGAACATTTACAAATTTGTAGCGTTAAAAACTGAAACATTTTTACCTTGAACTGTTTAAAATTGTATAATATCAGATCAGAAGCATTCAACTTTTTACTTCAACTATATTTAAAATTTAATGCCGTCAAAATTTAATAACTCCGGAAATGAGTATTAAGTATCAAGTATTAAATATTGAGTATGATTATTATATTATTAAATATGCAACGTTCCGGATTGAACAATTAAAAATTAAAGACTTCAAAACTAACGTTTTCAAATTCAAAATTTCAAAATTGAATCATTTTAATTTTGACAGCTTGAAAAGTAAACTTTTTAGAATGAGGCATCGAAAACTGCATATTAGTCTTAAATGTGAAATTTTTCTAAACTGAACATTTCAAACTGTAAGCTTATGAAATTTCAATATTTTGAAGTGGATATATTTTGAAATGATAATTCCATATTTGGGTTAGGATTAACACAATGTTCAAGGATCTCTAAAAGTTCAGAATTTCTTGAAATAAATTGTTATCCAAGATTTCAAAAATTAAAAAGCTTTTTTCTGGATACAAATTTTAAAAAAATGTACTTCATACAAGTTAATTGCGATCAAGATATTTCACAACATTAGTAAAGGTCTCAATATATGTATAAAATTTGTCTTCTTTATTTCTAAAATCAAATTTTTAGGAATAGAAAGTTTCAAGCTGATCATTTTTGTCCAGAAAACTTTTAAATTATTAAAAATCCTAAGTGACTTAATTAGCATATTGCTGGATTTAGTTAATTCCATCGAATATAATTGATATATTTGACACAAAGTATTGAGCTATCGACATGAATGGGTTTTGCTTGAAAATTTTGAAAATTTTAACGTAATTACATATTTCCTAACTAGGTTTTCAAAACTTAATCTCTTTATGAATGAAATACGAGGAGAATAAAAAGGAGTTATTTTCTAGGAATGTGATTGTGAAAACGGTTCTATTTATCAAATCCTCGAAGTGAATATATTTTCTACATATCAAAAGACGAGTTAAAAGAGCAATTTTCTCATTGTGTCCTTGTAAAGATAAGTTGTGAGATCCTCATAAATATTTTCACCGGCCACAACATCGTGTATATCGATTCAAACGCGCGCAGACCTATTGTAATCGAATAAAGGAATACTCCTACGCTGGCATGTTGATACTTAATTGCGGGAACGCGAGTAAGAGATCAAAGACGGCAAGGAGGATGCTTTCTGACAAGAATTTACTATTATAATATTATATTGCTACTACATCAAGTTGAAAAATTTTATCCTTCATTATCATCCGTTTTTATCGTCTAAATCAAACTTTCTTTTTTTGAAAAATGTGGTATCTGACATACTATGTATATTACAATTCGTCTTCTTTTACATAGTAGAAAATTTACAGAAGCACCCAAATTTGGAAAAAATTATTCCGATTTCTACAATAAGTATGTAGGTATAAAATGCATTTGAAATTCTGAACAAACTTTCTGTATTCTGTTCAGTTTGAAAAAAAATCAAGAATTTCTCGAATTTTATACTTTGACCTTAATTTTTGACATGAGATATGCAAGCTGTGATACAATTTTTTGAAATTTACACAATGCAATCTCTAAAATCTTATCTTCAATTTAAGCCGATAAAACTGAAAAAAATTTTATTGGTTCCCGAGAAATGACTAAATATGTCCAAGCGTGTCTGCGACAGCGGTGATCACCGCCTGAAACTCGCCGCTTGGCCATTTTTGGTCATTTCTCGTGAACCCATGAAGATTTTTTCAACCATTATTTTTTCAAATCTCTACCTCTCTTTTTGATCGAGTTATCGCGGTTCAAAGTCAGCAGTGATTTTTAATAGTACTCGCGCTAGTCGTACCGACAATTTCCGACGGTAGTGTACTATTACTCTTTCAAGTCTCTCAAATTAAATATTGGTGTAAAATTCTTCAAACTCAAATAGAGATATAGAAAGAAAAAATGTTTCCTTCTCGAGTATGAATCACGGAAACATATACATATTTATATTCATGAGTTAACAAATTATGATGAAGATAACAAAATAAGATTTGAATTCGAAAGAAATGATATGTTCTTGTATTTCCTTTGGGAACGATAACTTCTTGTGAGCAAACACAATAGGTGCTTTGCACCGCGCGAGTGAGTGAGGCAATCTAATCTCTCCCGAATATTTGTTCAATGAAACGACGAGCACACCTGGGGAACTGAATGTGAGTACATAGGAGGAAATCCCGATTCAGGATGGTGCAGTGGTTAGTAATACGACACGTGCAAAAGAGAAGCTTGAACTCACGTGTTCTCACGAGTCACAGAAAATAGCTACAACTTACACATATGGACATGATTGTTTTTCTAAGCCATGATAGCCTAGATTATTGAATTTTAAATCTCACTCTTACAAGACCTAACTTACAAATGCCGATACTAAATACATAATTACTATCCGACCAAGAATGTCTTAATTTCTTTCATTTATCATTTTTTTTAGGCTAACAAGTACTTTATGACTATAACTTATAAGTTAATATTAATATTAACTTATAAACTTATACTTTTTACACTGGAGAAACAGTTGATAACTGCATGGTAACTACTCCATTGAAAATTTAAAACTACATTTACATCTTTTCCTACGCACGGTGGGGCTGAACTAAACTTAAATGAAAGTTTCAGGCAAATGGGATTTTTCGATGACATATTTATGATTTTATGGTAATGTAACATCCCTCGAACATTTTAAGATGAAAATGAAAATAATCGGTCGGGTGTATTTTGAGAAAAGTCTATTTTTGTATTCAATTACTAAGAAATAAAGAAATTTTCATAAGATAATATGGTAAATATTTATTAACATATTTTTGTGGTTATCTGTCACACCACGAACATTTTTAAATGAAAATGAAAATAATCAGAGGGTTTTTTTTAACAAACTTGAGTTTTGTATTAATTACTAAGAAATGAAGACATTTTCATAAAATTATATGGTGAATATTGGTTAAAAATTTTTTAAATAGATTTTTTTATTGAATGGTTGTCTGTCACTACACAAACATTTCAAGATGAAAACGAAAATAATCGGAGGGGTGTTTTTTGAAAAAACTCGATTTTTACATTTATTTACTAAGAAATGAAAAAAATTTTCACAATTTTGTATGGCAAATATTCTCGTTTTCATCCTAAAATATTCGTGGGTGACAGACAACCACTATTAAAAAAAAAATTTATCAAAAAAAAAAATGTTAACCAATATTTACCATACACTGTTAGAAAAATCTGACTGAATTTTAATGCGCATGTACTGGAACTTATTTTTATTTACGTGCATTCAATTTTAAATGTCATGTACAGTGTGCATTAAAATTCAAACATAATAATTTTAATGTGTGTTCGGTTTAGCTTCCACCTTCATAATTAATTTCAGTTTAAAAAATGGTATAATTCACCTTAGATTTTCCGTTGATCCAGTTTTTTGACTTTGTAGGTGAATTACTTATCGTAAAATCATGTTGGGGTCTAAAAATGCAATATATGTAAGTTGTCTCATAGGTTATGTCTAGAATTGGATTCTCTTTGCAAAATTCTGTAGAACTGATAGTGTCAAATATCTGTGGGTTATAGTACGATAAAAAGTATAGCATTTGTATATAAAAATAAATGAAAAACACTGTTTTGACACATGAAATATAGGATAAAAAGGATTTTCATAAATGAATTTTCAGTGACAAGTGCATGAAAATTATTTTTAGTTACCAGTACCTGAAATTTAGGTTACATTTGTAATTTAAAAGTGTCTGAATTTTCGAGAATTTTCTAACATTGTATTTCATTTTTTAGTAATTAAATACAAAAATATACTTTTTTCACAAAGCACTCGACCGATTATTTTCATTTTTATCTTAAAATGTCCATGTGATGCCATATTACCATAAATAATAAAAAAATCCATTTACCTGGAACTTTCATTTAAACTTGGTTCAGCCGCACTATGCACGCAGATGTCAATTCTTTTCCATTGTGCTGATTGTGCAACGAGTTTCGATCCACTTTTCGATCAAAATTTTACACCTTAGGTTTTAGTGTGCATTTACCTATGAAAACATCGTATTTATATTGATGAATATATATTTTAAGAGAAAAAATTCCCTTGTTGCAAAAGAATTGGACTCTTGAAACATTATTTAATAATAACGTTTCTAAAGGCTTTTTTTAAATGCACACATGACACATAGCATGAATTCTAATTTTTATCCACGTGTAGAAATTTTCCCATTTTTTCTTATTTGAAGTTGGGTTCTGATGGGGCCCCTATCAGAAATTATAGTTCAGAAAAACTGATGGGGGCCCTATCAGACTCTAGTGAACAATTTCTTGCTTTGCATAGGTAAGGAAAATCTACCCAGATAAATGTTGAATTAAGATATACTGCACTTATATTATAAATAAATATTAAACTTTCTGATAAATTGAGAAAACAATCAACAAATTTGCTACATTTATTTATTAAATTCTTGCAATATTTGAGAGTTCGGTAACATCCAGCTCAAATTTATTGTTTCTAGAAGAATGCTAAATTAATGTTTTTGATATAATTTTTCGCTAACAAAAGTTTTCAAACGTTATGTAGTGAAATAAGATAAATTAGTTAAAGTTTTCTATTCTTACTAATTTTTTTGTCATTAATTTTTAATATCGAGAAACCCGCTCCCTTCTGTTTGTAATTGCGTATGTTCTAACAAGGCCTCAGAAAATAGTAAAAATTAATTTCTTTACTCTATAGTATCTTTCACTGAATTAAACTGTTTCTGATGACCTTGTGATGTTTCTTGGATGTTCAAATTTGAGAAAATAATTGAAAATGTTAAAATAAATATATGAATTTTAAAATTTTAAGACTAAGGATTTTTTTGCGAAAAAATCTAGGATCAGTAATAAAATTGAGATTTCCTTATCCCCAGACAATCGCAAGTATTTGAAAATCAAACTACACTCGTATTTTGAATTGCCGCCTGAATGCTACACGCTACAGGCGACGCACATCGACTGACGCCATGATAAGAGTTTGCTGCCAGCCTGCCACATGGTCTCTTCGTGTCACTTGTCCATATACATAAAAGATAAAATTCTTGAACATTTGACTAATTATTTCTTGAAGTTTTAAGTATGGATACATATCGCGAATATTAAAATATATCATGAATTTGTAGAAGTGAAGGCATCAAACTTTTGAACGCAGAAAAATAGTAGTGAAATTGCGTAGTGAATTCTAAATCTTAACCTCAAATCGTACATGTTCTGTAGAAAATGTAGTGCAAAAGAACATTTCTAAACACCAGCTTGGAAAATATTCCCTGCTTCAAGTGTGCAAATGTAATAAATGTGGTTGTTTAAAATAATGCTCGAATGTGAAAGATTCGAACGTGATGTGTAAATTCTATGTATGATTTACAGGGCATTCATCAGTGGCGTAACTAGAAACGTGGAGGCCCCCCTGCAAAATTTTTTAGGAGGCCCCTTTAAAAAAAACACAGAAAAA
>JAUMHM010000079.1:13731532-13756161 GCA_032362435.1 Melikaiella ostensackeni
CCCCCCCCCCCAATCATCCTACATAATTTGTAGATAAGCCCTTAAATATATTTTTGCTACTCAGCCTAAGAGGCCCCACACAGGAAGAGGCCCCCCCGCAACGTGGGGTTTCGCTGTACAGTAGTTACGCCACTGGCATTCATCCTACTGCATACTATTTGGAATTGTTTGCAGACCTAATTATACTAGATTGACTTATACTAGATCGGATTTACATATTATTAGACAATTTCTAATAATATTTCAATCTAATCTAATTGAAGTGAACAAATACCCCCATAGGAGCCCCACAGAAACCCTTCTTTTTAGTTGGGCTGTAGAGGGCTGACCCCCACTAGAACACTACTAGAAAGTCTAGTGGGGCCCACATTGACGAAAGCGTTAACGATGGGGCCTCGACTAATTTTCCCACTCGAACCCGAATGGAAATTGGGAAACTTGTTAGAGCCCCACTAGAGCCCTTTCGAAATTTTTGCACAGATTAGAGCCAGCATGTGTTTTTAAGTTGCTTATACCTCCAAGAGATAAATGCAGAATTTAATACTGGTACCCCAATTTTTGTATAATTTTTTTACGCATATCATAATATTGGATATTATATCGGTTTTACACTAAATCATCTACGTAGGTAGATGTGAATGCAGTTGTAGTTTTCAATGTAGTAGTTATGTAGGTGTCAACTTATTGTTTTTCTCACTGCAACGAATTGATCCACTTTTTGATCAAAATTTGGCGCCGTGGGATTTAGAGTGTACTGATTACAGAATTTTCATATTTAAGCCCTCAGAACTTAGAAAAATTTGAATTATTTAAAACTCAACTTCAAATTAAAGTAAATTGAATAGTTTTTTCTTTGAACTGCCTAGATAATTTAGGGCAACTGGAAAGGTGGTTTAAGTTTAGTAAATTTCAGGGAGCGTAGCAGAAATATTTTCGGTGAACCTAGACACTTCGTTTAAAAAAAAAAAATGCACAATCATCTAAAAACACAAAAATTCTGAAAATATATGTACTTTTGAAAAAAGCAGTGTCTATATGACCGAATCCATTTCAAATCAGGCAGGCGGTGCAACTTCAAGTCACAGAATCATTCGCCTCTTAAATATGTTGTTTTTCAAAGGAAATAAAATGACACGTATTTCACCGTTTTGAGAAAAAAAAATCATTTTCGCGAAGTTATGGGTATTTGAAATTCTAGGGTTGTTAAAAAATCACAATTTTTTTCTTCAAATCTTTATTACTTTTAACCTCATTGAGATATTTAAATTTTCTTTTCTGACTTTAGTGAGGTTAATTTTTTCGAAAAAATTGAATTTTTTCATTTTTCTTACGAAAACGACAGATTCGACAAAATGATGAAAAAATACTTTGCTCATTTTAAAAAGTTCTGCAACAAATACCTCTTACTTTTTTATGATACCTTGCATTGTTCGCATGAAAAATTAAAAAATTCAATTTTTTGACAAACAAATTTTTGTGGTCACAAAAATCATGAGGCTTGCATGAAACTTACAGAATATGTTCCTTATATAAGCGCAAATATTTTAAAAATATTGCATACAATAAATTTTTTTTTTATAAAATAAACTTTTCATTTCCGAAATTCAGCCAGGAAGTCAAAGTCGAATTTAAATGAAAACCCCACTATCTTTATTTTATCCAATATTTTTTGAAAATTCGTGCTTATAAAAAAAAGTCATTTTGCAAGTTTCATGCAGGCTAAATCATTTTTGTGGTCACGAGAATTTTTTTCGAAAAATTCTTTTTGTAGAACTTTTTTAAATGAGCAAAGTTTTTTCTGAGCATTTTGTCGAATCAATCGTTGTTTGTAAGAATAATGCGAAAATTCAAATTTTTGAACAACAAATGCTCATGACCACAAAATTGGTTTGGCCCACATAAAACTCACAGCAGTCTTCCTTATCAAAGTACCAAATTAGCAAAAAACAAAAAATTGAGCAAAAAAAAGGTGGGGTTTTTGAGAAAATCTACTTCTAATATTTTCAGAAAAACTACCGCCATTTTGTTAATTTCAAATATTTTGTTAATTTTCCGGCGAATTTTGAAAGACGACTATCAACTTCACTAGAGTCGGGAAGGAAAACTTGAATATCTCAATTAGGTCAAAAAATTGAAGGTTTAAAGGAAAAAATTGTATTTTTTGAAAAACAACCCTTAAATTTCAAATACTCATAACCACTGGAAAATGATTTTTCTCTCAAAGTGCTAAAATACGTGTCATTTTCTTTCCCTTGAAAAACAACACATTTAAGAGGCGAATGATTCTGTGACTTGAAGTTGCCCTGTCTGCCGGATTTGAAATGGATTCGGTCATGTGTATCGAAAAAATCCGGCTATTCGTATCGAAATTTCGGTACACGTAGCCACGGCCTTTAAAAAAAACCAGCTCCTTTTCTCATTTATAGATTTGAGTACATAATAAGATGTTTCAAAAATTATATATTAAACTTTAGCAGACAACAAAGAAATACTTCATTTAAACTTCGTTTGGGGTCCGTTTGAACAACTTTATAGATACATATTTATTTTTGAATTTGTACTTGATGAGAAGATACGAATTCGGATTATAGTTATGCGAATATATTTCGAAGATTCTAACATGAAAAAATCGGTTAGCTTATTTTTTGAGCCAAAGGGGCGTCAAATCGTGCACAATGGAGAAACAGTTGACAGCTACATAACTACTACATTGAAAACTAAAACTACATTCCACATCTTCCTACGTAGATGTCAAAACATGGGATTTAGTGCGTAGTACTAGTCTTCCGACGAAAATAATTTTAAAGATGGATAAAGTTAAGAGAAGTAAAAATTTTTTAGCTCCTATCTTAAGATAGGACTTCCACTATTCATTATTTTCGATTTAAGTTCCCTTTAAAATATTCATTACATATTTTTTAGTAGAACGTGATTCTCCATACAATGTATTTAAGACCAATGAAAATCATCTTATTAAAAAATTTATTTTGCAAGTCAGTAGTCTAGCTGCGGCTTATCAATTAAGATGTAAACTAATTATCTGAAATAATTGTGTAATTTGAAAAAATGGATAAATAAACTGTTTTTGAGAATAATAATAAATAAACATAATATATATTTATAATATATATAATATATAATAATAATAAAATGACCTGTTATTGAAAATAATAATAATATTAGGATTAAAAATATTATTTAGAGAATTGCGCTAAGGTGTCATTACGGTATTACACAACGCACTTTAGGGGGTCGGTTGGGTCCAAAGTTCACCAGAAATGCGATACCTGAAGAAATACATAATAAAGCTTCATAAATCGAAAAATAATTGAGCTTTACAAATATTTAATATATTCCTAATATTGTATTAATAACCTGACATCCCCATGATAAATTTGTCAGAGCACAATGAGGGTATTTTGCTCCCCCAGTGTGGTTTTCCAAATGAAGGGACACGGTATCCCAAATTCTGAAGATGATATACAATAGGTTATAGGAGCATGAAAGCGCAGCATTGGTCTTCAAATTTGACAGAAGAGGGATTCTTACCCTAATTTCTCCCTATTTAGACACGTTTCTCTTCTTCCCAGGAGACGCTTTCCTCGATGCTGGATCGATTTCAGATCCACATGTTTTGCAGTCCACAGGACCCCATGGATCGACACATTTACTGCTTAAAATTACCACTCATTAAAAAATGGCTATTCACTTTCGAACATGAATTAATTATTTATAAATTGATGAATTGTGTTATAATTAATACACTTTTTCTGTTAAATTCTCCAGAATTGTCATTTCACAGAATCCTAAAGCGCGAATGACACCTTGGATGGCACATTCATGTTATTCCCTTTTCAGATCCGGAAAATATTGACTCACTGAACGTACACAATATGCAACTAAAAACCGGATTCTCAGTTGAAATGCAGATCTACATTAGGTCACTTTCTTCTTTCCAAAATATCCAAATTTTAATCGTCTCTTAGATTTTCTTCACTTTATTTGTTTAGATACTTTGATGCACTAATTCTTTAAAAAATTTAAAAAAGTTTTTCGATGTCAGTGTTTTGGAATCAATAAGAATAAATAAAAGATAAAATGTTGGAAATTAGTGTTCATTCGAAATGTCATTTTGTGCACCTTCGGGTGTTCGTCTCGTCCCAAGTGACACCATAAGACTGCTTAGCAAGCAGAACTGTCAAATCGTGCTTGCCTGCGAGCATAGAGTTGCTACATGGGTGGGGATTGTCCCGATGACAAACTTACTTACACTTGATGCATGTGTGCCGGTGCACATGTGGGTCTCTATTGTAGTCATCTCAAGACGATTCAGCTGAGTCTAAGATGTTTTGATTGGTTCACGGTTACGCGAACTGGGGACGCATGAATCATGAATCCAGGTGATGTTTTCCGTCTCAGGTAGCTGGAATTTTCTGTAAAGAGTCTAAAAAATAAAGAAGATTGAGTGAAATTCGAGCTACGTATGTATTGTAATTATTATCTTATATAGGATCATGCGTTCTATTTTTAAAGTAGATATATTATATGGTTATTTAAGTGCATTTTTTCAAAGGTAATAATGATTGAAACTAAAATACGTGTATTGTAATTTGTAATTTCAAATTCAAATTAGAATAACAATAAAAGTATTTAGAATTTATTTTACAATAGTGTGATTATACTTTTGCATTACATGTGTACTGTACAAATGTAGTCAAATCCCAATAACACTCTAAATCTCAAGGTGTCATATTTTGATCCAAAGTTGAACACATCGTTGCACAATGGAAAAACTATTGGCATCTACATGAGGAGATGTGATTGTAGTTTTAATTTTCAGTGAAGTAGGTATGTATTGTTGGCAACTATTACTCCATTAATTGATAAATTGCAGTTTTACTCAGTTTTAAAAATATTTCTCTACTTCGAAGTATGATACTTCAAATTCGTCTGACCAAAAATTGAAATACATATATCAAATTCTCCGTAAAACTAGAAGAAAAAATTATTGATCTCATATATTTTAGGAGATACAGCCTTCGGAAGTTATATTTATCTGAAAAATTTGTCAACAAAAGTATTTAGTTTTAGTTTCTTAGAAATAGCATATTTCCTGTGCATTGTAGACAAAAGTGGTCAGAACATGAGTTAAAGCAGACTTGACTTCAAGCAAATCTAAATAAAATAAAATGTTATGTCTCTCATACGTCCGAAGTTACAGCATGTTGAAAAATAGCCAATTTTATCAAAGTTAGTTAAAAAGTATTTTTTTTTAATATTTGCGTTTCTATTGAAATTTGTGTTGAAAGTTGTGTTTATATTAATAAAAGTACATAAAATAACATTAAAATTTGTAAAACTTTAATAACTCCTAAAATATATCCATAAAAATGAGTTTTCTTTTAAAAATTGATCGTTAAGTTAAAATATTTAATGTGTTGATGTGTTAATGTTAAAGTTAAGGTTTTATGGATATATTTTAGGAATTATTAAAGCTAAATTATTAAAGCAGTAGAAATCCAAATATTAAAAAAATCATTTTTTAACGAATTTTCATAAAAGTAGGTATTTTCAACATGCTATAACTTCGGACGTATGAGAGGTATAAGATTTTCACATCCTCATCTCAATGAGAAGGTATTGGTTTTATGTGAAAATTGACTTTCGCGGATTTCATTAAATCTTCAAGTTTCGATACCCACTGATTCCGGAAAAACAGGTTTTACGATGGTGTTTGTCTGCCTGTTGTTGTTGTTGTTGTCATCTGTATACTGGATAGCTCTTGAAAGACTAATTAGATTAGATTGTGCTTTGACATACGTTTTTAGGGACCAAAAAGAAAGGTCGAGTTCATCAACCAGCCTTTTTTGACCAATGGTTCTGGTTTTAGTCACAAAAAAAACTGAAAAATAAAAAATTCTATTTTGCGGTAAAACTATGCAAGATATGAAAAAAATTAAAAGATAAAAATTGTTCATCCAAAAAATATCTATAAATTTGTGATAAACATTTTTTTTGTAGAATGCGTAGTTTTTGTCTTAATCATGATTTCAATAAGATGCATAGTTTTCGTTTTAATCATGAACAATAAGTCTTTAAATAAAAAAATTTAATTTATGGGACAATGACACAAGATACAATAAAATGTTCAATAACAGAATCATTCACCTGAAAAGAGTCTACAAATTTATTGCTGTTCATTTTTTTATACTACATATATTCCTTGTTTTAATTTTGAAAAATAAAATTTAGAATAAAAATTCTAATTTTTGGAAAAACGACAGAAGATACAATAAAATGGTTCACGCGAAAATTTTTCGTCTAGAACTGAAGTCCCAGATCTAGGTACATAAATTAATATATCAGAAATTTAATATAATAGAGTTTAACATAATATAGAAAATGTTGCCTTTTGGACATACTTTATTCGAGTGCGAAGCGCGGGATACGTTAAAAGAATGTCTTCGTTAAAGCCGAAGGATATTTAACAAAAAAGAATTCATAATAACCAAATTACAGTTGTCAGTGGTTTGTCCATTAATTTTTGAAGGTCTATACATAAATGTGGAGGAAGTACAAAAACCGAACACGCAGCGCGAGGTAAATAAATTATCGAACACGAAACGCGAGATCCGATAGACTCGATAGACTCGAACTTGCGAGCGAAGCGAACCGCGCGTGTAGCGCGCGATGAGAATGTGCCCGTGCAGCGGGCAGATCTTTTTCAGATTGGCTTGAAATCAAGTCTGCTTTAACTCATATTCTAACTATTTTTGTCTACAGTGCACAGGAAATATGCTACTTCACAAAAACTGAAACTAAATATTTTTGTTGACAAATTTTTCAGATAAATACTCGTATAACTTCCAAAGACTATACAGGTATCTCATAAACTATATATGAGATAAATATATATTTTTTTTAATTTTTAATATACTTCATATTTTGGTCAGACGAATTTGAAGTATCATGCTTCGAAGTAAAGAAATATTTTAAGAACTGATAAAAACTGCAATTTTTCACACTTTTTCCAAAATTTTAATGTGTCTCGGATGTCCAAAGATGTTTAACGCTTAGATACTTTTTTCCAATGCCAAACTACAGAGTTTAAGCTACAAAAGCATCGCCTTGAAGTTATTTTTACGAAAATATACATAATAACCTGAAAATAAAAATTAATTTTATTCGATAATCCCTGCAGCAATTTTTCTCTTTTTGGTCTGAAAATAATCGAGAGGTATCACTGAAATGATTTCAGAAGAAAAACGAGAGGAGCAAGCCCCTTTGGGTTGAACTCTATTCAAGCCCACCGTGAAAAATTTTTCCTACGGGACAAAAAATTATGGCGAATTTTTGTTAAGTACAGTTTTTAATATGGTAAACAACAATTTGAATCGGATCGAACGTTTTGAGGATATTCTGTCACATTTCACACAAAATTTAAAAACTGCTCTGTGGATTTAAATCAGTTAGATTTCGCTGTTCATTAGTAAAAATCCTTACTTATTTGATTCAGTGATCCATTTTTATCTATTTGAATCAGTGAGATTGCTTTTTGAGTCAGTAAAATGTAAAAATTTTTATTGATAGCAGTGAACCACTTCTCACTGATTGAAATTTAGAGATTGTAAACCTTTAACTAGTAAAACAATTTATAACCGGATCGTCGGATTCGCATAAAAAGATAGGAAAATAATAAAAATAAAAAATAAAAAATGGAAAGATAGGAAAATCTACCCAGATGAATGTTGAATTGAAATATGCTGCACTTGGATTATAAATAAATATTTGAATTTCTGATAAATTAAGAAAACAATCAACAAATTTGCTAAATTTGTTTGTTAAATTCATGCAATATTTGAGAGTTCAGTAACATCAAGCTAAAATTTATTGTTTGTAGAAGAATGACAAATTTATTTCTTTGATATAATTTTTCGCGGGATAACAGAAGTTTTCAAAGGTTGCGTAGTAAAATAAGACAAATTAATTAAATTTTTCTATTTTTACTCATCTTTTTTTCCCATTAAACTTTAATATAAAAAAACCTGTTCCCTTCTGCTTGTAATTTCGTATGTTCTGACAAGGCCCTAGAAGACAGTAAAAATTAATTTTTTCATTCTACAGTATCTTTCACTGAATTAAAATGTTTAAATAAATATATGATTTAAAAAATTTTATACATAAAACTTTTTTTGCAAAAAAAGACTAGATTCAGTAATAAATTTGAGATTTCCTTATTCCCAGAACGTCAAGTATTTTAAAATTAAACTACACTCGAATTTTGAATTGCCGCCTGAATTGCCACAGGCGACGCACATAGACTGACGCCATGATAGAAGTTTGCTGCCAGCCTGCCACATGGTCACTTGTCCATAAAAGATACAAATCTCTAACATTTCACTGATTATTAATTTAAGTTTTGAGTGTGGATGCATATCCCGAGTATAAAAATATATCATGAGTTTGTAGAAGTGAAGGTATTAAATTTTTGAACGCTGAAAAATAATAGTGAAATTGTGTAGTGAATTTTAAATCCTAACTTCTAGTCGTCAATGTTTTGTAGAAAATATAGTGCAGAAGTAAATTTCTAAACATCAGTTTGAAGAATTTTATGTACTTTAAGTGTGCAAATGTGAAAAATCTGCCCGCCGCGCGGGAACATTCTCATCGCGCGGCTCACAAGTTTGAGCGCGCTACAGCGCGCATCTGTAGAATCTCGCGTCTTTGTACTTCTCCCACGTTTGTGCCTACACCTTTTAAAATTAAAGGTCAAACCATTAACAACTGTAATTTGATGATTGTGAATTCTCTTTCGTTAAAGCTCTTTCGGCTTTAACGAATACATTCTCACCACGTGTCTCGCACTTCGCACTCGATTAAAGTACATATGTCCATAACGCAAAATTTTCTATATTATGTTGAACTACATATATTATGCTAAATGTATGTTATATTAATTCTATACCTCGGTCCGAAACTTCTACTTCAGGCGAAAAATGTTGCCATCAAGCTTTTTATTGTATCTTGTGTCGTTTTTCT
This sequence comes from Melikaiella ostensackeni, assembly GCA_032362435.1. NCBI lineage: Eukaryota > Metazoa > Arthropoda > Insecta > Hymenoptera > Cynipidae > Melikaiella > Melikaiella ostensackeni. The sequence continues at coordinate 13,740,572 of JAUMHM010000079.1, forward strand.
ATGAATTTAAATTTCTTATTTTTAGTGTCACTTTTCACGGTTAAAACAAAAACTACACGTCTTATTGAAAAATGTTCAATTTACAAATTTGTATGTTCTCTTTTGCCTGAATAATTTTTGTGTGTTCATTTTTTTTCTTATCTTGCATAGTTCGACCGGAAAGTAGAATTTATGGATTTTTATCAAATTTTTCACGATTAAAACAAAAACTATGCATTTTTTCGTATCTCGCATAGTTTGGTGAAAAACAAATTTCTTTATTTTTATTAATTTTTTTACGGTTAAAACGAAAATTACGATCTTATCAAGAAATGGTTAGAAAGAAATTTTTAGACCTTTTTCAGATGAATAACTTTATCATGAAGCATTTTATTGTATCTTGTATCGTTTTTCCCAAAAATGTCCTGTTTTATTGTTGGTGTTATTTTTTACGATTAAAACGAAAATTAAGCATTTTATCAAAAATAGTCAGCAAGAAATTTTTACATCTTTTTTAGATGAATAATTTCGTTATGAAACATTTTATTGTATCTAGTGCACTTTTTCCAAAAATTTAATTTAAACATTTTTAATGTTATTTCTCACGATTAAAACAAAAGCTACGCGTCTTATGAAAAAATGGTCGCTAAAAATTTGTAGATCTTTTCTGGGTGAATAATTTTTGTTCATTCATTTTTTTTGTATCTTGCAAAATTTGACTGCAAAATGGAATTTTTCATTTTTTAGTATTTTTTTAGATATCTTAAATAATGTTCGAATGTTAAAGATTCGGACGTGATGTGCAAATTCTATGTATGATTTACAGGGCATTCATCTTACTGCATACAATTTGCAATTGTTTGCAGACCTACTTATACTAGATTCGATTATACTAGATCGAACTTAAATATTATTAGATATTTTCTAATAATATTTCAATCTAATCTAGTTTAAGTGAACAAATACTCCCATAGGAGCCCCACAGGGGCATTTCTTTTAAGTTAGGTTATGGAAGGGCGACGCCCACCAGACGCCCACCACTACTAGAAAGTCTAGTAGGGCCCACATTGACAAAAGCGTTACATGACCGATGGGGCCCCGAATAGTTTTCCCTACTAGAGCCCGATTTCCGAACGGGCTTGCGAAATCACGAAGACTTAAGACCGATTAAAATTTTTCAATCCGGATCGCAATGGTTCCCGGTTCCGTTAAAATGACCTTAACCCAGTGGTGCGAACACCAAGAATGTTTTTCTTGATTTTGTATCTGCGATGTTTTATGACTATTTTCCGATGAAAAAAAATCTTCGCCAGAGTCGTTTTTAAAAAAAATCTATTTTTAATTTCAAAATAAGAAATGTTTAATTTTTTTTCTAAAACAAAGCAAGATATCAAAATATGTCAAAAAAGCTGAATTTTTTCTCAGAACAATTTCTACAAAAACATTTCCTTATAATTTTTCAGCTAACTTCGTTTTTTTTTGACAAACTTGATTTTTCGATTTCATAATAAACTTATATTCTTATTTCTAGTTCTTGATTTAATTATTTTAAGTAGAAAAATTAGGAATGTACTACTACCCACATGTTCTTTAACACTAAAAACTTTTTATTATGAACCAATAACATTCTGAGAATAAAAAATCTTCACAAAAAGACCTACAAATTTTCTTGAGACTATTTTCTGATAAGAAGCATAGCTTTTCTTTCAATCGTGAAAAATGTTATTAAAAATAAAAAATTTCACTTCCCGGAAAAACAATGCGAGATACGAAAAAAATGTTCAATAGGAAAATTGTTCATCTCAAAAAGATCTACAAATTTGCCTGAAACTTTTTTTGATGAGACGCAAGGTTTTTGTTTCAATCGTGAAAATTGATATTAAAAATAAAAAATTATTTTTTCTGGTCAAATTATGCAAGATTCAAAAAATGCTACTAAGCAAAATTGTTCACCTCAAAACATCTGCAAATATTCTCAAAACCATTTTTAATACAACACATAGTTTTTGTTTTAATCCTAAACAATAACATTAGAAACAAAAAATTTAAATTTTTGGAAAAACAGTACAAGATGCAACAAAATGTTCAATGATAAACTTTTGACCGAAAAAAGCTCTACAAATTTCTTTTTGATCAGTTTTTCATCGTGAAAATATGATATTAAAAATAAAAAATTCAAATTCACGGGAAAACGACAAGAGATACAGTAAAATGTTTAACGACATACTTTTCCACCTAAAACCAAAGTCCCGTTAATTAATTAGACTTTACTTTTATCAAATTTGAAATTTAAAAAAATGATAATAAATGCACGAATATTATTTGTTAAGCGATAAACATAATTAATTAAACAAATCAAGGTACAGATATTAATGTAACATAAATTTATTATAATACTAATAATATAATAATAATATAGTAATATATAATAATATTATTAAAATAATAATAATAATATAGTATTCGTGAAGCTTGAAAACTTGACCAGTTTCAAACTTTTTTCCAGGGCTGTTTTTAAATCCCAAGCCGACTCTAGAACGGCCCCCAACTGCGTGGAACATCTTTTTTCTCATGTCGAAAAAATACGTGTCGACTAACTTCCTCCAAAAAACAAAATATTTTGTCGACGATCAATTCTACGAATTTTTGCGAATAGTATACAATTAAAAATTGAACTATTCCAGCATTTTCAGCTTTGGACAATTTCAATTAAAAATTGTTAAATTTTGAAGGGTTATGCTGGAATCTGTTATCATCCAATTGTATTTCAATTCTCTATGCACTATAGAAACGCACCTTTCATTTTAATTATAAGTGTGAGAAGAAAATATAATCTTGTCGATTTATCGCATCGTGTGTAAACGCAGTGATAAGAGAACAAAGATTCAAGATCAATAAAGAAACGGGAAATAATGTTTTCATACACGCGGCTCAGAATAAACACTCAAAAAAGGAAATGTTGGTAAAAATTATCTTTGATCCAATAAAATGTAAGAAAATGAAAGATAAGGAAAGTTATTTATTTGATTGATTCTTTCTTGTTACTGCCTCTCTGAATATTGAGATCGTCGATTATAATAAATCCAATTAAATTGTAGGTGATTGTAATCGATAGAATTAAAAGTAATTGTAATCACCTAAATTTAATATACACTACGAAGCAGCTACATAAAAATCTAGCTAATAAACAAGTTTTTCGTATATTTTAAGTCTAAACTCTGATGTGAAATTAATGTGTCTTCGGTGCATGATGTTGTAAAGTGCGTGGGTGACTAATAACGGAAACTATGATCCCATAAGAGATTAACCATTCCTAAGCACAAAATTATCTTGTTTACATAGACACAGATTCTTGATAATATTAATAATATGGGATCGCAGGCAAGTATTTGATTGTATTATTATTTAGGATACTGGAAGTATGTGGAACGATGGGTCTGTGATGTGGGCTGGAAGCTGTCCCTACATCCTTTTTAAAAATAATTAGATTTTGTTACTGGGGCGCGTACATGGGGGAGAATTCATTTAGGTAGGAAAGCAATGAAGGCTGAACTAGATTTTCTTTTAAAAAGAATCACGCCGCGAAACAGATCTCTTGTGCGTCATTAATATGTCGGACAAACGCATCCGTGAAGTTTACACATCCGGGTTACTTAAACAGAAAATTAAGGGGGATGATACCCAATCTTTAGATCATTATTGTGCTGTAATAAATATTTCGATTTACTGTATACATTTTAATAAAAAAATGTAATGAAGCACCTCGTTCTTATAATGGGTATCTTCATAAAACACTACATTTTCAGAAATATTACATTATGCCTAATCTATTGTTAGTGCAACTTATTAAAAATTTTATAATGGAAATATTTTCATTTTACCAGGATAAATTTGTATGAGTTATAAGTTTTTATTTAAAAATTCGTGTCGAAAAACAGTTTTATTCCACCCTTCTGGTCCAAACGTGGGATTTAGATTCATTTCATTCGATCATTGCAATCATTCTTCATAATTAATTAAATTCGATGTTAGTTCTTTTTTGTCCATTGGTCTTATACCAGTGTTTAAATATTGATTTTTATTCATAAGTTGTGAACGAATTTCTCTGGGTTCGAATCCCAGAGGGAGCTAGTGAGAAATTTTTTTACAAGTTATGAATCAAAATCAATATTCACATATTGATATAAGACCAGTAGACAAAAATGAACTAACATCAAATTTAGTTACTTATAAATATCTGGTCAATAACTATAAGTTCAAATATGAATTGTACAGAATGTTTTTCATAATGTTGTTTATCATATTTTCTAGGGCGTCCAGAAAAATCCTCTTTTCTCGATTTTCTGAAACTAAAGTTTCTTTCTGATGCATTCAAAATTAGTCTGAATTATTTTCAGATTTGAAAAAAAATCGTTACAAGTTGACAGAGTCTTTTTTAAATTCGTGAATACGATTAGTATACAGAAAGAATAAGAAACTGCTTGAAGTGCAATGTTGACAATAAAAACGACTTTGTCGATGCCTCTAAACATTTCTTTTAGCAATCTGAACGAAACTCAAAATAAATTTTTCTCCCTGAGAAAGAAATGTCTGAGTTAAGTTAGTTTTCGTGCAGGAAAGTAGGCGTCGAGAAAAATGTATTAAATTATATGTACTTTCAAGAATTGCAACATTATTATTGATAATATTGTTAAAGAGAAAAAAAAATCATAAGAAAAATTTAAAAAACACAAAAATCAGTTATTGAAAAACTTTTGCTTTTGACCGAGCTTTTTTTTTAATCGCTCTTTGACCAATTTTTTAAAATCATGGATTTGAAATTATTTGTTGATGAATTTAGACATCAAAAAATTACTTTTCAAAAATTGGATGCAGTAAATTTGCAGAAAATCTTTTTCTCGAGAAAATAAGCTTTAATTTGAATAAAATACCATCATTTTCAAAAATTTAGTAAAAAGCGATAGAAAAAAATCCGATGAAAAATAAAGTTTTCAATAAATAATTTTTGTGCATTAGAATTTTTTTTCATGGAAAAAATCTGTTGTTTCTTCAATAATAATACTGCAATTCTTGAAACTATAATTGAATACATTTTTCTCAAGACCTGCTTTCCCGCACGACAACTCCTTTAAAGTTTTTGAAAATTCAAAAATTGCGATTTGGCCGCGCATCCTTACATTTTATCATATTCTATCCTACACTTTCTTTGCCTGGTTTATCACCTTTTTACTTTATTCCTCTTTCCCAGAATTGGTATGGGGTCAACTTTGCACGTAGCATCTTTGCACGTGCTCAACCATGCACGTCAAGGACCAGACATCAAACTCCGCACGTGCCCATCTGTGTACGCTGAAAATTAGACATGCACAGTTGCCCAAGTGCCATCTATGCACGTCTAAATTCAAACGTGCAAAGATGGTACTTGGACAACTGTGCACGTCTAACTGAGAATGCTCGAAAGGTACAACTGGACACATACACGTGCACAATTTGCACTTGGACAACTTACTGTGCACGTCTGAATTCCAACGTGCACAGATGGCCATTTGAGGACTTGGAAAACTGTGTACGTTTATGTTCATAAGTAGGGTTTAAATGATGGTGGTCCAAATTTATACCTGTCGAATTTGTTTTTACGCAGGGACCCACGATTCCTCCAAATTTGCGCCAAGCCTGTAACGCAGTAATATAGGCAAATCGCAGTTTTTCCGAAAAGTCGATTTAAATGAGACATGCATAATGAAGGTATGCTCGACATTGTATTCATCCTCTCAGAACATTTTGAAGAATACGTTCGAGTAAATAATTTTAAATCAATGCACCCCTAGGACGACTATCTCTAAAACTTGGAAAAATAAACTTTGTTTACAGAGACTGTGCAATAATCAGTGATACAAAGAATCTCCTTCATAGCAGCAGAATATTGCGCTATATATCCCATATTCATGATACCCCATTTGTATCCCGAGTTATCCCAGGAATACCCAAATTTGCGCCCTTTAAGATATCCCTGCGATAATCCAGGACATAAATGAGATATCATGGGACATCCCGCAATATATTTTTCCTCAGAGGATTTAAGAGAATGCAATTTGTCGAACGCTCAACTATACGTACAGAGTGTCCCGGACTTAATTTAATTTACTTTCAGGTGTGTTAGACATTTTTATCATCCCACGCGCAGAGAGATCAAAGGAATTTTCTGCAGTAATCAATGTCTTTGGACAATATGATTTTTTGATTATTTGGGATCAATTGATCAATTTGATTCCTGGGAAATTTCCCTTTGCAGTAACACCTATCTCAGTTCATTTTGAGGGTAGTTCGAAATATTTGTCCATGCCCTACTAAGAAAGATCGAAAATTTTCTGCAGTAATAAAAGTTTTTGGATGGTATCCCAACATCGTTAAGAAAGCAGTTCGTCAGTAACTTTTATCTGAATTCACTTTGAGGGGTGTTGAAATTCTTGTTCATCCCCTACTAAGAAACATCGAGAAATTTCCGCAGTAATATTAGTTGATAGCCCTACTGATTTTTTAATCAACTTCATGGCCCAGGGCATGATATCCTAAAAACCATAGGAAACCATTTCTACAGTAAAAATTATCTGATTTCATTTTAAGGGGTTTGGAAATTTTTGTCCATCCCCTACTAATAAACATCGGAAAAATTCCACAGTAATGAAAGTTGATAGCCCCACTGATTTTTTAATCTACTCAATGGCCTAAAACATAATATCCTAACACCTCTGGAAAAATATCCTCGCATTAAGACAGTTATGAATTTTTTGAGGGGTGCTAGAAATATTCCCCACGAAGAAAAATCGACGAATTTCTGCAGTAACCACAGTGGTTGGCCCAACTGATTTTGCAGTCAACTCAATGAACAAGGGGATGATGTTCTAAAATCCCTGGAGAACTACCCCTGCAGTAACAACTATCTGAATTTACTTTGAGGGGTGTTGGAAATTTTTGTTCATGTCCTACTAAGAAACATCGGAAATTTTCTGCAGTAATTATAGTAGATGGCCCCGCTGACGAAGAAAGATTAAAAAATTGATGCACTAACGACACTGGTTGGCCCAACTGATTTTGTAATTCACTCAATGACACAAAAGATGATGTTTTAACATCCCTGAGAAACTACCCCTGCAGTGGCACCTATCTGAACTTACTATGAGGGGTGTTAGAAATATTAGCTCATACCGCATGAAGAATGATAAAAAAATACGGCAGTAACCACAGTGATTGATCCAACTAATTTTGTAATACACTTAATGACACGGGCAATGATGTCCTAAAATCTTTGGGAAACTACCCCTGCAGTGACAACTATCTGAGTTTACTTTGAGGGGTGTTAGAAATATTTATTCACCCCCCACAAAGAAAGATCAAAAGATTTTTTCAGTAATGACAGTAGTTGGCCCAACAGATTTTGTAATACAATCAATGATACAGGAGATGATGTCTTAACATCCGAGAGAAACCACCTCTGCATTGACAGCTATCTGAATTCACTTTGAGGGGTGTTAGGAATGTTTGTTCATCCCCCACGAAGAAAGATCGAAACATTTCTACAGTTACCTCAGTGGTTGGCCCCACTGATTTTTTAATCAACTGAATAACCCAAGGGATGATGTCCTAACAAGGTGTTTTTATGAGGATGTTAGAGCATAATCCCTCTAATCGTTCAATGTATGGAAAAAAACTGTGAAGCCAATAACATTAATTACTGCAAATAATTCACGATCTTTCTTAGTAGAGGATGAACATATATTGCTATCACCACTTAGATTACATTCAGATTAGTGTTACTGCGAGGGTTGTTTCCTGAGGATATTAGAACATTATCCCTCAACGTGAATTCAGATCAGTCTTACTGCAAGCCTAGTTTCCTGAGGATGTTAGAATTTCATCCTCAAGGTCAATAGGTATTAAAAAATTAATAGTGTCCAAACACATTCACTTATGCACAAATTCTCCCATCACAGTAAGAAGGGGATGGAAAAAAATGTCTGACACTCCTCATATAAATATAGATCAATGTCACTACGAGGTTGATTTTCAAGGGATGTTATAACGTTAGTCCTTAGGTCACTAAGTTGATCAAAAAATCATTTTGCCCAAAGAAAAAGATTACTGCAGAAAATTATTTCATCTCTCAGCGCAGGGGATGAAAAAAATGTCTATCACCCCTGGAAGTAAACGTAGATCGGTTTTACTGTAGGAATTTTTCAGGGACGTTATAATATCATCCCCCGGGTCATTAAGCTGATGGAAATATCAGTGTGGCTTACTTCAGGGGGGATTACTTAGGAAATTTTTCGATCCTCCTAAGGAGGGGATGAACGAAAATTTTCTGGCAGCCCTCGAGGCAAATTCAGATCCGTGTGACTGCTACGGTGTTGCTGAGTGGATATCAGAACAACAATCCCTAGTGCATTCGGATGTTCAAAAAATCAGTGGCTCCAACATTTTTCATGATTTGAAACATTTATCGCTCTTGATTGGTATAGCTTTAATATTATATAAGTCAAAAACTATAACTTTAACCATTCTTTGCACAAGGAATTTTCACTTTATTTTTTCATACAGCCATATACGTCCGAACACTTGAGCCTGGGACACCCTGCATATGTAACTGAGTGTTCGACAAATTGCACTTTTTAAATCCTCTGAGGAACAATATATTGCGGGATGTCCCGTGATAGCTCATTTATGTTTCTGAAAACCAATCTGCTTATTTTGCCAAGTTTTAGAGGCAGCCCCCGTGTGGAAAAATTTCATAGCACGCTGGTGTCAGGTCTGGCCCATGTCTGGCTTTTTCTAACTGTCTAATCTGGAAGATCTGATCTGGCCCAGGTCTGGTGCTAGTCTTACCCAAGTCTGACTTTATCTAGACTGTCTAGTTTGGAAGGTCTGGCCTGGCCCAGGACTGGTGCTGCTCATTATCCAAGAACAAAAAAGTTCTAAGTTCGGTCTGGAAGGTTTGGTCTGGCCCAGGAATGGCGCTAATCAGCTACCCTAGAACAAAAACTGTTCTAAGTTCGATCAGCAAATTTTGCATTGAAATATTTCGAAAAAGTTATAGGATGTCTAAAATAATAGAAAATCAGAAATTCACAATGTCAAAACAAGACTTTTTTTCTTAGCATCTTGACAATCTCGTCTGGTCTAGGTTTTGCGCTGATCAACTAAATACACTTATAGTGAAAGATGATTTTTTTCCAAGTTACACTGGAATTCCAATATAAGTCCGACTTTGGTTCTTGCCTTAAATGGTCTTGGACATATATCCGTGGGACTCGAATGTCAACAATCAGGGCCGTATGAACCATTTATATTTGACTTTCGTTCGCAGTAAAAAATATTTATTAAATTTCTTTAAACGTTTGTTTGTTTTGAGGGATAAACGCTGCCGCTTGTTTTCCTGCTTGTGACAGCCCGCTTCGTCAGTGCGGTAGTGGACGAGTTTGCTAACTTTCGAGTCAAGCTCTCTTTACCCCGTTGTCCCCTAGTCGTCGAACGAAATTCTCAGAAAGACATATCGCAGACAGACTTATTAGAGACTTTCAGTGTAAAGAACTTCTGAATCCGTCAAGAATTACAGCTACAGACTATTTTGAACTGTAAATACCAGATCCGTCGGGGAACCCTTAAAAGGCAGTAGAGACTTTACTACAGTACTAATTATTTGTGAACATTAATATTGCTAAATAGAGCTAAAAATAATTTTTTGAATATAATTGTCATTTAATTACTCTAACATGCCTAAGGATGGAATAAAGTGAGCAATAATTTTGAAATTAATGACTTAGTAATAAATATTTCAAACATTTGAATCCATGGTGTTAATCACTCGGATTTTAGGTATACACTAGATTGTAAGATTGCATGGGATTGCAAAAGATTCCATGGATTATAGGAAATTCATTCTAGAAAATCATTCATTCAACTCATAATCTCATATGGATGTACTATACACAAAAATATCGATTCTGCACAAATAAACTTCACCCAGAAAAAATCTGTGAATTCCATTGATATTTTTAAAATCGCTTGAAATTTCATTGAAATCCATGAAAATCCTTTGGAGTCTCTCGAAATCCCTTGATACTTTTGGAAATATTCTTATGTCCATTGATATCTTTGAAATCTAATCAAATTCGTAAAAATCCTTTAATATCTTTCATTTCTTTTTGTATTCCTTTGGAATCTTAAAATTTTTTGAAATAGTTAAAAATCACCTAAAATCCCTTAAAAATAAAATAAATTTAATTTATTCCCTGAAGTTCTCTAGAAATCCCTTCAAATTTGTGAAAATCCTCTACAATTTTTGAAATACTTGGAGGTCCCATAAATTTTATAACATTTCTATTCACTCCCATTTATCTTAATTGAATGGATTTTTTTTAGGTTTTTTAAATTTTACCACGAAAATCTTGGAAATTAAAAAAACTAAGAATCCAACGATCAACTTTGGATACAAATTTAACTAAGAAATTCTTGGAAATTGAAAGAACCAGGAATCCAACGACTAAATTTGGACACAAATTTTGCAACAAATTTTTTGGAAATTGAAAAAATCGAGAATCCAGCGACCAAATCGAATCAAATTAAATTAAATTAAGTAAATTTAATCCGATTATTGGGTGTTAGAGAAGAATTTGAATTTTTATTCATTTTGAACTTAATTCCTTAAATGTAGAAAACTTTATAGCATTCACTTGAATTATTTTCAAATCACCCTGAATATTTTTTAATTCATCTTGGATTTTTATGAATTTCATCGAACCTGTTAAATTCGAATTTATAGCTATGTTTGAAATTTCTTGAAATCTTTTAAATTAAAATTTTTTTTTTTATTTCACCTTGAATTCTCTAAAACTCATCTTGTATTCATATGAATTTTATCTAATTCCCTTGAATTCCTTCAAACACGTATGAGTTCTTTGGTATTATCTTCATTTTTTTTACCTTGAATGCCTTTGCATTTACTTGAATTTATCTATCTTCACTTAATTATACTCAATTCTATGGATTTTATATCATTTTTAAACGTTGTTTTAATTCACCCTAAATTCCTTTGAGCTCACCTTGAATTCTGAGGCATTCCATCAAATTCTTTTGAATTTCCTTCAATTTTTCTAAATTCACTCCAACCCTGATGAATTCAATGAATTTTGCTAATATTTTTGATTTTTTTCTATTTAATTGCATTTTTTGAAAATTTACCTTGAATTTTCATGAATTTCATCAAACTCTCCGCATTTTACCAAATTTAAATTCTCGAATTTTATTCAGTTCATTGGTTCATTTTTTCAATCCACTTATATTCTGTTAAAGTCACCCTGAATTTTGTTTACTCCCATTCTACTAAATTCAACGAAAATATGTTGATTTTTTAAATTTTGTTCGATTCACTCAAACTCTTATGAATTTCATCCATTCATTTCATTCAATTTCCATTTTTTGGATTGTTTCACAATACATTTTAATTCTTTTGAATTTGACTTGGATTGTTTTGAATTCAGTTTGAATTCTTATAAATTTATCCTGCATTCGTTAAAAAACATTTTAAATTACTATATGAATCTTTGAACTATGAAAAATGTGTATTTCGAAATTGAAGATTTTTCTTTACCACCAAGTGTAAATATTTTGAATTTATTTGTGGTGGAAAATATTTTCTTTTTATTTCAAAAGAAATCTGTGCATATTATTTTTAAAAATATTTAGCGGTCATTTCGGACCATTAATTGTGATGAAATTAGAAATTTTCATATTCTAAGCCTGATAATATTTCGAAAAAAATTGTTTGTTTCACAGAATTTAGGGCATATTTGTCAATAAATAAGAAATACTTTCTAGGGGTCAAAGAATTTTTCAGTCTTCAATTTGTATTTTTTTAAAAATCGAAAACTAAGAAAACTCATTTTTAGACCTGAAACAGCCTAGCGGCACCTTCAAACGATTTTTTTAAATAAAAGAAAATTTATGGCAGTATTCTTTCACCAAAATATAAAAATCTAGGGGGTAGCGTTTGCAAAATTCAAAACTTCAAATTTTTTTTGGGCACCCTAATGGGCAGCGGGGGCGAGAGCGGCTACCTCAGGCTATGATACTGAACCATTCGAAATTTGTTTGCTCGCTTTCTCCAACAGTAGGCTCTGTCTTCGAAGGACCTTAGGTAGCAGTCCTCGCCCCCCGCTAACAGTCCTTGCCCCTTCTAGCAGTCCTCGCCCCACCCAACAATAATGGCACTAGAACTCATAATCACCTCTGATATCTACATTCTAGCCTAAATCTTGAAATTTACTTATTTGTTGCTTCAAAAAAGGCCTTAAATATTATTATTCTGTCCTGAAAATTTGGAAATATATTGTACAAATATGGAGGAGCAATTGGAAGAAGCTTCACCACAAAAATGTTGCCTTAAGTTCGTTCCGGAATATTTTCTCTTCTATGTGATTTATTTTTTTAATCGCATAATTTTTCATTTAACCGAATTTCATGGCGAAATCATTGATAATATGATTAAGACATTCAGAATTTTTTTTGTGTACCAAAAAATTCTAAAAATTTTTTAACCCAGAACCTTGAACCTAGAACTAACCATTGTAGAGTTATTTTCAAAAATCAGTTATTGTTTAATACTTTGCAATATGGCGGCCGTTGCCGTACACGTATGGATGGGGATCTTTTACATTATATTTATGAAGCTATTTCCAAAGTAGGTGTAAAAAATTCTACGATGTCGGCTTTTTTACTCAAATCCTTCATTGACTGGACTAGTGTTATGGTAGAGCTGAATATGAATTTTCCCTCTTTAGTAACGTAGATTGAGGAACGGACGGAATGAAATTTCTGGTATTTAGGAACTAAAGTAATACCATGACGGAGTAAAGTGTCAGGGGAGTAACTTTACTAATGCATGACATTTTCCCGAGAGTGTCTGGGAAATGCTGTCTTGAAGTTATCTGAGCCCATTGGGACGTTTCATCTAGTTTCCACAAGTTCTGCCAATCTATAATTGAATTAGGCCTCGTGTGCATCTCTCTGCCTTGCTAGTGACATTTTAGCGATCGATAAAATCAAAAAAGACCAATTTAAATCAAGTACAGTGATTTTGACGAAATAATACATTTTGTTATTCAGTGCTGATCTAAAATCCTTCCACCTATTTCAAGTTAAATAAAAAATAATAGTTTTCAATTGAGAACAGAAAATATGATGAATATGATGAAGTTCAATTGTTCAAATTTTATTTTCTTTGCCTATTTAACGCCATGTAATGCTCACCCGATTCCTAATTTACCGACATTCTTTCGGAACAACTTACGTCTACACGAATTTCCGAGAAGGACTTCGCACCAAATGTACAGAGAATGGCTTTTTGTCAGAATCTCTAATTATCATTTTATTTTTCGTAATATCGAACCTGCAGATTGATAATTTAAATTGAAATTAACAAAAGGATGGACAGTTTTTGCTCAAACAATTACCAATCTTCCAATTTTCATATGTTTTTAAATAGAAAAGTTCGTCTATTATTGAACGTTATCCTTCTCAAAAACTTTTGATCTGATTTGGCTAGATGTTTCAGATTTAGTAGATCGGAACAACTGAAACAAAAGTTTTGTACGGATGAACATGACGGATTCCCGACTTACTGTATACGGGATGTCTGGGGTTTGTTTAAATATCCCCTAAACATTCTAAGGAAGAAATAGACATTTCCTAACAACCAAAATCACGGGAGATTTTTTGATTTCACTATTGCAGTCGAAAATCACATTAAAATAAATATGAAAAACACCTCCAAGCAAGAAAATTCGTTGAATTTATTTAAAGGATTGTTTCAAGATCTCTTGCAGATTCAAGCCAGGAAATCGGCATTTCATTAAAAGCAAAATCACAGGTGATTTTTTGAATCTACTATCGGAGCCGGAAATCACTTTTCTCGTACAATAAATGAGAAAAACATATTCTGCAAGGACAGTCGTTGAATTCATGTTAAGGGTTGTTTTAATATTCCTTACAGATTCAACAAGCAAATCACATTTCCTAAAAAGCAAAATCACGGGAGTTTTTTTGATTAAACTAGTAGAATCGGCAATTGATTCATAATAAACAGGAGAAACATATCCTACCACGAAAAGTCGTTTAATTCATTTTATAGGTTGTTTTAACATCCCTGAAAGTTTCAAGCATGGAAATTGACATTTTCCTAAAAAGCAAAATCACGTGAGATTTTTGTATTATACTAGCAGAATCGGAAATTAATTCACAGTGAACAAGAGAAACATATCTTAGCACGAAAAGTCATTGAATTTATTTTCAGAGTTGTTTTAACATATCTTGAAGATTCAAGCAAGAAAATCTACATCTTCTAAAAAGTAAAATCACAGAAGATTTTTTGATTATACTAGTAGAATTGGAAATAAATATACAATAAACAAGAGAAACATATCTTGGTAGGGAAAGTCATTGCATTTATGTTAAGGGTTGTTTTAACATCCCTCAAGGATTCAAGCAAGGAAATTGACATTTCTTAACCAAAATCACGGGAGACTTTTTGATTACAATATTGGGGCCGGAAATTAATTGACAATAAATAACAGAAACATATCCTAATAGGAAAAGTCATTAAATTTACTTGAAGGGATGTTAAAAGAACGCTGAAAATAAATTCAACTACTTTTCCTGCTAGGATATGTTTCTCTTGTTCACTGTGAATTAATTTCCGACCCTGCTAGTGTAATCGAAAAATCTCCCATAATTTTGCTTTTTATGAAATGTCGATTTCCTTGCTCGAATCTGTAAAAGATGTTTAAACAACAATTAAAATTAATTCAACGACTTTCCCTGCTTGGAGATGTTTTTCACATTTATTGTAAAGTGATTTCCAATCCCAAGGGTATAATAAAAAAATCTCCTGTAATTTGGATTTTTATGAAATGTCGATTTCCTCGCTTGAATCATTAAAGGGTATTGAAACAATCCTTGAATAAACTCAACGACTGTCCCTCCTAGAATATGTTTTTTTTTGTTTATTGTAAATTGATTTCCGAGCTCAATGGTATAATCGAAAAATCTCCCGTCATTTTACTTTTTAGGAAATTTCGATTTCCTTACTTGAATCTTTAAAGGATGATAGAAGCAACCCTTGAACTAGTTCAACGACTGTCCCTGATGAAACATGAGCTTCTTGTTTATTGTAAATTGATTTTCGAGCCTAATGGTGTAATCAAAAAATGTCCTGTGATTTGGATTCTTATGAAATGTCGATTTCCTTACTTGAATCATTAAAGGATGTTAAAACAATCCTTGAATAAATTTTACGACTGCCCCTGTTACAATATGATTTTCTTGTTTATTGTAAATTGATTTCCGAGACCAATGGTATAATCGGAAACTCTTCTGTGATTTTTCTTTCTAAGGCATGTCGATGTCCTTGTTTGAATCTTTAAGGAATGTTAAAACCCTTAAATAAATTATACGACTGTCCTTGCTAGAATATTACATGGGCTAAAAAGTCTTCGGCCTGACACAGAGATGACGCCACAAACAAAAAATCTGTATGCTTGTCATAGAGTACCAACCTTAAC
>JAUMHM010000079.1:13776442-13800387 GCA_032362435.1 Melikaiella ostensackeni
CTGTAGGAAGAAAGGCTGGAGATACTTGGTTAGGAACGAGGAGAGCACTAGATTAGAAAATGATTATAGGGATGAAAACCATTGCCTTAAGCGAAAAGAGGATAGAACAAGTTGATGATACGTGTATCTTGGAAATTTAATTACTGCTTTTCACTCTTCTGAAACAAAGTTTCTTCTACACCACACTCTTTGAGAACCCACTCATTAATAATTTTGTCCCTTAGCGTTTTACCGCACATATTCTGCAGGAATCGCATGCCAACCGCGTCCACTTCACTCCTATCCTTTTATTGATACGTGCAGAAAAATGAACGTTGTTGGTATGCGATTCCTGAGAAATATATGCGCTAGAAAATTGAAGGATAAACTCAGTACAAAGTGGGTTATTAAGGGATGTGGAGTTGAGAAAACGTTGATTGATAGCAGTGAACCAAATTTGCTGACATGATTTGATCATGTCGAGAGAATGGACGGAGGACGTTCAACAAAGCAAGTGTATTTAGGTGCAGTAAATGATAAAAGTACCCAGAGGTGGACCGAAGAAAGAATGGTTGGAATGTGTGAATGAGACCCTGAAGAGAAGGGATATTTGAAGTCATAGAAATACAAGAACGTGCATGAAACGATGCATGGATATAACGGAAGCAAAAGAGTTATGTGAGGATAGGGACATATGGAGAGCAATTGCTTATAAGGAGAAGAATGATGCCTGAAACGAAAGATTTTGGATACTAATGGGTCAGCGTGAAGAGATTTTCTCAGTGCATTATTATCATTATTCTCGTTATCATAATGGCTTTGCGAAGCTCTTCACCTGGGTTGGTTGCTAAAGAGATTGATCAAGCGACAAATGTCGGAGCGACGTTGTGAGATTGATCTAAAACCTATTTCTTCTCCTCCTAAACATCCCGTACCCAAATTAATCATACAAATTCCTTAATCCCCAGTAGTAAAACAAGACCAGAACCGAACGAGTTACGCTTACCCTGAAACGGATTTGGCTCAATGGTATAATAAAAATATAACAAGCTTTCATTCCGACGCTACGCGCACGCGCCGTGCATGCCACCTTCTCTCCCTTCCTCCCTCCCATAGGTTCTGTTATTTCTGATTTTAGCTGAAATTGTTTTGGAAGATTTGGAAAATTTTGTGGTTGAAAATTTAGATTTTGATTGGCCTTTTTATGTCCGGTTTGAGATGATACTATTTTATGTATTTCTCTGCAAAAGATGCGAACATTTATTGATGCTTCTAATATTCTTCGTCAAAAAAGGAAATTTATGTATGAAATTAAAGAAAAATAATAAGGGGTTAGCAAAAAAACTCGGAAATTTGAGTCGGGTTGAGCCTATTCTTTTTCGAGTCGACTCGAGTTCGAGCTAACTTGAACTTTTGCGTGCCTAAAGTTTCGAGCTACTCGAAAGAAAGAAACTTTCACGTTCGAAACTTTCATGTTAGAAGAAGTAACATTATCTTGAGAGAATTTTCATGATACTTGGGACTAAGGTTTTTTTTGGGTTGCTTATATAGAATTCAAGATTGAAATTTTGATCCAACACTGCGATCAAGTTGTTCAAAAATTCAATAAATGACCGGATTTTGATGGAAGTCGGTATTAGGGGGTTTTTGAGATTGCTGAACACAAATTTGGGAATCAAGGAATTCGACATTTTTTATTCGAAGAATCCAAGACGTTTGAGGAGCTCGAAATTTGAACAGATCGTCCTTTGAGTTTCAAGTTTTTTGTACACCTCTAGAAGTAATGAAATCAGCTTTTTGGGCTTACGATTAGAATTGACTAAACTTCATAATGGCAATATTATATGTTACGAATTAGTATAGGTAAAATGCATATTCAAGTAGATTTTTGAATTCCTTTTCTATGCTTCCTATTCCAATAAATTGGACATAATTAAAAACTTACATGACAGAGTTATCGGCTCGTCCCGTGAGTCATTTCATATGGACAACTTGAATATAACACAGCCAAAAAAAAAGTTTGAGAACGTTGTCGGAGACCATTATATTCCTATGTATTTTGAGGCGCTGAATCCGAATTTGCGGTCAAAGTAGCACCTCATACGGTCAATTTTGAACATAACCTCAAAAAACTTTATTTTCGAGCCGATTTCAAGCTGCTGAATTCAATAATAAAGTCAGATCAGTTATATTATTAAAAAGGTCGTAACATAACCGCAAAACAATATTGTTTGAGCAGCATTTTCCAGGACTAAATCTCTTTTTAACATGCAACAGTAGTTAGCCATAATATTTTCATCTCATCTTCCTTGATATCGTTGTTTCATTACCTTAACATTTTGATGGAACCTTTCACACTGTTCTTCACTGTAGTCCCCAAGCTTTTCAGGGAACTATTCGACGTGAGATTCTATGAAATGTAACTTCAACCTCATTAAACACATCAATTATTCGAAACTATTAACCATTCTGGAAACCTCTTCTTTCAATCCAAACTTTTAACGTTCCCCAGGAATTATTCAACAACATTTTTGAAATCAAAACATGCTCATTTTTCAGTACTAGTCATTTCAGTAACAAAAACGTCGTCTCTCAACAGCTTTCGAATTTGAAGTTCATCGAATTTTCCTTCTTTAAATTTAGCATCGGACAATTAGGGGAACTAAGACTATATGCTCGACACATTGTTCCTCCTTATCTAATGCTTTTACAAATTGTTTCATGAGACCCAACTTAAAGTGGAGAGGTACAAGAAGGACTTTTGATGGCTCCACCAATGGGTCGTTGATGACGTTTCCGGATCCTCGGTCTAGCGACATTCTTTCTGGGCAAATTTTTTTCTTATAATGATTACTACGATCCCGGCTGCCTCATAAGCACAAAAAGCAAGAATACTTTGTATTTCCTGATTGATGTCCAAGAAGCATTGAAAGAACTTTGAAATATCCACAAATTCGGCATTCATGTTGTCTGTACTTAATTTTGTCGAAGATGATTTTCATATTACTGTAACCTTCTTTAAGTTTTGTGGAATGAGCTATTGGGATTGATGCATATGCGTTTGTGTTGTGCAATAGGACGGTCTTCAGGATTCTCTTAGAAGAATCTATGAATGGCCAGTACTCTTCGTCTCTGTAAACTCCTGGTTTCAATTCATCCATGAATCCATTAACATCCGTGCAATAGACTTAAGACAGTTCTTGATCAATATGAAAGTATTTCCGAAAACGCTGTTCTCAATTCCGATAGACACTTGACTTTGTTCCTCTTGCTGAATTTTCTTTTTTTTTTTCAAAGCTGAAGCAAGATATTCCACACCATCTGTAGGTTATCCCAAATCTCGAATTAAGCCATTTAATTCTTCTTGCGTCCACGTCTCTGAACGTCTTGTTTTTGTGTCATACGGATTGTATTCGCTATCGGCTGCTTCACTTTTACTATCATAATCTTCACTACTGCTTGTACATTTATTATGTTTCTACGCTGCTTTTGTTTCTTTAGTGTTGGAATGAGAGCTGCCAGCGTCAACTAAAAGCTTTGCAGTTTTTTTCATCTAGGGTTCTATTACCGAAGATACTCTATTATAAGTAATTGATTTTTTATTGCAGATTCTCCATTTCTTTGCATCGTTCATGCAGAAGTATTAATTCCTTTCATTTTGCGGTTTTTTCCAGACTGCCGGTACAGTAAACTTCAAGCTTTCATTGTTTCCACTCTTCGCATTTGTACAACATTGCATGACAAGCGGAGCATATACAGTAATATGAGGAACCTAGCTTTCACCTCGGTTTGGAACCTTAACGTTGAAGTATTCTTCATACATGTCCCCAATTTTTTCAGTCATTTTCTTCCGGTACTTTGGGACTTCGTACTTTGTACAAATTTAACAAAATTGGTCAAGGTTGTTTACACAACTGTGCGTTTGTCTCGAGTTTTTTTTTCATTTTTGAAAGCCATGGTTATTTCAATCCCCGCGCGTAAGGGATCCTGGTCCGATCGCAGGCGAGTCCACCGTCCTGTGGTTGACAACCCTCATACCTCTCCAGCGCTAAGCATGAGGGCTTTCCAGCTCTAATGAGGACAATTATATCTCATCGCCGGACACACTACGGCTTCATTCTCACACCCTAACACCCCCCTGAAGCAGCGTGCCTTCGCTGGCTTCGTTGCTGACAGGGCTGGGAGATTAATCATTCTACACATCCCTTTTCAAGAAAGGACCGATGTAATGAGGTATGTTTTTGAAGTTAACGTCTGAGATTTGTTCGGCAATATGCTGATCTGACTTGAAAACTGAGTTCGGCGCCTCAAAATCCATGAAAATACGATGCGGTCCTACAAATTGCTGCTCAGACAGTTTTGTTTTAAGGTCATGTTACGAAATTTTTAGTAATATAACTGATCTGACTTCATTATTGACTTCAGCGGCTTGAAATCCATAACGATATCAAGTTTTTCCACGATATGCTCGAAAATAATGTTTTTTGAATTTATGTCTAAAATTTACCGGGTGAAGTGCTATTTTGACTTTAAATTCGGATTCAGCACCTCAAAATACATAGTAATACAATGGTCTCCGAAAAAGTTCTTGGCCCTTTTTTGCGTGGCTGTGTTATTAAATGAAAATATTCTCTTTAATCGTTACCCTAAAAGATTATTTAAGGAACGTATTGAAAGTAGAATCGAAGAAATATAAATCAAGTAAAACAATAGTTCAGTTTCAGATATTTGAAAAGAAGTAAAATAATGAAGCTCAATTGATAAGTTCATAGAAAAATTGTTTTCTAGAAATTGAACTGAAATTGAGTGAGTTTCCTAGAATGGATCCAGATTTTTGAGATTTGCTGTTCGTAAAAGCATCTTAGTGTTCTCTTGGGTACTGATATGTTGACAATCTTTGTTGAAACTTAATTTTCATTGCCTTGATAAGGATGCTGGTTGAACAAGGAAACGTTAGTTAATATTTGTAAATACTTTTTGATCAAAGTTTACAAAAGATGAATAATGAAAAAGACGATAGATAGAAAAGAGTGAAGTGTATTCGGAGGTCGTCTTCTTCATCTTTCCTCTTTCTTTGCCTGCGCTTTTGATCTTATTTATATTGAAAGTATTTGCACGTTTGTTTGTCTGAATTTAATCGTTTTTAATTTATGGGGTTAAAATGTTTAAAAATTATGAGAATTTTACTCAGAATTTAATTTTTATAACTTACTTCGTAATTAATACTCACCTTCCCGAAATTCTTCTTGAAAATATCATCAGAAAATGCATTTTTCAACAATTCCCTAGGATACACCTTTCTGTGCAATGGTTTAATTACACCCTTAGCAATACCATCCTCAATCATATTAGCTAATTCGCTTTTCAGTTTCTTATCTGCGCTGGTCGCCCGTTTAGGACTAATCGAGTACAAGCTGATCTCTCTCAAGAATACTTCCAAGCTCACAGATTCATGAATGAAATCGTCCATGTCATCAATGACAACTACAGAAGAGTTTGGTTTTGCACACATGAAAGCTGTTTCTATAGTCTGTGAATCACCAGTATTGCAGATGACAATATCAACACCTTCGCCTTTCGTTTTATCCAAAACTTCTTTCCTGAAAACGGAATTGTTTGCCGAACAAAAATTACTTTCTGGTATAGTTGGATATCTTGAACAAAGGAAATTCTTCTCTTCATCATTAGAGTACGTAGTTATAACTTCACAATTTTGGTCAATTGCCAAGATGATAGCCGCCTGACCAAAACCACACGACCCATCCAAAATAAGAACCGAGTTTCCTCTCTGCATCTCTGCTTTCAGGTAAAGAGCGTTGTATGCCACTACATATGCCAGAGGAACAGTAGCAGCGTCTATTAAACTCCAAGATTCAGGAACCAACCAAGTGTATTCGGGATCAGATGTGATGGAACTGGACAAAGTACCTTTTTCACAAATTCCCATAATTCGAGTCCCTTTTGAGTCCAGTCCTGAAAATTCAGAACCAAATGTCTTCTCTTCAAAAATATTTCTTTTGGATGGGCCAGTTGATAATTTTCCAACAGCTTTGCGAAGGTCATCAGGGTTTATTGATGAGTATTCAACTTTAATAAGCCTGTCTTTTTCATTTTCAGTTGATTCAGGTCCCTCTATCCAAATAATCGAATTCGGTTCACCAGGAAGGATTTGACTGGCTCTCCAATTTGAAACACTTTGAAGATCACAATCAACTGTAAAACTTCTGTGAGAGCCCCAAACTTTCCCTGGCAAAAGAACATTGAAGATAAGATCCAGTTGCAGTTGGGATTGATAAAAGGGATCATTGAGTGAAAACTTGGAAGCTTTGCGATCACGAATATCATAGAAACGAACCTTTTCTCTGCCAGATACTTCCTGAAGAAGGTCGATAATTTCCAAGTAGTTCATAGAATCCTTCGTGCTGTTTAACACGACAATTCGCTCACAGTTTTGAGAATTGAGTTTAGCTAGGACATCCTTCGTCCAGTCGTATTTATCATCATTTATTTCCATGATACTAGTTTTTCTTATAGATTTTCTTTTACGGAAAAGCAACATCATTTGGTCTGGGGATGAACGTTTATTTAAGACAATTCCTAAGCCTGCTGATTCTAATTTTTTGGTAAGATCGGTACCATTACTTGAGTCTACGAAAGTCAGTAGGAAAGCTTTATCATTTAGTAATTTTATGAAATCAGATTTGATGCATACGTCGACATCTGGTATTATGACTAGAGTTGCGTTCTCGGATTTAGTTTTGCCATTTGTTAGCCATGAAGTGGAGACAGTTTGAAGTTGGAGTTTAAAGATTCTAGCTAATTCTTCCAAAATTTGTTGATAAACTTTCTGTGCTTTGTTGTCTTCCTCGATTATGCGAATAAGATTTTCTTCATTTTCCTTTTCGGTTGACAATTGTAGAACAATTTGAAGAATGTCTCTTGGGCTCATGGGAGCTCCATCAGCATAAGGAATTACGGTCATCCCTTCGATGAGTGATTTTCTGGTTTCTGGATCGGGCAATACGGGTTCTACGGTGATTCCTACGATTTGGACCCCTCCAGAGTTTACTAAGTTCAGTCCATGATCGACTGTTACTGGTACTGCTACATAGAAAGAGACGTTCTTTGAAATAATGGAATAATTTTAAGAATGAAAACACACTTCTAATGAAGCAATGAAGATCTCACCTTCTGAATTCTTGGTTATTTTCTCTTGCATCTTGACATCAATAATAATCTTTTGTATTGAGAGAGGTAATTGTGTTCGTCTGATATCATTTCCCAATATATACATCTGCAGCATACCATCCAGAAAAGTTGTCCAATCATTTCGCCAGTTCAAAGTGCCACTCAATCCATTCATGGCAGCTTTGCGAATACTTCTAAATGAACCAGAATATTGGAAGCCTCGCATCTTCAACTCAGTATAAATATCACTTTCTTTAAGCTCCCATTGATCATTAATATCATTTGAAGGAGTTTTCAAACGTTCTTGAGCTGGAGAATCTGTAGTACGTATTGTACCAGAAGCTATCAGAATCTTATCGTTGGTTACCTCGAATTTTCCGCTTCCTAATAAATATACATTTTTTCCATTAGTGCTGTAAAATAAAATATAATTCTCAAGATTTACCTTTCTGGATCATGACAGTCAGCATCAAAAATCCTTTCTTGGGAACAACAACCTGCTGTTGATGAATCTTCACATCTTCAAAAACAACTGGAAGTTCCTCATCATCCTTAAACGTCTTCCAAATATCCCAGGCAAGTTTCAAGCATGTCGCATGAGAAACTACAATATTGCCATTAATCCTGTGTCCTTCTAAAAATCTCCAACTATCTTCAGCTAAGTTGATTTCAAAAATTTTCTCTCCATTGACATTCTTGTCAGAGATTTGATAGAAGCTTGTGAACCTTAAAAGGAAGAAAACTTGTAATATTTAATATGAGTGACATTAATTATTCCAGTCTATTCTACAAAAATTGAATTTACCAATCAACTGAATGATCCCATTTTATAAGAGATGAAACTGAAGGTGTCCCACGACCCACAGGATACTCGACCTTAGGTAAGATGTTTGCGATCTTAAATTGAAGCCCCACAATGTAGAGTTTTCCCAGAGCCAACATCAAGAAATCAACATTGTCCACATGGCCTCTTTTTGTCAAAGGTACATTTATGCAGCTTTCTGGTAAAGATTTCTTCAGGATTGCTTGCAGAAGACCGTGAGGTGCGATTTCAATAACCACAGCATTTGCGGGAATCAATGATGAAGTTTCAGCAAAAAGAACTGGATTCAAGAGGTTGTTAGTATGATATTCGGGTGATGATAAATGAGCCATCTCTGTATTCCACTCGGATCTTGGAACTGAAGAGCTGATCCAACGATTACTTCTGGGACGAGATTCTGGAATTACCTGCTGAAGGTACTTGAGTAATTTAGGACCGACTGATGCGATGTAGCGGCTGTGGTACGCGATATTACTGCAGGGTACTTCTCGAGCGAAAATTCCCTTGCCCTGGAAAGGAAAGTTGTAAACACCGTTAATAATTACAGAATCTTTCGTAGGCAGAGTGATTGTTCGGTATACCGGGTGCATACTTACTTTGAGTTCTTGGACGAATTTTGCCATAGATTCTGCTGGGCCACTAATTGTAGAACTACCTGAAGAGTTGTGACAAGCTACATCGATATCAGGAGGACAAAGAGCTTTTACAGCTTCAAAACTCAAACCCACTGCAGCCATAGAGCCTTTCTGTATTTCAGACTCCATTGAAGCCAATCCTCGAGATAAAGCTGCAAGTATCATTTCTTCTGATGTGAAGCAACCATCAGCGTATGCACAACCAAGCTCACCAACAGAATGGCCAAGCATAAAGTCTGGTTCGATGCCAATTGCTTTTAAAATGTCTACCAAACCAATCTGATTACAAAATCCAATTATTAAAATTGTTCCAAATTAATGTTGCATATTTTATAAAATAATAGATAAGAGTTCGAATCATTGTATTACTATTATGAAAATAAAAGAGAACATTTTTGCGACAATTTCAGTGTGTTTTCTTTTAGTGACGAAGATTTCCCAATTTGAAATTTTAATACATTTCTAAAAAAATTCCACTGCGATTGAATTACAATATTCAGAACATTGTAGAATATTACAAAATATTCTATAAAAGTCCAGAAAATTTCGAAACATTCCATAATAACTCAAAGCTTTCAAGGACGCTTTAGAATATTGCAGAATATTCGAATAAGATTCGAAGAAAAATACTCTAGCGTTTCTAGTTTTTTTTTTAGGTTCAAATGTTAAAAAACCATTTTTGGCTTCATGCTGATTTCTTGCAGTTTTTCGCACAATAGCCTTAAAATGAAAGGCTTAAGCTTTCATTTGAGCCCACTTTAAGGATTCTAGCACGTCCCATTGATTTTTTAAGGGCTTCCCAAAAGTGCCAAAAATGCGTTCTTTACATTTTGACACCGTTTTTCAAAAAAACTATACCTGCTGGAGTATTTTTATTAACGGATTCCTAATATAAGGGCACATCCAGAGTAATTTAAAGGAAAAAAAGTCGAAAAATGTCGACAGTGATATTCATTGAGGGCACTCAGGCGAAGGCGAGTAAAAATAGTTAGCTGCATAAGAATTTTTTTGATAATACCTGTACAGTAGCAATTCCCACAAAAGAATGGATAATATTTTCAAACATCTTGGGATCTTTGCTTGTTAATATTTGTACAATATCTATGCCTCGTGGTTTCAAAACAGCGTCACACTTTTTCACTGCCTCCATAAATATTGGTATTCTCATCAATGCTTCCCCTACATAAAACATGTTGCTCGTGGAATGTTTCAGTACATTAAAATTCATGACATTTCGAAAATTCTAAAACTCACCCATTCCAACCCATTGTGAACCCATGCCAGAAAAAACGAACCAAATTTCTTTTTTTTCTCCACCATTGAATTGAACTTCCTGACGTTTCGACTGGAGTATCCCTCGAGGAGGTAAAACGGTGAAACCTCTGTGTAAATAGGCAGGAATATCCTTCTCGAAAACATCATATAGTAGCTGCAGCATTTCAACATCTACTGGCCTGCTCTCCAACTAAAAAGATGATTTTAAATTCTAAAAAATAATTTTAATATTTCAGTAGTTTTGTATACTTAATAATTTCTATCAAAGATTCTCACATCATTTAAAATGAATTCAACAGCTTCTTGCGTACGTCCAGAAACCATTACCAACCGTGGTAGGTCATCTTCAGGTTGTCCACCATTTTTCTTTTTTTTCTTGAAACTTTTAAGAATCACGTGTGTGGCATTACCTGATCCAGAGACAGTATTAATTGCTCCATAATTTCCTTTCCATGGAGTTAATTCTGTAACGACCTTTAAACGACCGGCTGCCAATGCCGGAATTTTTTCGGATGGTTTTTCGTAGTTAATGGTCGGAGGAATGAGTCCACTTTCCATTGCTGTTATCACCTTCAAATATACATATTTTATTTTTGATATTTTCTAACTGTCTATCTTTTAATTTTTATATGAATAAGAGAATTACAATTTTGCAATTTCATTTTTTGATCGAGTACCTTGATTATTGAATTAAAAGTGCTGGCTTGAAAAGTGTGACCCAAGTTCGTCTTGACAGAGCCAATGAGAAGAGGTGAACTTCGACCTTCATTATACACATTGTCCAAGGCTTTGGTCTCTTGTGCATCCATTTCTTTCACCCCTGACCCATCAGCTTCAACATAAGTGATGTCTTTTGAAGAAAGTCTACAATCCTTTAATGCGTCTCTGATAACTCTTTCTTGAGTATCACTGGTTGGAATCAATACTATTTTGTCAATGGCAGGTCCGCAAGATGATCTTGAAGCCATTACCTCTGCATAAATTCGTTTAGCATCACGTGCTCTTTGCAGAAAAAAAGTTGCTACTGCTTCACTTCGGGTATATCCGTCAGCGTTGCTGTCGAAAGATTTTGTTCTTCCATCAGGTGAAAGGAGGCCTAAAATTGATAATTTTAGTATTTATGACTTTTAAAAGAAATTTTCAACAATATTTAAAAAAGTCAGCATAGCACCTGCATGGAACATTTGTAAAGACACATGGGGATGTAAAGCCAGATAACAACTACCGACAATGGCGTTATCACAGCGCCCTTCTCTTATGGCTTGAACTGCTTCTTCCAATACAGCTCCACCAGCATTATCGCCAGTGTCAATGCTCACACTAGTTCCAGTTAATCCCAGAAAAAATGATACTCGATTGGCAAGCATGGCTCGACTGGTACCAATAATGACAAGTCCAAGGTGCTAAAATTTCAAATAATATGTTTTAGTTTCTACTTTGATGCAATTTTTTATTCCAATATGTATAATCGTACAATATAAATGAAGACATGGGTTTTTATTTAGTTTGACTTAAAAAAAGTCCTCTCAAAAGTTCGTGTCTATTCTCGAAAATTTCAAACATTATTTATTTAAGAAAAAATAAAATTTAATTTTTTTAGGAGCATTTCCTAGGTTGTCACGTAACCAAACACATGGCCGATGTCGAATTGGCATTATAATGCCCAATTCGTATTATATTCGGAGGGTTTATAATTTTGAAAATGCACATATTGTGCTGAAATTTTTGGAAATGTTTTAGAATATATCAGGACGTATCTGTCTGGTGCAGTAGAGTTGGCATTTTCTGAAAAATTTGTTTTTAATAATAATTTAATTAGCTTCTTAAACAAAGCCACTACAGTATAAATGGCACCCTTATTATCATTGAATTATTATTTTAAAAAACATCTATTTCGAAACATATCATGTCTGATGCACCAGTAAGACTTGCCCTTATATATTTCAAACTATCTCCAAATATTTCAGAACAATATTTACATTTTTCAAATTATAAACCCGACGAATGCAGTACCACATAATGTGTCACATGACACCATCGTGCATGCCTCAAAAACTCAAGACTGAGACCATTTTCAACTCTCCAGCGAAATCAGTATTTCGAATTTTAAAAGTAATTTTCAGAAAAAGAAATTTTTCTGAATCGTTTATACTTTTGACAAAATTTTCATTAAAAAAATGACGATGATTTTTCATTAATTATAGAAAGTTCACTTTCTCGATAAATCCAACTTTTAAATGTTTCCAGATTTTTATTTAAGAAAGACATTCTGCAAGATTTGTGCGTGCTAAGCCATTTTTGTGATGAGGGGATTAAGGTATTATTATCATCAATTCATACAAATAGCTATGCATACGAAGAACACACATGAGCCAATTGAAGATGCTCCAACTTCACGTCGATCAATTGAAGAAAGTGTCTAACCTATCGGACCTCTCTGTTCTTTCATACTTTCAGGGCTCCCCTTTATAAACGAAATAGCAAAAGATTCTAAAATTTTCACAGAACCTCTGTGCTGTATCCTTCCATGTTTCCTCAGTTTTCAAAAAAAATTGTAAGAAGAGTTTAAGAGCTAAGGTAAACTATGTGGCAATTTCTGTACCCTGGGATAGGGCTTACGTGCATAAGGTGCAAATTTCAATTTCAATTACCTCAACTTTGGAAGGGTCAACCTCTTTCTAATTGCACAGACCATTAGATAGCACTTTAATAAATTTATATTGCCAATTTGAAAGAATTCCTAAGAAAACGACTTTATGCTGATATTACCTTAAAAATCGAATTTCCTTATTTTTCTCCAAAACAATGGTAGTCACAAAAAATAGGCAAAAATGAAAAAAATACCTTGAGGAGATAGATAGTTTGAAAGAAAATCGACTTTTCACGAAATTTGATGAGCGTAGACCAAATATTCACGGTCGATTTTGCAACACTTGTAATGTTTAAATTGCTATTTAGAATTTCATATATCTTTCAGTTCAAGCTCGGAAATGTAATTAAAATGGAAATGTTGACCGAGCGATCTAGAGCATCAAAACAGTTTAAAATAGCGCAACAATTGACTGTACTTAATTTAAATTATTCATCGTCAACGCTCTGACAGACATTTTACGAAAATTTACAATTCACGAGTCAATCAAACAATTATACAATCAAAAAACTCAATAATTATTTTATTTTTTGTACGAGAATATTGAAGATTAAAGCTTTTTGCCTTTGATCAGGAATATATATTTTTCTTAAAAATGAGAATAATAATGGTTACTTTTTCAGTTTTGGATATTTTTTCTACATTCTCTTTGTCGATAAATATCTAAATCTAGGAGTCCGGATCAAGTGACAATTGGCAAGTCACATTTATGCATGTCACATTGCGGCATGTTACGTTTGCGGCAAGTCACATTTGAGGCATGTCGCATTTGGGGAAATTCAAATTTGCGGCATGTCACATTTTCGGAATGTTACATTTGCGCTATGTCACATTTTCAGCAACTTACATAGCGGCATCTTTAATCTGGAAAAAATTTAAGTCCACATCGAACTGTAAAAAAAGCGGCAAGTCACATTGCAACGTAAGATGCCGCAAATGTGACATTTCAAAACTGTGACTTGCTGCACATGTGATACATTATCCAATGTGACTTGTAGCATTTTTGCCAGCTTGATGTGGACTTAAAATTTTCCCCAAATGAGAGATGCTACAACACGGCTAACCTGGATTAAGTTCAACCCAAAAGTGCTATCAATTTTCTCTTTTGTACGTATTACGGAGATGCTTCCAGTTATTTTAAACCGACATAGAACAAAATCGTACTACGCGTTTTGAGAAGAATGCTTCTTTCATTTTTAGCTATCAAAAATCTCATTTTTCTCGAAAACGACGCAAAATATGAATAGCAGTTCGTCCCCTTCCTGAAATAAATAAAATTATACATTTGCCATTGTTTTATGAGATTATTAAGGTTCCTGAGCTTCAAAGTAAAGAAAAATTAGTTTTTATTCCTAAAATTGAAGAAAATGGCGCAAAATATGGATAGTAGTTCATAGTTCAAAATTGTTTCACTTCCGGAAATCTATGAAATTATACCCTCACCAGATGTTCATCTTGTCTATTTTAACAAATTTCTCCAAAAAATAGAAAAAATCGATAAAAATCGACTAAAAACACAATTAATTCAGCGAATTTCAACATTTTATTTCTAAAAACAATTAATTTTACATATCATTACACTTCATTGTAGGGGAAATATGGTACGGTTGGGACAGCAGTACGTCTTGAAAAAAGTACATTTGAACATATTTTATATTTTCACACATTTCCACAAGTGTAGGGTACGTTATATATCACACATAAGTTATAATAAAGTAAGCCAAAATTGCTAGAATTACCTCATTTTTATCATAGAAAAGAGCTTTTTCAGATTCTGATAAGCCACAGGCCATGATGACTGCAGTTTTCCCTCCTCTCAATTCTCGAGGATTGATTCCAGCGTCAATAATAGCCTCATAAGTACGCTCTAACATCATTCTTGTCATAGGCTCCAACTGGTCTGCGAGTTTTGCGTGAACTCCAAAAAAAATGTTGTCAAATTTTTCTATGCTTTTCATCTTGCCGGATCTCTGGGGAATTTTTGGATTTGCTGTAGTAAAATAAATCATAATGATAAATATTGGATAATAAAGTTGGATGAATAATTGCGCAGCTTCTAGTAAGTTTATTTTGATTATAATACATTGTTAATATTTCAGTTCAATAAGACTTTCTCTAATTTGACGTGTCGAAATGACATGGTTCGATCTTGGAACATGCAAATTGAAGGGTCCTAATAATTCAAGCGGAACACTAAAGATATTTAAAAAATTTTCTCTAATTTTTACAAAATCATTTAATTTGGTGTGAAAGTTTTTTTTTGGCATTAGAAAACTTTTCACACCTGGTGCTGGGTGAGGAATTTCATACATTTTTTAATAGTGATAAGCATTTTTCCGATACCTGAATACCCAGGTATCCGGATAATGACCAAAAATTCGGGTACCGGAGTACGCGGCTAATCGAGAAATACCCGGGTACCCGTGAGTGTTATTGTCAGTGAGAAGTTAGTAGTTCAAAGAGAATCAATAAGTATAAGAAAATGATGCCCAATTCTTACTCGTGACATTTGTTTATATTTTTGGTTTATAGGGTATCACCCGTCACGAACCGGGTACCCGGGGGCCCGAATATCTAAGTACCCGTTTGGAGTTCCTATTACTACTTTTCGATTCCACCAGACAATTTAAGAAATGTTAAAAATTACCAAAATGGCGGTGATTTTTTCAAAAATCAAAATTTCTTATTTTTTTCAAATAAGACGCAAGACACGAAAACGGTTTACATAGTTTTACATTCTTCAATATTTTCTGTTTTCCAAATACATGCGTGTAATATGCACTTTTTAAAAAAATGCTATTTGTGTTTTCTGTCTCTTTAAATACGTGAGAGGTATCACTCTCACGATCTTTCGGTGATAATACCATAAGACACAGACACTGTAATCTTTTATCACTTCAATTTTGCAAAATTTGCGAAAATGATTGTTCTTTTTTGGATAACGAAAAAATTTTTTTTCGCGAAAGCTGCAAAGGATCTTGTTCCGACGGATTTCGAAAGAGCGAAATCCCTTTCCATTACTAAAAACGAAAAGTTTAACATCTTAATTAGCTTTTCAATACAGCATTCAAACAAAATTTGCCAAATATGTTTGGCACCCAGTCCAAGAAAATTTCTAATGCAAAAAAGAACCTTCACACCAAATTTGATGCTTTTGTACCGATAGCGTAAAATTCAAGTTTACCGCTTGGACGTTCTATATGATTAGAGGCGGTAGTGTTCCAAGCTGAAACTTCAAGAGTTCGACACCCTAGATAGAACATTTCAATTTGTACGCTGCGAGATAAAGCCATTCAATATGCATGTTTCGAGATGGAACTTTGTCATTTGGGCACGTCGAGATTTTTGTGTATTTTTCATAAATTTATACATTCCTTCAGCATGAATTGTCACTCTTTTTTCATTCAAGAAAATATTGGTGAAATGAGCATTGAAAATTTTATTAATAATATTACGAACTTTGTACACAAATCACCTGAATGGTGCAGTGTCATGTTTCTTTCGCGAGAAATAAATTTGGTTAACATTAACAATGTCATTGTAAGTGAATGTAAGAGGTCACGCTATTCTAGGTTCATCATGCAAATTAATTATTCACGCGGAATAGCAGCCCAATTTTGTATTACTGCATTCTGTAATTAAAATTAACATTTCTTTGAAACACGTTCCGATTAGAAATTCAAATTGAGTTCCTAAATTTTTTAATTCTTCACTAATTTTCAGTATAAAATATTATTATAATACATTGATAAAACGGAAAAATTTGTTGGTATGTTTAGAATTTATTCATTTTTCCACCAATCAGCTATGATAGTTATAGTTAAATAATTTAGTCAAATTAGACTTTATTTTTAAATTAGACCCACAATGGCTCAGGCGGTAATCTAAACTCCTAATCCGAAAGCCCGGTATTCAATTAAAATTTTCCATGTATTTCTACGAAGGCTTTGGTGGTTCAGAACCCACCGTAAACAGTTTTGACCTAACTCAAGTCCCTGTAGAAGATTATGGTCCAGTTCGTTTTTGAAGTGAGTCAAAATCCATGTTTGGTAATTCAAAAAAAAATGTAATTACTTATTTTCGCCTATTCTTTTCGCGATTTAATACATCTAAGTAATAGTAAGAAGGAACTTTCTTGTATTTTTTTTTAATTAAAAGGACAAATTTATGCAACTCTTTTTAGTCAAAATCGGCGTTTTTTTGGGATGCGCCGTTCCTTTGACAAAACATTTCTCGGAGATGGTTGCGTCTTACAAGTTGTTTCTTTCGCGGTTCGATAGAGCTGAGTAATAGTTCGAAAGTACGTTTTGGTTATGAAAAAGTGAATGCGTTAAAGTTAGACACTTTTTTGTGTCTTCTGTAAAATTCGCGTATTGTCACTTACGCCCTTTTACCCGGCTACCCTTCAACTGTACTGTATTTGATGTAATTGTTCACTCACTTTTACACTTACTTGTACTTTGTTTATGTGAGGAAAACTTATTTAATATTTGAAATATAATACCACTGTAACTTAAAAAGTTGTTCGTTGGAATAAGACACATTGATTGAACTTTCGATGGTCTTTCTGATTTTCTGGAAATAAAATTTTCGGTATAAAATGCAAACATCAATTTGATGGAATAAGTTTTCGTTTTTCCTTTGTTAGTGGAAGTAAACCTCCTTCTATGAGGAAGCAAATTTATTTGTTGCCTGAGGAAGCAAAGTGCTCATAAAGTGAGCTCAAATAAATTCATTCATAGTGAATACCCCCATAGTCCTTTGCAGCGGTAGGTAATATTTTAATTAATTCTTTATTTTGTTTATCGTCAAAATGATGTTTTAGCTAGTGTCTTAGGAATGAAATCTTGTTTTTATTCTATATACCTGTATAACCAGTGTAACGCCAGTCCACGTAAGGAACATCAGGATCTTCAAGTGGTCGTTCGATTTTAATGAAACTTGGTGAAATTATAGTATTATGTAAGAGACCTTTTAAGCTCAAGGGATTTTTTGAATTTTTCAAAATTACCTGAGTAAGGCCATATTGAATTTTGAGGTTGTATTTTTTTGAATCATCGATATTTCTGGATCCAGTAATTGGATTTTGATAAAACTTGGAGGTATTAGAGATAAAGTAATATATCTTCAGAGACTAAGCACTGTACTGTCAGTTTCGCGACTAACCAAAGGTAGTAGCTGTAATTTTTTTAAAAATTTCTTGTAAACATTTTTTCCATGCTCAGTATGGCTTGAATTTAATGCGCGGAATTTAATGTGCGAAATAAGAAAGACTGTTTACTTGTCATGTTAATTATTATGACAAAATTCTGTCAACAAACACTCGACAAAATGGATGTTTTGTTTGTAAAGGATATATGAGCGTTCAAATTACTTGCTTTCATGAGCAAAATGGCACTTGATCATAAAAATATGTCTCCCCATATTATTTGTTGATTTTATAAACAAATTGTAGAGTAGGTGAGAATGCATTTACGCACTGAGTGTGGGACTCACCAAAGTCCTACCCACTGAACTCACCCCCTCTTTTGCTTAGCAAACAGTAACAAACGCTCTGAGCTTCTCCTAATCCTTCTTCTTCTGCCGCAAGGGGCCACCGGCAAACGACCGTATTTGCATCCCAGTTATCTTGAGACTGCAAAATGCTCTCTACAATATTCTAGGGGGTGCATTCCTCACAGAGGGTAGTTTCGAGAACGTGACACCTCTCTGGGCATCAGTCGCACTCATAAAGTGTGGGTCAGGTTTTCATCGACCTGCTGTCCGAAGAACCCAAGTACCTTGGCAGCCTGCACAACCTCACCAACAACGGTCACTCGTATGGGCCCCGTGAAGCGCCTTTGCCTCGTGAATACGATGATCTCCGTCTTACTGGCAGCCAGCTCCAGTCCATGATTGTCTAGCCAGCTCTTGATCAGTATTACCTCCATTCTGCCGGTTCTGGGTTCCTAGCTATTATGACCGCCGCAATGGCGTCTGCAAATCTAATCAGCCTGGCCCACTCTAGAAATTCGATACGCAGTACTTCATCGTACATTATATTAGACAGGCCCGGTCCAAGTGTTGAGCCTTGAGCCAACCCCGCAGTGACTTTTGTCTGCCGTTCGCCTGCATGCGCAGCCATTCTTATTTCCCTGCCATGATTTCTCTGCTGTCTGGATGAATATCTGGATAGCAACTATCCTCGACTGCTTTTCACAGAACCCATGTGTTTCCTCTCCTACAGGTCACCTGCTACTAAAATGGATAAGCGTAGCCTCGCCCTCAAGAATCTCTTCGCAGACTTTCCCTGCGTTGTCTAACATTCAGAGGGGTCTGAAGGACGACGGGGTTACGGGTGGACCCTTTCCCTTCTTCACCAGGCCCAGTCTCCGCACGCTGAATGCTAGTATATATACTTTATCCACTGCATTGCGCACTTTAGTGATCAGGTACGTTGACTGATTGATCAGCGCCTCAGCCTTCGTCTTGCATGCTCCCGGGAAATTGCCTAATTCGCGGCCTATTTCATCTCTGGCTAGAGTTTCCATCAACATCCGCTGGTCGAGTTTTTGTACGTTCTAGCGTACGTTCTATTTCTCTTGGGCCTCATCCCTACCTCAAGACTGATGTGCTGGTGGTCACTACCCGTGAGCTCCCTAAGACTTACCACCAGTGTATCGTTGCTTCTGCTCCAAGGCTTGCGCCGGTAATATCGATGACAGTCCTCCAGTAACCGCTGCGCCTAAATGGTACCGTCCAGCCAGTGTTTATGATTGCTAGATCCAGTCTAGCTGCCATACCGTACCAGTAACCACAGTTTCTCTGTTGCAGGTTCAGGTCTCACCCCACTCGATCACCTTTTCGTTGAAGTTGCGGACCACTACAACCACATCGTAAATGTCTTGGATGCAGTTTTCAAGAACTTCCATCTTGGCCCTGAAGACTACTATTTCCTCTTTGTGCGAGAGGTAGATGCATCCCCGCTTCCTACCCACACAAAACCGCTATCTTTATCCGAGTCACTGACAAGGAACTTAACTGCGTTCCTGACCCAGATTGCAGCAATGCCTTAATCATCTGAGTACCAAGCTTTCCTATCTATATTATTATACTGCTCTAATATTAGGAGCGAGGAAGCCCCGTTTTCGTATGTCATCTGGATCAGCAAGTCCTGCGCTAGACGACCCTTATTCAGGTTTCCTCGGAGTCTGTCGCTATGTGGCCAAAGCCGTGGCATTTGTAGCACCTGTCCACTCTTATCCTCCTTCTAGCACGGAAGCTCATGCAGACAATCTTATTGTGGCTGGCCTGATCAAACTTCACAGCTGTTTCCTTATTCATTTCGAAGAACACTATGACGATTCCTCATCGACTTGGCTTTAGCAAGCTTATCTTGAAGCTTCCCCCTGTTTCCGTGCCGAAGAAGCCCTCTAAAGCTGTCTTCACCACCGCTTCACCTGTGGCTGAATCCATGTCGCATATCTCTATTTGCGCTTTTGTTACCAGTGAGCGCACACCTCCTGTGTCGCAGACGGCACTAGGCAAGGCCTCGCCGGACATCTGCTTAGTTTCAAACGGTACTCCTAGTTCAACTACGAGTTGCCTGCTTTTGTCGACCGTATTGCTTGAATGGAAATCCCCAGTTCGTCAGGTTTAACTTTATCGCGTATGTTCTTCATAATATCCGCACATTTTTTGCTTGGTGCAAGGTTTATGAGGACTGCCCCAAGTCGAGCTCTCTTGAGCTTCTTCATCCCCTTTGGTTGTGATTTCTCCGCTCTGATTTCTTTTCCATTAGCCTTACCCTATCTTCACTTACATGCTTCAAACCCCTTCGCTCCTGACGTCGGACTGCAGTCTATTCCAGATCTCCATCCCACTGGGATTTCTTCCCGGGTCTACTAGACTCGCCATTTGCAGGGCTGGGTTTATATTCTGCCGGTCTTTTTGATTTATTGTCAATGTTTAGGGTCATCACGGCCCTTGTCCAGGTCGTATCTTCCATTTCGTCTATGCCCATTGCCTGATTTACCCTTTTGAGTTCAGCTGCCCTTAACCTGGCTTCGGTCCCGAAATTTTTATTTTCACATAGTCCGTACGTCCAGCGCGTTCTTGACAGATTTGTCGAGATTCGAACGAGTTTTTCTATAGTTGATTTCTTCCTCCAAGTCATTCTGGAATTTCTAGAGAATTCCGTCCTGTTTATTAGCAGCTATTCGGTTTATGGTTCAACGCATCGTGCGTGGTGGGACGGGCCGAAATAGGTGGGAGTGGATATACCCTCGGACCGCATTCCTACCCCAGCTCCCTGGGGCCCAGCCTTCGCTTAACCAGTCCCAGAATACACGGCCGGACCGGACTCGCCCGGAGCACTACAAATTCCAGCCTCTACTGTAGGGTGTAGTGAAAAGCGTACTATTCAGGAATTAAAAATTCTTGGGTATGAAAAACGTTGCACCCCTCGGTAATATTTTAGTCCCGAAGTTTGTTCATTCTAGCTCAATATCTTGTTGACATGGTTGTCGCTGAGTCAACTTCGTGGATTCAAATTATTTGTCCAACGTGTGTGGACACAATAAATCGTAAATGGACCCTGAGGTATATAGAAAACTCGAAAGAAATCGCTTCGGAAAATATTAGAAATCCATCGTGAGGAGATAACTGCAGTTCGGTTTCCGCCCGTACCCCGTCCAATCACCCTCCCATAGTGTATAGGAATATCGTGTTGATTTATGTCATAGGCTTTTTACCTTTCATGGTAACTTTACCTATTTCGAAGATAGTGAACCGCGCGGACGCGCAGAGTGGGCACGATAACTTTCGAAAAAATTATGGGGCTGGAGTGTGATCTGGCATACTTTTTCAGGGCCCACGAAGAAAGGTCATGTTCGTTAACGAGCCTTCTTTGACCAACGGTTGTGGTTTGACTATACAGAAATTCTAATGAAAAACCGAGAATTTACATTTTGAGCCAAACGACACGAGATAAGAAAAAAATTTAAAGTAGCAAAATTGCCAATCCCAAAAAGATCTACGAATTTCTCCCAGAGAATTCTTTGATAGATGCATGGTTTGAGTTTTAATTGTGCAAAATATTACTGACGACAAAAGATTCAATTTTTCAGAAAAACTATGCGAAATATGAAAAACTATTTTCAAGGAAAATTATTCATCTCAAAAAGCTCTACAAATTTGGTGAACACTGTTTTTTGATAAGACGCATATGTTCTGTTTTAATCGCAAAAAATGTTATTAAAATGAGAAGTTCCATTTTGCAGCTAAATTATGTACAAGAGGGTGAAAAGGAAAATTCCTTAATTATCTGAGAAAAATCAGCCTGAAAAAAAGGTCGACAGGCGACCTTAAGTAAGAGTTTCGTAGGCGTAGGCTCAAATTTAAAAAACTGGTGATTTTTGTCTTTTTCTTTTTAACTACTGATAATAAAAAAGGACACTAAAACATAGATAAATTTGTGTTTTACCTCAATCCTGCATCCTAGAAGCTTTAATTTGAGCCATCCCTGATGAAAATCAGACTAAAATAAAGACTTTCAGCATGGCGGTCAAAATAACCAAATTTCCCTCATTTTTTTTATTTTTCGTATTTCTTAATTGCTGATGAGAAAGAACGAAAACTTTAAGATGGCAATTTTAGTTTTCATTTCAAATACACATTTCAAGAACATTCTAACCTGTAATAATCTGGGGGATACACATTTATACTTTTAAGATGCTATTTTTCTCTCCCATTCATAATCAGATCGACTCCTTGGCTACCATTATTTACTCCTGATCAAAGTTCTAGTCGATTCTCTATATTTTACATCCCTTCTTCTTTGTTTCCGGTGCACATGAAATATCAAGCTTTCTTACGCGCATTTCATTCCGCAATTCCCTTTCCTTAAGATCATTTACATCTATAGCATTCCAAACACCCAGTCTCCATTCATCGCCTGAAATTTTTTAAAGAATTTTGGCACAATTTTTTTAGAGATTTTTGTTAGTTCAAAGGTTTGCACTAACGAAAAAAATGGGTTTGAACCTTATTCTTTTCAAATATCAATGAATGCATCTCCTGAAATAGAAAGTTTGCCCACCGTTTACAGGCATCAAACATGATGGCCGATTCCACACCGCATTGGTGAGCAGGGGCCAAAATATTTTGATAACCGGTTTTACTACTAACGCAATCTGGTGTCATGAACGGTTACTATGTCAACATCTTGTTGACTGGGGTTATTTACACTGTCTGTGAACGGTGGTGAATCTCAGGTTTTGCACTGTAATTTATAAAGAAAAATATTGTTCGATACACGAGGTCCTTCGGGCAAAATATAAAACATTCACTGCTCATTTGGCCTCTTGCATCGAAATATACCGTTTTAGGCTGCCTTATTTATGACTATCAATGAATACAACGCGGTCATCATAAAAGTGTTATTTTATTTAATTTATTTCAATTGACACACGGGCTCAATTTGATACTTCGGTCTTTTTTGTGAATCCTTTTTCGTCGAGATGCGGAGAATACGGAATCAACTTGTTGGTCTTATCGAGGCTCTATCCTGATTAAAAATTTTTTTAGTCAGACGAGAAACACTTTTAAACAATTCTCACGATCGAATAGTGCTGATAATAAAAAAAACCATATTAGACAAACGAATAAAAATATTTTTCCTCGAATACTATAATAGGGCTGGTTAAAATTTGCATTAAATTTCAAGCCTCTAGCACAAATATTGTATGAACTAGCAGTGATGAACGATAAACGGACGAATATCTGTCGAATGATTTTCCGGTGTAGCCCATGAAATCCTAAAAACAGACCTAAACACATACCCAGATAGCACAACAGATTGCAGCAAAGTTATCTAAGGTTTGCAGTGTGAGGTCGGGAAGCTTGTACCACAAGGCTTGGGCAAGTTTGCTGCAAGTAAGAAAGTGAACCCTGTGAAGCAATATTGTGGAAATCTTGCATCGCAATATTTGGGGAACATTGCATTGGAGTGTTCAGGAAACGTTTTTTATCTATAAAATAATCGCGCAAATTTATATAACTAGAGAATCAGAAGGCCAGTACAAAAATCGCTGATTAAATACGTATATAAATTATATAAATTTAATAAATTATATATATATATATTCAGTTCGGTTCGGTTCCTTTGGAGTCAAACCGAAGGGCCTATGACAAAGCCACCAAACGCGTCCACAGGTTGCGGATGGCGGGTCCTTGTGCCGAGGGTTTCTGCTGAATACGGTTACAAAAGTTGATAAGCAGTCGCAGACAATTGTCCAGGAATGGTCCCGCAGGAAAAACCCCCAAGCTAAGGCGTGAAAAACCGTGCCGAAAGCTGAATGGCACCTGGGTAAGGTGTCTCTAACGGTGACTCTGGGATACCGGGCGACCTCCCAGA
>JAUMHM010000079.1:13802142-13812254 GCA_032362435.1 Melikaiella ostensackeni
GATGCAATCTTTCCACCATATTGCCTTGGAAGCTTCCCTCAAACTTACGAAGCAAGTTTCTCTCAATCTTTCCTCGTAAGGTTGCCGTAATCGGACACTTTCTTACTTGCGGCAAAGTTGCATAAACCTTGCGGCGCCAGCTTCCCAACCTTACAACGCAAAATTTAGGCAAATTTGCTGCAAACTGTTGTGCGATCTGGGTATATTCTGTGATAACAAAATCAAGGATCAAAATAGTGGGTTCCCCTTCCTGAATTGATCAAATTAATGGCTGAGTTTTGCTTCACCAATTATTTAAAATTAATTAATTGTTAGTCAAATTCAATTATTAATTTATCCATTTAACTAATAGGAAGATTAAGTTCTATTAGTTCTTCATTTATTCCAATTCATTAACTGATAAATTAGTTATTTAACTAATAATATTGTCAGCAAAAAAATGCACCAAAATATTAGTATATATAATCTAGTTTTTTAGTCAAATAACATAAACTACAATTTTTGACAAATTCGATTAGTGAAATTTGACTTTTTTTCTGGATTCAACTTACAAGGTGGCCAAATAGCATTACATGACATTTAATATTCAACTTTCCATTTCTTTCTTCGGCATTACAAAGAAGTCACTTCAACATCTTGATTTTATGTGGATTCAAGATGAAAGAAGCGAAACCAGTCGAATGACAAAAAAAGCATTCGGACAAAAACAGAATCTGTTAGGAATGGAAGGCATTAAAATGTACAATTCATTTGAAATTCATCAAATCATCAAATCATAGAATCTAAAAGTACCTTTTTCAGGTTCCGCATCCGTTTCTGGAGGGTTGATAGTCTTACGAACAATTTGGTTAGAATTATTTGATTATTTGTATTTTTCTTCACAAACATTTTGCCTTTACAAGATCCCCTTTCTTTTCGAATATTTCCTGCCGTTCCATAGGACAGGTTATTCGAGTGAAATTTTACTGTAGATAAACTTTAAATGATGCGATAAAATGCGATATTAATTTCTAAAAAAAAATTCAGTAAAATCATAGAATTTTCGCGACCACATTTGGAGGAACACTATTTCCATCAATTTCGAAGTTTTCTTCAAAATCTAGGTAAATTAAAATGTCCCTATTGAAATTATGAGAATATTATACGAGCGACATTTTCACTACTGTACATCGTGTATGGCTTTTTAAATTCACATATATTGAACATAAATGCAATAAAAGACGTGTCTATATACATGGGAGGTTTGAAAATCATGTGCTCGGAGCAATAAGTATAAAATTCTAACATTTTCAGTGATATTTCATCAAAATTGTTTAATATCATGCACCAGCGAAAGAAAATCAGCTGACAGGTATTCTTATAGCTAAAAGTTTCTTACATTCACTGTTTAGGTTCGTATTCATAACATTTTATAAATAGTAATAAATTCCCCTGTTTTAAAAATTATTCTTTCAACAAGAATTTCTCATTTGTTCAAATTCTAATGGCATAATGTTAGAAACATATAAACTACGGCGAGAGTAGATGCTGGGAAATGGACACATCCCATATTTATTGTCTTAAAATTATCTTGCTGGTTATTGTTTTTAAATCAAAACTTGCGCTCAATGTTAGTTTTATCATGCTGAAGCATATTCCGAAAATGAAAATTTATTTTTTTATTCCAAACCAATATAAAACGTCAAGAACGTAAAATTTGAAAGTATCAGAGAAGTCTCAAAATATCGTTTAAATCATTTTTTGTGTTTGTCATGAATTTTAATTGAATTAAAATAATTATTGAATACTCACCAATATCCCAACGACTCGTATCACCAGTGACACAATCCTCTTTATTCATAAGTTTCTTTTGCAATTCTCTAACATTATTACAGTTCGGAAATTTTCCCGAAATTCCCGATATTACTATCTCGTCACCAGTCATTGTTTTCGAATCCATAGTTCCGATTCATCCGCTATTTTTAAAACAATTTACTTGGTCGGCTTTGCCATTCACTGACAGTCTTCAATAATATTGAGCGACTCGGAACTCGCGCTTCTGCGTGTGTTCACTGAGGTTTACTAAACTTGACAAAACTGTCGCGCAATATCAGAATTTCATTTACAAGTGCTTCACATTTATAGCGTTTAACATTTTTTGCTTGAAGTGGGGACGTGGAATGACCAGCACAAAGCAAGTACAGTGGAATCAGGCTAGAGCAAAGCTTTCCGTATATATACACGAGTAGTCAGCAATAAGTTTTTTCGTCTTCAATTGATGTTCCAAGGTCCCAATAATGGAAAAAGTTAGAATGTCATGAACATAAGGTAGATTCTCTGGAAGCTTTAATGTTGATTCCATCACTAGGAATTTTTCTGTGAGTTTTAGGGGCCATTACTACGTAGCGTTTATAGACGCACATTATATTTTTTGAGCGACTTTACTGTTTTTAATATTTTTAGTAAATATAAGGTTGATC
This sequence comes from Melikaiella ostensackeni, assembly GCA_032362435.1. Lineage (NCBI taxonomy): Eukaryota > Metazoa > Arthropoda > Insecta > Hymenoptera > Cynipidae > Melikaiella > Melikaiella ostensackeni. The sequence continues at coordinate 13,804,602 of JAUMHM010000079.1, forward strand.
GCTTATAACTGTCACAGTCTGATGAAAATGATCCAAATGTCTAAAATGATACTAAAATAATATTTGTATGCTCTAAATGGATTAGATGAATATCAGATCAATATTAGATCTATAGAACAGACCATGTAATTTAAAAAATTGAAAACTTTTAGTACTGTAGCTATTTGAACTGATAAGTTAATTTCTTTAAACATGATGCATTTTCATAGTTTATTACTCAGAAATCTAGACATTCTTTGTATTTTATAAATTCTTCATGATAGTAGCGCCATCTGAAACTTTAAATAATTAACATCGATTCAATACAATAGAGTGCGTATTTGTCAATTGCAAAATATACAATGGCCTACAATATTATACAATTGGCTGGTGATAGAAAACTGCGGTCATCAACAGAATACACCATTGGAGGCAATCAGACAGCATCTTTTCATGATTATGTTTCTTTTACAATGGATAAGAAGGAGTGTCTCATACCCATTATTGAGAGAATCGCGTCACTTCCTACGTACATATATATTCTAGCCAGGCTTTTCTCAGAAATGCAAAATTATCATTGAGGCACGTTAAACCGCAGCGTATTTTCACTGTCTCTTAGAGGTTATAGTACTATCGTGCGAAACAAAAATGCGGTAACCACATATGAGATTTGGGCCATCCAATTCACAATTGTATCTAATATATTCGAATAAACATCTGCTACCTTGTTTTGAACGGCATGGTAGGGTGGTTGGAAAAACAAAAAAAAAATTCTGAACACTCACACCCTTATCTTCTTCAATTTGGTGTATAAATAATTACCCAATTTCGGCAACTTTTGTCAAATTTTTGAAAAACATTCGATATTATTTATTTCAATATTACCCCTAAAAGTCGACAACCACCCTTTATTCAGATGTGCATTCAAAAACCTGAAACCAGAAGTTCGAACCACCCGAAAGTTTCGAGCAAGCTGAAACTGTTCAAGTACATGAAAATTTTGAGAAGCTAAAAAGTAGACAACCTTTAATTGTAGCAGCTCCCTAGACTAGTAAGACCCTAATGATAACTGTGTTTTATACTGACCTACTATTGACCAACAACTGACGCGGTACCAAGTCAGCAGTGGTGAACGGTGCTGGCAGTGCCGTCTTCTCCAATAGGCTATTGTAGACTGCAGCTTAGGGGCGTTGCGCCGCAGGGGGCGCATGTCTGAAATTTCGAAATTGATAGTCTATGGTTTTTTGCGGTGCAAAAGAATCTGAAAAATGTCTAAAAAAATTAAAAATCAATTAACAATAACAACTTTTGTTTGGAACTCAGTTTTCATTATTAGAAACTTTTTAATTTCCAAAGTGAACGCGTCGAATGGCATTAATTGTATAAAACCTATAATCTCATACATTTCTTTTAATAATCGATCCTCTCATGAAGAAAATATAAAAATAATTTTCGTATAAGAACACAAACAAAAAATTTTTAATTAAAAAATTAGGAATTTGAAACACCGAAATTTAAAATGTGTGCGGAAAGGGAACGGGGTAAAGTATCAACAACGTGCAAGCAACATTCTAGCATACTCTCTGAATCTGAATGAATTGAAACTAACTAATTTGAAAGCGAAAAGTCAGTCACTGATTCACTTATTCAATATTTAACTAATTAAGTGTATTTAGTTTAAGTGAGTGGTAGCATACCCAAGGGTAGACCGAAGAAAGAATAGTTAGAATGTGTGGATGAGACTCTGAAGCGACATGATATAAATAGTCTTACAAACACAAAAACTTGCATGAACTAATGTATGGACGTAAAGGAAGCAAAAAATGTATGCAAGAATAGGGACGTATGAGGGACAATTGTTTATAAAAAGAAGAGTGATGACTGAAACGAAAGATTTTGGATACTGATGGGCCCTCGAAAAGAGCCTTGCTTGGTGGATGTGGTTGAGGTAAAGAATATGGATCTTTCTACGGGCTTGTTAGTCTGTGTGAGTGTTTATGTGTGAATCGTGATGTATGATGGCTTTGTGAAGCTCTTCACCTGGGGTATTGCTGGAGAGATAGATCAGCGACCCGTGTCAGAGTGGTGTTATGGGACGAGTGTGTTGTTTGAATGAGCAACACACAATGACTTTTCGACTGATCTAAAACCTATCTCTTCTCCTACATATTCCTTACTTACCTTTACCATATAATTTCCTTGATCCCCGGTAGTATCACGAGGCAAATTGGGAAAAAAAGGGAAAAAGGCGGGAAATGGGTAATGTAACACCGATGTACAAGAAATTTTTAATCATATTATTGGTTCAAATTGGTTAAATTTGGAGAAAGGCGAGAAGGGATAGGGGTAAAGAATCAACAGCGTACATGTCGTATCCAAGCATACCATTTAAATTTGAAATAGTTGAAAATGATAAATTGAAAACAAAAACATTTATAATTTGCTGACAATTCATTCATACTCATTCACTTATGATGTGGATGAGGGGGAGGGAAAGAGGAAGGGGTACCTACAAATTTGCAGCTTAGGGGCGCTTTTTTCTAAACACGGCACTGGGTACTGGACCAGTACCTTTCATTGTGATGAGCCTAATATTGGCCCAGTACTGCTCATACCATGGGCCAGTACTAGTACCGTCCTGGTACCGCGCAAGTTGTTGCACAAAATCGTAAATTTTCTGGCGCAGTATAGAGTGCCAGTAGTAAAGGGTCATCTATAAATTACGTTAAGAGTTTTCTTTTGTAATTTTAGACCACCCATCCCCGTTTGCAAGGTTTTTTAAGAGTTTCGTAGCCCCTTATAGTTTCGGTCGGGTGTCCATCCGTCGTACTTTCTTCTCGACAAAACCAAGAGGGCATAAGGGCCAAAGTTGGGTATTTCAAAAGGGCATACGTACCAACGTTCAGCACTCCAGAATCACATAAGTGCCAAAATTTAGCACTCTGAAAGGGCATAGGTGCCAAAGTTTGGATGTAAAAAATGGCATAAGTAATAAAATTTGGAATTCCAAGAAGCCATAAGTTTTTAAGTATGGAACTTCAAATGAGCATAAGCGCCAAAGCCTGGTACTCCAAAAGGGCATAGATGCCAAAGTTTGGAATTCCAAGAGTGCATAAGCGCCAAAATTTGGCTCTTCATGTGTCGAGGTGAATTTGACCGGTCACTTTCATGAATAACAACAAACCTTACTGTCACTGGGAGGTGAAAGTTCATTCAAGTTCCTTAAGCAAATTTTATGTCTCCTACAGACGCGGAACGAGGGTCCAACTTCACAAGGGCACTTTCGGCACTCTCAGAATTATTTATTTATATGCTTCTTTTTCTTTTATTCGTAATGCGATCGAGTGTTGATCAATGACGACGGAGGATCGCCTGTCACGCTATGATACCGGGATCATCTTGGAGGGTTCTTCCATGAAAAAGAAAGAGAGGAAGAATTTCTAGTTGCTTCGTATCTGTCCCGTTCGAGGACCTCCCCGCGCCGTCGGCCATGTTGACCACAGATTGAAGGGAGGCACCAGGAGAGAGAGAGAGAGAGGAAGAAGTCCTAGTGGCTCGGTCTCCGTCCCTCCCTTGGATCCTACGCACTGTCGGCAATGTAATCACAGGATGGCGCATGGCGCCAGGATCGGCAATGTATACTCGTATCCAGGGAATTAACACTTCTCTCATCAAAGTCTTGAAGAAAAGCTCAAGGTGAGCAAAGTAAAAATTTATGAAAACTTTTATATTCAAGAGAATGCAATCATTGATATATTTAAACATAAAATTCAAACGGAAATTTTTTATTAGTGGAAAGCTTTAAGCTAAAAAATAATCTTGAAAAAATTGGTTCCAAAATCTTAAAAATGAATTCACTAATGAACTTGAATGATAATCTACGGTCGCTTTTATATCTCTAGGGATACACTCATAGATATTATTTAAAAGATTACAGATTTCAAAAAAGTTGAGTCTATCGTCTGTCGTCTGTAGTGTATCGCCTATCATCTATCGTCTATCAACTATCTATATTAATATTTTCCAGAATTACATGAAAATACCAAATTATTCCATTAATCCAATCTGATTTGGTAGTGTTTATTTCTTACCCGAAAAGTTTTGATTTTGTCAGCTAGGCTATTATGGCGTGATACTATTCAGCTGTCACTCTGTGATATACAATAATCTAAAAAAATATGAAGCGAGTGAAAATACATGAGGTTCAATGTATGAAAAGAATGAAAGAAAAAGACCATATAAATAATAATTTCTAAGGAAATGCAATTTAATAACGGATTCATGATTCAAAACACATTTTTTCAAATAATCATTAATTATTAGAAAAACGACAGTTGAAATGCCTGTAAAAAATATATGATTTCTGGGAATCGTACTGTTCAATCACGTCCCGAAATCATGGCATTTCACTATACGCTGCAATGCATTTAAAGAGTGAAATTAGAGTGTGTGTAAAGTCCCTAGAGCACATTTCTGGCATCTGAGGCACTATACTCTTGTGGCCTAATTATTCTACAAAAAAACGCCCATGTTATTTAGAGGTTTCTCCTTATTAAAATGTGCTATTATATTTTTTATTTTTTTTTATTGAATTCAATAACACTATCTAATTTTCTATTGATGAAAATCGTGATTTTATTTGCTGCGATATGAGAATTGCAGCCCCATTCCCTGAAATGACCAGAAATTTACGTTTACCTTGCTCATTCGAAAGAAACGAGTTGAATTCATGGTATTTCCACACTTGGGTCCTCTGGTCCTTGTTTAAAATGCCTGAACTGTTAGTTAAATTACATATTATATTATTCGATCATATGCTATATATTATTAAAAGCACAGTGCACTGTGGGCATTGTCCTTTCAATACTTGTTTAAATATAAAATAATTAATACTGTAGTCATAGTCATCAGCAGACAATTGCGCTGGATCATGGATATTAATGAAGCAAAGTTCATAACATATTCAGATAGACATTTGTTTCAAGATGCACTTGTAAGAGGTCACTGTCCACAGGAACTACAGTGGTGTTTTTTTTTGAATGCATATTTATCTTCAGGCCATGAAGTCCTGCCTAATAATTTTTAACATGGAGATTCTAAATAAAATTTTAATTCATTTTCAGGTTCAAAATCAAACTTCATTGAGAAAATTCTTAGAATTAAAAGAAGCTGAAAGTATTTACATCTGTATATATGCTTGTCCGAATTGAACAATTCAATAATTTCGAAAGAAACGTTAAAATCAGTACGCTTTTAAATTCACCTCTTCCAGATTGAAAAGTGTTTTATTTGGAGGCCTTAAAGTTATGCAAGATCAATACAGGAATCTTGTTTTCAATTTCAGTCAGTTTCAGAACTTTAGATTTGTTGTCTCCTTTTACAATGTTTTTTTGTTGTAAAAAGTAGACTGTCCTACTATGCTTATAAGTTGTTTTTTTACCAAAATTGTGAGAGGAAAATTTTATAATGACAAGCATTTGTTCAGGCATGAAGACTCTTCGACGATAAATGTTCTGATTTCCACCCTTATCAATTCGTCTTTCATAGATAAGCGTCAAAGCCAGTCGAGTTTCAAGGGTAAAGTCGATAAACCAGGGACACTGGAGCTGAAAGATTTGTAAATTAAGCTTGACGAATTCAATAGCATGTCGTGTTTGGAATGCTAACTGGCGAAATGAATATACTATACTTTCATAATTAAATTTTCTAATAATAACAAATAAAATGAAACATATTGGCAATTAATCATTAATGAATTATACATATATTCTCCTACATAAGGCTGGGTCAGAATAGCTATTTGTGATACAAGTGCGCAAAATAGTCGATTGCCGACGAGTTTGAAATTTGCAGCATGAGCCGGAGGCTCATCGAAGTACGAGTCGGAGGTAGCGCGAAAACGTAAACGAGTGCGAAGAGCTGAAGGCAAATGTTGCAAGGATCCCTTCCCATCAAATTTCCGATCCCGTATGGTGGGTTTCAGCCAAAGTTGTGCATCACTTTTTCTGGAAATCTACCGGACCTGTATACTCGAATTTTTTTGCCGCTAGGAGTTAGGAACCGCTTGCTGGAAAGTTATTTTGGAAAATCTTTTTCCTTGGGAAAAATCTGCCGGATGTGCATACTCCAATTTTTTTATTCTGCAGCTAGGAGCTAGGAACCACTTGTTTAAACTTTTTTGGAAAATTTTTCTCTTTCGTCAAAACCTGCCGAATCTGTATACTGTTCACTCCCTCCACTCTCTCTGTCTCTCTCTCCCTCCTCTTTTCTCTCTCTTCTCTCCTCACTCTCCCTTTTCCTCTCTCATCTCTCATCTCTTTCTGCCTCCAACCCCCTGAGATAAATTCTGGATCCACCCTGAATAAATGTTCAAAGTTATTCTGAAACCATTAAAATACTTTGTGCACAACTCTGCCGTTGCGCAGTTCCTTATCTCTAAAGTGCGCATGCGCGTCCATTGAACCTTCATACCATCTTCGAATTGACGAGCAAGTGTTGTTTAGCGTCATGTTTGTGGTGTATTTAATTTGAAATTATTTTTAATCAATTCAAACTGCTTGTTAATATTTCAAACATGCGTGGAGAATGAAATGCATGGAGAGTGGATCCGGCTTTTCTATTTTAGATTTTGAACGTCAAATTTGATGCTTACATGTAATCAAGGACGAAGGCGGCACTTGAAACTCGACGATCAGTGTGTTTTCAACGTGACGTCCTCGACTAAAAACGTGCTCAAAACTTCGTCATTTATTGATACAGAAACAAGAGTAATAAAATGTGTGATACGCATTTATATAGGTTTCTGAATTTTTCTTTAGTGTTTAAGACGTTACTTTTCAATGCAGTAACGCCGTGTTCTCAGCCTCTCGTGCTCAAATAACATATGGCCAAAGTACAGTGTTTACGCATATCAAATCATATCTCATCAAATCTCTCTTCACAAAAAATAAAAATTGCTATCAGGTTTGATGAATTTTATATAAAACAAAAAAAAACTTGTCCAAAAATAAATCAGCTAGGAATCAATAATAAACTAGAGACGATCTAGCCTGGCAATCAACACACGCCCCGGATGAATGAAGCGTTTGATTCTAGCTTGACCCAGACTTGATCACCAGGCCAGCCCCAGTTTTGCCAGGCCTGGGCCCGCTTAGGCCCATAGCACAATTTCTACACAGGGCATTATGTTATAAAGTTACAACTCATTCATACTGAACGAGAAGGTCCATTGAAAGGCTTAAAAAAACAGGCTGCAAAAATGCTGAAACGTGCGAATTCTATTTTACCACTTGTTGAAAACGTAGCAAATGTCGTTGTAAGAGTCTCTGACGTCGATTGAGAAAGATTGCTCCGCGAAATGTATTAGTAGTCGTAATTGATGTTAATGAATTTGGATTGTACAATATGGGATCCATAAATGGTGTTTAAAAAAACGTTACTGCCAAAATGAATTCTCAATAGCTGACTCTGATTTTGTCCGGTTAATTCTATCGTAGTGGCTAGCCTGCCGGCGCCGGCAACATTGTTCGTTGCTGGCTGTTTCTTTCCTCCCGAGTGTGAATTTCCGAAAAGCGTGTAGCGATGTATTTTTATGCACTGATTACAAATATGGCCATGAAAATTGCAAAAAAAAAAAACAATTTTCAAAGTCAAAACTTGAAAAAAAACCACGTT
>JAUMHM010000079.1:13819936-13842755 GCA_032362435.1 Melikaiella ostensackeni
CCCCCGCTAAAAATGTTCTAGTAGATGCCAATAGTATGTTGTGCGCTAAGGAACAAAAATGGCTGATTTGAGATGAGTGTGAAGCTCGCCGCTCCAGCAAAGCGAGGGCAGCAATCACACGAACCTCAAATCACCACTTTTGCCATATAATGCCCACGATACCTTTTGCAATAACCGTATACAAAAGTGCGAGTTTTCAAAAGCCCGTGAATCGTGTCAAAATTGAGTCGATTTCTGACCGATTGACAAAATAACATTATGTGAACTTTGCACGCCGAAATAGCCTGTCTCTTGAAACTGTTTCAACGCTCCTCCGAAACGGTGCCAGATGGCGACACTGGAGGAACCATTTTTAACACGCTAAAATCACTTTTGCTCTTGCATCACCAGGATAAATGTACTTTTACCCCGCTAAAAATAAACTGACGTCATCAGTAACAAATCGGCCATTCTTGTTACGCAAAATGGACGTAAGAACTCGCATTTTCATTGCGGATGCTGCAAAAAATGACTTCCTTAAAATTTGAGCAAAAAAATTATCTTAGCTCGCTCAACGTGGTCAAAGGTCAAAATCACGAAAAATGGCACTTTTCTCGTTATTCTCGAACGAATAATTTTATATATTATCCGGGTGAATGATAAAAGCTGCACGATGATGATATAAGTGCCTATGTAGTATAGACTTCATCAAAAATTATCTTATGTTCGCACACTCAATTCAAAGTACCAAAAACGGTAAATATTAGGCCAATTTTTTTTTTCTGATCCAGGGTGAATGGTAAAAGTTGTGTACTATGATGATGTACACAGTGATATGTGCATAGTGATATACATAGTGATGATACGCATAGTGCCTATGCAGTATGTACCAGAGCAAAAATTATCTCATGTTCGGTACTTTAACTTAAGTGTGCGACATAAGATTTTTTTTAAATAAAGTCTATACTGCACAGGCACTTATATTAGCATAATATACAACTTCTATCATTCACCCGAAACAGAAAAAAAATTATTGTCTTGAAAATAACAAGCAGGATTATAATTTTCGTGATTTTTACCATTTTTGGTACATGAGTGTGCAAACATGAGATAATTTTTGATGATGCTTATACTGCATAGGAACTTATATTATCACAGTATACAACTTTTACGGTTCACCCGGATCAGAAAAAAAACAGTTATTGGCCTGAAAATAATGAGAAAATTACAATTTTTCGCTACCTTAACTTGAGTCCGCGAACATGAGATAATTTCTGATGAGGTCTGTACTACATAGGTACTTATATCACCATAGTAGGGGAAAGGCGCCTACAGGGAGTCAAAAAAGTTTAAACTCGTAAAGATCTTCATTTCAAAACTAACCTGAAAAGTTTGTAAAGTTTGTAAATGAAGTCTAATCCTTCATACATTTCAAACTGGAAAGAGAAAGCCTTTTTATGTAAGCATTTAAGAAAAAATCAACAATTTATAAGACCATGACATTTGAGTCTCTGTGTACCCTCGAGTGCATACAGATAGTCACCTGTTGCATTCAATAAATGAACCTTTTCAAATTGGCTTAGGCATTGATTTATACATTTACTTGGTTTATCTTCTACGAAAACTTCCTTTGACCTCAAACTATTTTATATTTACTGAGAAATACGCAATATTAAACTAACTTATAAATGCACATTATGTACCTGCTGAACATTTAATTTGTAACATACATAATAAATTTCAGTATCACCAACTCAAAAAAGTTAGGCTACTATTTACATCACAGTACGCGCGATACATTTGTGCCAACTTGCCAACCGTCAGAGTGTCAGAATAGAGAATTTCCTCATGCATTCTGACAACATTAACTTCAATATTTTAAACAATTATCTCATAGATTCTCTGTGAACCAGAAAACTTCGTTCACCAAATATGAGTTTATTACTTCGAATTCAGAAAGAAAACACTTTTTTGCCACAAACAGCATGTGAATTATGTTTCCAGATTATAAATATACAAGTGAAAACATTTTAGATTGTCCTGTTTTTCTCAAATATTAGTTAAAAATATGAAGAAAAATCAGTGCAAAGTGTCAAAACACATTTCATTCCAATAAAACTCAAATACGAAAATTACACGAATATAACTTTTTTAAAAGATGTCAATATAACTGAGTAATAGATATTTAGTGATCATGACACATTTTACTGAATAATTTATTAGATATTCCTTTTGATTATCTGTGCACGCCGAACATCTGTCGACACCTTTCCCCTCTACAACTTTTACCGTTCACCCGGATCAGAAAAAAATTACTCAATTGAAAATAACGAGAAAAATTTTTGTTTGCTCAATCTTTCAGCAAGTCATTCTGGCATCCACTAGAATCTTGTCAACCACCCCGGAAGGGGAAGCACCAAAATTAATTTTTTTCGAAACGCACTACTGGGTAAGGTCGTGACTACGTGTTCCGAAATTTCGGTACGAATAGCCGGATTTTTTCGGTACACATAGACACTTCCATAAATTAATACTAGCATATTATGCGCGTGCTATTTTGCTCGTTGTTGCGCTTCATTAATCAATACAATAAAGAAATACAACAGTAAATTAAGTTTAGTTAGAAGGATTTCAGAAGACAATAATTCAAAGAGTTTTCAAGAGATATTAAGACATTTGGAAATTCCAGAATATTCCAGAATTCCAGAAATATTTTTTATCTGAAGTTGGATGAAACCGCTGCAAACAGTTGACAACTACACATAATGTTAGGAATGTACTCGTGTATCCGACGTCGGATAATTTTTATCTGGAGGAGGATAGATGTAGTTGTCAACTGTTCACAGCATTTCATGAAATTTCAGATGAAAAATATACCTGGGATTAACTGTGTAATACTAGGGAAATTGAAATATCATGCTAACTTTTTGTTAATAAATGGATAAAATTATGGGGCACCGCTGTCTGGTCAATTATAAGCGCTATATTTTCATTTACATTCTATAAACGTTCATAATGTTTACCTCTAAACTCTCGTAATGTAAGTTATATAAGTATGGCGGCGAATGGTATTATTATTTCTTTCCGTTTATAACAAGTGTCTGGGGCTTTTGCCATCCACCAGAGAAGAAGAGATTAGTGATGCCATGAAATCATAAATGGACTACACGGAGAAAATATTTGGGGGAACTTTTGCCACGCTGTATGCATATAACGGGACGAATGACAAATAAGAACATTCTCACGTAAATTTTATGAAAGATTTATCCATAAATGCAGTATCATCGTTACCATGAGTGTGATAACCTAATTTTGCATCCGAGAAAAATAAACGTACGATTATTGTCGTGTATATGTATTTTAATGTCCATAAAAGTTTGACAAAGAGTGCCAAGAAATCGGCATATTTTTACTATACTCGATGGGAATGGCAACTCAAGCCGGTCAAATGTAAAGCCAAGGATTACAAATTTTAAACCAAAATTTTTAAAATTTCGAAATTACCGTTGCGAAAGTTAAAAATTCAGGATCTGTAGGTTTCGACGATTTCAAATATCTGAAATTTGTCTTAAAATATTTAAAATTGGAATAAATATAATGTATCTCGTGAACGGAATGAGATACGCCAAAATATTTGAGCCCCGCTGGAAGTTTATAGAAGCTCAGGTTCGCACCCTGTGTTGTCTTCAAAAAACCGCCAAATGTGCTAATTTTCTCAAAAACCTGACGTGATGGAGCAAATCTGACACCAGATTCGGATTCAGCGACCCTAAAAATTTATAAGTATGGTAGTCTGGTTCAGTGGACACGCAATTTTTTTGTTCTTGTGTCCTTGTGTTATTTATTTATTCAAAAAAGTGTTGTAATTTTTAAGAATAAAATATAACTTACCTTTATATGTACAAATTCGGAAAAGAGATTAACGCACAGAAACTTTGTTGTACAGTAACTCTCAGAATCAGACTAATACAATCCAATAGATAAAATCACAATAAGTCTGAAAAACTGTTAAAAAATTGGCAAAAATCTCACAGGGATAAAAAAACAGTAAAAAAAACATTAGGAAAATTATTTAATGTAGGTGGCATGCGCCTACAAGAAAGGGTTTTGCAAACTATTTAAATGTATTATCTAAAATATTTAAACTCCTATATAAAATATTATTACTGTGAAAACTGAATTACTTAAATAGATTGATAATAAAATCAATCAGAAATAATCACCATATTTACATATTTTTGGAGTCGCTGAATAGGAATCTGGTGTCAGATTTGCTTCATCACGTCAGGGTGGAAAAAAGTGATGAGCGAGCGCGTGCGCAAAAAAAAGCCTGCTACCGCTCAAGATAGGCAATGGAAATTTTTTTTTCAATATAATAACCTCAAAGTACAAGATTTAATCTTTGATTGTAGCCCTGCTAGAAGCATCTAGACCGTCAGGTTCGCACCCTATGTTTTTTTTAAATGTAGCCAAAAAGACTAATTTTTTATCTGTTAAATCTGATATCAGATTCGAATTCAGCAACCCCAAAACTACCAAAAACTACCAAAAATATAAGGCCCAAAATAAGGTCTCAAGTGATAATTTCCAAATTGCAAGTCCTTATCATTAAGAAATTTTAATAACCAAACGACAATGACCAAAAATATAAGAAAAAATCGTAAGACCCCAAAATCATAAGGCCCAAATACGACGAGCGGATGGACCGACGTAAAGTCGGAGACCCGAGCAATAGTATAAGGGCTTCAACTTGAGTTTATGAGACCCCAAAAAGTGCTTTATCATATTGTGGATCTAATGTTTGAGAATAATAATTTACGTAGTGCCTTTTCTGTTTGTTGCAGTTGAGAAATGCAACTGCGGTTTTTATAATGAACCTATCAGTTTCTGATTTGATGTTCTGCTGTTTTAATCTACCCTTGGCTACTTCGACTTTCTGGCACAGTTCCTGGTTACATGGACCTTTGCTATGTCGACTGTTTCCATTATTAAGATATGGACTGGTGGCTGTCAGTCTCTTTACAGTTTTAGCAATCACAATCAACAGATATGTGATGATTGGTCATCCTAGATTTTATCCCAAGTAAGAATAAAAATAATATAATATTTGAAAAATTATCTCATATACATTTGCAATCGTATACTTTAAATTATAGAGTTTTGAAAGGAATTTCACATTTAAAACATTAAAATGAAATATTTTGAACTAAATAGTCGAAATACAATAATTTTCTTTTCAGACTCTATAAACCAAAATATCTAGTATTGATGGTATTAGCAGCATGGATTTCGGGTTTTGGGGCATTGATTGCAACTTGGTTTGAGCGATGGGGTCGATTTGGACTTGATCCTGAAATCGGATCCTGCTCCATCCTTCCTGATGTCAATGGTCGCACTCCTAAAGAATTCCTCTTCATTCTGGCTTTTTTAGCACCTTGCGTTGCCATAGTTGTTTGCTATGCAAGGATTTTTTATATTGTTCGTAAAACAGCTATCAAAAGCAGAAGAAGAGATAAAGCTACTATCGACCTGGTTAAAGCCAGCTTGGATGTTAATGTGAGTAGACTATTTTCACTTGATCATAATTGTAAGGACCTTTTATTTAAGGTTCACCCAAAGTCTTCTATGATTAAAAACTCAATTAAGCACTTCATGAAGGTAAAATATATTTTATTTCAGATTAAATGTACAAAAACTTTTGAGGACTCAGCTATAGGTTCGAGTTTTGGTCCTACCTTCACAAGTACAACGGACAATGGTGGCTCCCCCCTAAAAAGTTTCAGAGCAAACTCTTCAACCCCAAAGTTTAATTCAATTACTTATAATTCATCGAAATGCTCTAAATCTTCGGACCAAGAATCTCCAAACTTCTCCTGCAGCAAAGTGAAGATACTACCAACGGAAGGAAACCATAATCAGATTTTCAATTTGAGAAAAGAAAATCTCAGAAGTGAAGATAGCGTTACCAAAAACAATTCAGATCTTGAAGTGTCCGCTTCGGCAAAACAAAGGTTCACCGTTCCTGAATTACGAATTCAAGATTTGAATACTAAACAGACTGAAGAAGAGAAATTTGAACCAAACAGTACCAGTGTTACACCAATTAATATCGAAAATATTCAGTTTATCGATTGTGTTCAAAATCAAAATCTTCACGCAAATCCGCCTTCAAATAATAATTCAGATTGCGAAAATTTAGATAATCAAAACAATTTGGATACCAGGAGTCAAAACGAATCTTTCGATCGTCGTAGCCTGCGAGTACCCAAAAAGTTTATCCATTCTTTAGAATATTCTTCTGAACATTTTCTAACTCCCAATAATCAAAAATACGATGAAATTTCCGTAGATTATGGAAGTTCGAGGTCAGAATCTCCCTCAGAAAGAAGATTGGGAAGGAAAGTCAGTGTCTTCCGTAGGAAGTCTAGGTTTAGGAGCATTCGAGGTCGAGGTTTTGAAACAGGAAAGATGACTGCGAAAGACAAAAAATTGCTAAAGATGATCCTAGTGATTTTCTCTTCGTTTCTGATCTGCTATTTGCCAATCACTATCACAAAAACGTTTAGGAATGTAATTGATTGGCGAGGTCTCAATATTGCTGGATATATTCTCATCTACCTGACCACTTGTATCAATCCTGTGATTTATGTTATCATGAGTTCAGAGTATAGAAGTGCGTATAAAAACGTTTTGCTCTGCAGAAGTGATTCTTCAGCACAGATGTCAAAAATTGCAACTTCCCAGAATAAGAAAAGAAAACGGATTCAGAAAGCAGATAAGATGTAACTTTCAATTTCTATTCTATAGTCAAAATGTCGTATATTTTGATTCACAAATTCAATTGTTCGAAGTGTAATTACTCTAACAATCTCAAGGGACCACGGCATTCTGAATAAAGATAATGAGAATCTTGGTGAGCGCTATAAATTATGAGTGAAGGCGTTATAGAGATCCATAATTTGTTAGTGTTATGAACAGTTGAACAGTTTAAGAAAGTTAAGAATGTCAGGATTTTTTATCAACATAAGCTGTACTCCCAGTGATACGATATATTCTAGTCGAAAAATTGTCAAAAGTATTCTGTTTTTTAAGACTGAATATTTTAAGACAAGGCTCGGTATGGATAGTGACTTAATTAAATTTAATGTTAAATCCGCACAGCTATTAATGTTAATATTATCCGTATATGTGAAAATGTCAGTATTGAATTACAGAAAAATAGGATTCACATTCTCAATTATTCAATAACATTAAATAAAATAATTTTTTAATCATATGTATACATTTATATCTAGGCTTTTCATTTTGATATAACTAATCGACTCACGTAGTGGGACGAAACGTTTGAAAGGGGGTTATGGGCCAAGGGGTCTGAGGGGGTGAAAAAGGCATCAGCTTGTATTTCCTAAGAGATCGGAGGGATTAGGTAGGTACGGACATTTCCGTAAAAATAGCTCATCGGAATATAGTAGTGAACCCTTGCCGGTAGCTGCTAGAAGTGTAATAGAAAGAGAAGGAAAGTCGAAACTGGACCTGTCCTTTTTTAAGGAGAGTGATTGGTTCAGCTCATCTTCCATCTTCTTTCATCAGAGAAGAATCGATCCACCAATCATCAATTGCCATCCATAGAAAAGGACAGGTCGACTTCCTCGATTTTCTTTATCTTGCTATTCCCTATTCCACTTTTGACGGCTAGATACAGCGGTCCAGTAATATATGTCGATGAAGTAGCCCCAGACGGGAAATTCCATAATACTATGGACAGTAAAGTAAAACTCCCAGTCTTCGCCAGCTCAAGTGATTTATCTAACTTTTGAAATCTTTTAAAATGGAAAAAAAATATTATCATGTAAGCCAATTAATATTTTTAGACGCTCTCATATTTCGAGTTTATTATGTAACTGCTATCTCGGCCAAGTATTTACTAACATTTGAAAAATAAAATATTATAAATAGCAGTAGTATACTCGAGAATATTAAATTTTAAAGGTCTTATCGATGAGGAAAGAACTAGGTTAGAAAATGACTATATGGATAAAAACAGAAAAGCCAAGATACTACTCGCAGAAAGCAAGGATAAAATCAAAGCGGAAGGAGACCAAAAAATGCAGAATGATTTTGAAGGGAATGAGAAATTATTTTGAAAATGGGTTCAGAAGATTAGGAAAGGAAGTACTAGCACTGAAGTAGTCATAATTTAAAATGCTGATGGTGAAATGGTATGGAATTCGGACAAAGTGAAAGACTGTATAAGTGATTGTTTCAAGAAATTGTATGGAGATCAAGCTATGGAGCATAACAACCGTGACACTGAAGAGGATACGTTGGACAATATTGTTGTAGGTAGCGAAAAAGGAATTGATTTCGACGACATTATATCCGTGATTAAAAAACTATAGAATGGTAAGGCTGTTGGTGTGGATTGTATTACCGCTGAAATGCTTAAGAGCTGCGGCAGATATTTCTTTGTAAGGCTGAGCAAATTTATGAATATTTGTGCTTTGAACAGTGAAGTTCCAAATAATTAGAGAAAGGCGATTATCGTCCCACTCTACAAGGGAAAGGGTGCTAAAAGTGACTATACTAGATATAGAGCAATTAGCCTACTAAGTACCGTAGGCAAAATATCTACAAAAATATTTATGGGAAGGTTATGGGAATAACAAAAGAAAGGACTTGGGAAGTCCAATGTGGATTTATGTCAGGGAGATCATGTGCAGATCAGATATTTAGCTTGAGAAAGATCATAGAAAAAAGTTTGAGAGTAAACAGGAGAGTTTTTTGTGCATTTGTTGATATGGAGAAAGCTTTCGATAAGGTGTATAGATCTAGGCTTTGGGAAGTTCTGAAAGAGTATGGAGTTAATGGTTAGCTTCTAAAAGCAATATATAATGGTAGTAAAGCGAGTGTAAGAGTAAGTGAACAACTGAGCGATTGGTTTGATACTGAGCAGGGCGTTAGGCAAGGCTGTGGTATGTCCTCCTGAATGTTCACTATATACATGAACAAATGTCTAAGAATGGCTCTCTTGAACGAAGAAGGTGTTGATCTCAGGACAGTGAAAGTACGTGGACTGGCGTTTGCAGACGATAAGATTGTTACGGCTAAATCAGTCGACGATTTGCAGAGAATGATGAGCAGACTGAATACCAGCATTAAGAGTATGAGTCTCAAGATTAACGTGAATGAAATAAAAATTATCGTTGGTTGAAAGAAGGGGTGAGAAAACAGTATGCAACATTGCCTTGAATGAGGAAAGGATAGAACAAGTTGATAAGTTCGTGTATCTTAGAAGTTTAATTACCGCTGACGGAAAGATAGATGCAGAGATATCTAAACGTATAAGCGGGAGTAGAAATGTTATCGGCAGTGTACGAGTTATTACTAGAAATAATAATGTAACGAATAAAACTAAAATTGTAATTTATAATTCTGTGCTTGCACCCACTGTGCTGTATGGTAGCAAGACCTGGACGTACGAGTATCAAGAAAAGGATAGGAGTCAAGGACACGCGGATGGCATGCAGTTCCCGCAGAATATGTGCGGTAAACAATAATGGACAAAGTCAGTAGTGCGTGGGTTTTCGAAGAATGTTATGCAGAAGAAACATTGACAAGAGTGAAAGAAATTTACTGAGATGGTTTGGTCATGTTGAGAGAATGAGTGAAGAATGTTTAACGAATCGAGTATATTCAGGTAAAGTAAGTGGTACCGTACCCGGAGGTAGACCGAAGAAAGGATGTTTGGATTGTGTGAATGAGACTTTTAAGCAAAAGGATATAAAGAGTCGCAGAAGCACAAAAGCTTGCACAACACGATGTATGGATGTAACGGAAGCAAAAGATTTATGCAAGGATAGGGATGTATAGAGGACAATTGTTCATAATAAGAAGAGTGATGCCTGAAATAAAAGATTTTGGATACTAATGGGCCCACGTGAAGAGATTTTCTCAGTGGATCAGTATAAAAATGTAAGAAAATTGTATATTTCTGTTGAAAAATTATTTTTTCGAACGTCTTCTTAAACTTCTTTTTACATATTTTCTTAGTTAACCTATTTTGTAAGTGTTCTCTTACGGAAAGAAACTACACGGAAATAACTGCTAAGAGGTTAAGTTTTACGAGTACTGTAGGGTACCTTTAGTCATTTCAACAAGGATACGGCATCGAACCCTTTCCCCAGGTTATATAATACATCTTCTCCGGGAAAATTTGAATTTGCAATTACTTTAGGTTGCCTGCAGTCAGTTTCTCGAGGACACGAGATCCAACCCTTGTACCAGGTGTATATAATACATCTCCGGAGAAGTTTGGTTTTACGAGTTCTTTAGGGTTCTTGCAGTCATTTCCTCAAGGACACGATATCCTACTGTTGCATCAGGTGTATTTAATACATCTTTTGCAGGCATATTCAGCTTTACGAGTACCTTAGGGTTTCTGCAGTCGTTTCCACGAGGACACGACATCGAACCCTTGCACCAGATGTATAAAACACATATTTTCCGGTGAAGTTTGCTTTTACGAGTACTTTAAGGTTCCTACAATCATTCCCTCGATGAAGAAGGGTTCCTGTAGTCAGTTTCTACGAGACACGATATCGTATTGATATCGACTTCAGGAGCATAGTATACAGTCCTACTTTCTTCCACCATGGCGTTAGAATTTCAAGAATTCACTGCTTTAGTCAGGAGTCTCCTGAAATAATTTATTTCCCTCTAATACACATGAGGCTAAAAGCTTAAAGCATATGTTACTGGGCTTATCAATGTTGAAGCTTACTCAACATTTCACATTTAACACATTTTTTATGCCTTATTTCTGATTCTTTAAATACAACTTGTCAGTTTTGTTGGTGAGGAGGTGGGAAGGAATTTACGCACGGAGTGTGAGACTCAACCAAAGTATTGCCCATTAAAGTGAGCCATACTGCCCTATTATCTTCCTCGCCAGACGATGACCACGGAAACATCTTTCGCATTACTTCAGGGCCACTGCCCATGGGTACACTACGCCGTACTTTGGCGTCCTCCTATATGCCGGCTTGGCTCTTCGCGCGGGTTTTCCCGGCTTCCTCCTCGGGGCTGCCTCCCAGAACGCCGTGCAGGTCACGTTCCCTGAAAGATGGTCAGTTCGAGGCTTGTCTCCTCTCGTGGCGCAAAGGTAGCACTGCGGTTTGCTAACGCAAGTCGCAGCTACGTGTTTTCTGACGCCGCGATTCCGGCAGATCCTTGTCCTATCAGAACCACTGCAGCTCGCTGTCAGAGGACAGTAGTCTTGGCAGAGGTAGCACTGTGTTGCCTCCGTTCTTTTTTTTTTGGAACCCTGTGGGCGACCCAACCGATCTTAATGTGAGCCGCGCACGTCTCAGCTTCTTCCTATTCGTCTTGGGTACACGTTGCTCCTTTATCAAATTATTCCTTGATTAGCAGGAAAATGTTCCTCTTTGTGCCATAAAAATTCTAAATTTTATTGCGTTTTCTCTCCAGCTTTCCAATCAGCTTGGTTGTCTTCTTCATTATTTTCTTTACTCTATCTTTGCTGACTCTCGTTTCAGATCCGTGAGGCCTGTTCGATACCTCCATGAAGTCTAACTCTCCTCCAAACATTTCTTCACATATACTTTTGTTTAGTCTGTCAGTCTGCAAGATTGATCTCACGAGTAGCTAGAGAAATACATGGTACGCCCCTGCAAAGCCCCGCATGCAAGAGGAAGGACGCAATAGTCTAGGTCCCAGGAGGTGACCTGATATTCTAGAGCAATACGGCTGTTCACGCCTTGACTTGAGGGTTTTTCCTTCTGGACCATCCATGGGCCATTGTCTGCGACTGCTTGTTTAGTTTTGTAACCCAGTAACCGTATTCAGCAGAAGCCCTCGGTACAGGCACCCTCTATTGGCCACCCGAGGACGCGCTCGGTAGCCATAGCTGGGCACAAAATACCTCTACTACATTGCCCAAATACATTTATTCTAGCACAATGTCTCTGAGATGCATCACAGGAAAAATGCCATTCAGCTAATTTATTTCAAATACAAATATAAATCACATTTGAATCTTTTGAAATATTATTTGAAATACATGTAAAAATTGTATTTTGTAGTTGAAGTATTTTGTGCTGTAACTTACCAAGAGAATTCTGCTAATTAGTCCTGAGTGGGAAATAAGATATGTCCTCTCGTTCTGGAGCGAATTATAGTCACTCCACTATGACTTTAATAATCACTCTCATAGGGTTCAAGAAGGTTCAAAAATGACTAAGAAATAATATCTACTTTCAGGTCCATATGTTCAGATCCGCACCAATTTTGACTAAAACTAGGTTCCCATCGTCCACATTTTCACGAAATTTAGGTTCCAATGATCCACACACTATTTTTATCAAAAACACTATGGTTCAAATTCGAAAGGGCTAATCCTCGTACCAAAGATCCGTAACGTGCAAAAAGGTTCTTCCCTATCAATGCCCGCGTATTCCGAAATTTCCAAGATACAAACTTACGCGTGTTGAGTTCCCTCTTCAGGCTCAAAACGTAACTAACTCAAAATTCGATTCCTTCCTTCGCCAGGGACCTGCTCCCCCTCCCGTTTCTCTCCTTTCCATTTTTCCTCGACGACTCGGTCCTCACACACTACCGCTTTGAAAATATTTTTCATATTCCAAGCTAAATATTTAGTTTTTCTTTATTAATAAAAATCACTGAACCATTTCTTTATTTTATTATTTCTTTCCTTCAACTCTATTGGCAACATTCAGGAACTATACTAATTATTTGGGAGCTAACACAATTATTTTTACTGTGACCCGTGTTAGTACATGTCCATTTTCAGTTCGAACACGTGCCATACGAATTCGTGCATTACGGCCGGGGTAGACTGATACCATGACACATATTGGCCACAAACTTTGAGGTAGATTAGAATCTACTATCAATACTGCATCACCCAGCGCTAGTGGTCTTATTTCTTGGTTCTAACATTTTCTTACTACTAAACAAGAAAGATATTCCTTTAGCCAGCGAGATCAAAACATGTTCGCTTATCGTTAAGCTATTCTCCACTGTTTGCGCAAGAAGAATTAATCATTAGTGGAATATCCTGGAACTAGTGTTCAGGAATATCAACCAATCAAAAAGTGATTCGGAGTTAAAATTTCTTCACCCATGTGGTTTACGGATTCATGAGTTAGTGGTCGACAATTTTTAATGTGTTCTATTTCGGCGAGTAAAGTTGATAAAGTTTTTTCCTTGACGGCTCTTTCCTTTAGCACTGTTGACGGAGTAATCTTAATACATCGTATCAGTCATTCCCAACTCCCACCCATGTGGGGAGTTGCCGGTGGAATGAAATGCCACTTTATTCTTCAGTTGGTCATTTTGTTGCTAGAGATGCCTTCATCTATTTCAATCTTCGCAATTCGTAATTTCTTGTCAGCCCCTTTGAAGTTAGTTCCATTATCAGAATATATTTCAGTTGGAGTTCCCCGGCGCGCTATCATTCGTCTCACAGCTATGATTTCTGAATCTGTTGAAAGAGATTCAGCTATTTCTATGTGAACTGCGCGAGTTATTAAACACATCATCAGAACTCCGCAACATTTTTCACGACTTCGCCTGACAGTTACAAACATTGGGCTAAAATAATCTAGACCACAATAGGTGAACGGACGCTGGCAAGTCTTACACTCGAGGTATTCGAGGTTCCGCCTTCCGATTTCGACACTACTGACATCTTGCAGTTACCGATCTCACGAGCGGCCTTATTTTAATAAGTTTTGAAAATTAGTTTTGAAACAATTCACTTTATCATGGTGTCGATATAACAGACATCTATTGATCAGACGCCCTCTGAAAAAAGTTAAAAAATCGTGTCACCTTTCGCCGAAAGTCCCCAAGATCGCGGAAATGCACGTTATAATATCACACAACAGGAAAATAGAACAATTATTAATATGTACTGGCTAAAAACAACTTCAAAAACATTGATAGTAGGCTAAGCTTCCATCCGGATGACCGAATGCAAGTTCCGAAATTTTCACTAGCGTGCTGCAATAGCTGAATTGGTAAAAAGCACCTCTCACGAATAGAGGAGGTGTCGGTTCAAATCCAGCTCGTAGTGAAA
The DNA here is from genome assembly GCA_032362435.1 of Melikaiella ostensackeni. NCBI lineage: Eukaryota > Metazoa > Arthropoda > Insecta > Hymenoptera > Cynipidae > Melikaiella > Melikaiella ostensackeni. The sequence goes on from JAUMHM010000079.1 coordinate 13,834,035, forward strand.
CTTTGAAACTTATTTTTCGCGTCGCACACGAAATTAGTTTTGAAAAAATTTACGTTATCATGGTGTTGATATAACAGATATCTGTTGATCAGACACCTTCTGGATGAAGTTGAAAAATTCGAGTCATTTTTCGTCGAAAGGCCCCTAGACCGTAGATAATATCCATGGATAACTTTTTCATAATGACACTGTATTAACTTGGTGTAACGATGTCGGCCATCCAGTACGATGGATGACTTCGTATCATTCGATGCTCCTTTGGCGGCATTTATATCTTCTTCTATTTTCAATAAACCGTCATTGTTCAAAAAAATCGAGAGATTGGAAAATCTACTATTCTTGATCTACTATTTTTGTTCCTTGATTCATATTTTTAGGGAAAGCAAGACCCATGCTGTACTGCGAATTAGACTTAACTATTTGGTGCAGTTGTCCATGTTAGGTAACTCGATAGATGTATCTTTACATAGAGCCCCTACATATTCAACTTTCTTCTCTTCATCAGGCTCTGTTAGCTCTTTGTTTCGCAAACGTAACCGTCACTTTTTTCCCTCTTCATGCAAAAACTGCGGTCCAAATGTCCGCCGTTTCATTTGCTCTCCAATACGTCCATGATCTCAAGTAGCATAATGTGCTAGATGTTCTTTCGTCCGCATCCATCTCCATTCATTAGCGTTTGTCAATTTGTCAATCTCTCCAAGTCTTGGGGCAACAAAGGCTTGATACTTCCTATGATCTGCTTTAATCTAACCCAGAGTATTTCTAGAATCCGTCCATAAAACACGTCTACTTACTTTTTCTTCATGTTCTTTTGTTATAATTTTAGCGAGTCGACTTGCCAATATAGCCCTTCATAACTCCATTTTTGGGATGGATGTCTGATTTAAAAGAGCTACTCGAGTTCTTTTAGCTATGAACGATGTACTATACCCCCCATCCTGAAAAGAATATCTCCAATAAGTTACTGCTGAATATGCCTTTTCACCGCGTCATTAAAAACACGTAAGTCCGTTTTGATAGGTTTTTACGTGCTATTTTGATAGCTCCAAAGGAAGTTCATAACATCTAACTTCAGATAAACCTTTTAATCAGATCAGCTATCTTCTATATTCTTTGCCCAATAGTTGATTATTCCAGCCAATTCCAATACTCCAAACATCCTAAAGTAATATTTTTCGCTTTATGGTAAAGGGTGTTAACATACCTAATGGATCATAAACGGACATTATTACATATAACATCTCCTGTTTAGTAGGCACCTCTTGTGGTTGTGCAATCTTTTCGGGGATTCTTTCAACAAATAAGTCAAAAGAGATCATATGTCTTACCGGGTCCACTTTTAGTTCGAAGGTCTGCTCCACAGGTCGTTGGTCCCCAGGTAGATTAATCTCTTCTTTGGCTAAGAATTCAGGTGGCAGGGCATTAAATACTTCTCTACTATTACTTGCCCATCCTCTTATCTCTAAACCACTCTTTTCATGTATCTCTGTAACTTTTTCAATTCTGTTTATAGCTTTCCTTTTAGTGTCAGCACTGTCTAAATAATCAGCTACATAATGATTGTGAATTATAGCTTCAAGAGCGTCGGGGCAGAACTTTTCAAACTCCTGTGCATTTCTGTTTTCAATATCTTGCGCTATATGAGGAGAGCATGCAGCTTCGAAAACCATCGAAGTAATAGTATACATTGTCGGTTCGCATTTTCTTTCCCATCCAAGCCGTAGAAATCTAATCTTTACTTGTAGAAACATTTCTTCAGTATCCTTCATAAACGCTATCATTTTAATCCAAAAACGCTTCAAAGTTGCAAGTAATGGTTAAACTAAATCAGATCCAATGAGTAGTTTGCCGTTAAGAGAAGCAATACCACGTGTTCCCGCAGCTGCATCGAGAACAAACCTCAGTTTTTCTAGATTATGAGGATTATCCACCCCAAAGTGCGGTAAGTACCAAGTGCATCCATCTACCTCAGATAGATCAGTTTCTATTATGACGTATCCAGCTTGTAGGAAACCCTCAATCACATTAAAATATCGTCTTCCATATTCTGGATCTCTATCCATTTTTCTTTCTATTGTTAAAAGTCTTTTTCGCGCATACATTTTATTATCAGGCAAATCAGAATAATCATCTGCCCACAACAATCCAGTTTCCCATCTGTCTCGAATTCGATGCGGCTTTTCACATAGAAGCTCATCACGCGTTTTTTCTGTATACTTTTCCTATCCTTGACCATTACTCCAATAGATTTCAAACTGAAATTTAATTTCACTAGAGCGTGTAAATCTACGTCACCTGCTTCATGCCTAACTGAATAATTTTTGGCTTCCTTGTTCAATAAAGCGACTACCTCTCCGGCTTTTCGTTTTGATTGTCTCCGAACATTTCCATGTGCAGCCCATCTTAATGCAGTCAGAGAAGCAGCTGGGTCGTTTATTGCCGCTGCCTGAACCTCGTTAGTTGTTATCAAATGCCGATGGTCTTGCCCAATTAGAAACTTTGGACAAACATTACAATAATAATTGATATTCAAATCTTCGAAATGTTCCAGACCTTCCGTGTCCTTTTGATTTAAGCTGTGCATTGTTAATGATAAATTAGTCATAGTCCGCGCGTCTCTCATCTCAAAACAATTCTCTGCGCTTACACAACTAATTCCAAAATTAACTTTCTTACTCTCTTGCTCTATTATTTTCATCTTCCTCATTGCTTGTATAGTTAAAGTGACTCGATTAACAATCGCTCCAATTTTACTGGCCAAACTCGTCTCAACTAATGTCAGTGTCGCTCCATCGTCCATCATTGCATATGTTGAAACACTTCTCTTAGATACACAAAGATGTACTAGAGTCACCTTCAACAGTAATCGTCAACTTAACTTATTTAGTTTTACACTTGTGCTTCCCCCGATATAAGTGCGAAATGAAGTCCCAGATCGATTCGGCTCGTGTAACAGCCTGTGATATCTGTCTCTGCATCCTTCATAACCTATACGGAAGCCTTACACTTCACATTGAAGTGTCATCTCGACAAAAACAGGAAACATGCCTTATTAGATCAAAGCCAAATTATTCTTCTATTGACAGGTCTTTGTACAAATTCTTGACATTGTGATATATCATGTCTTGTGCCATTGAAATAAATGCATCTGATATCTTTGCAATTTTCATCCTCATATCTTGCACGTTTGGGATCGACTAACTCACCATCTACTTCGTCTATAGTAGACAAAACAGCGTTTCGTTTTCTTAATTCTATTCTTCTGGAGGAATTATACCCTTTACGCGGATAGCCTTGTCGGTTTCTTCGATTTCTAAGCCTTCATAATTCTGTTGCGAAGATGGTCCAGCACTTGCATCATAGCTGCTGGCTGCACAAACCATTTCTGCGACGTCTTTCCAAACGTGATTCCGATACCGTCTCACTCCTCCATCAATTCTGTTGGCAACATGTGTATTTTCTTGAAAATACTTTCTAAAGTCAGCATGTAATAGTGTATTGTGCACCAAAGAGGCAAAGTCGCATTTTTAAGGCCTAGCCCGAGTTATTACAGATACGCGAGACCGTAAAAAGACTTCACATCCTCGGCACGTACGATATTTTATGTAATAAGTGTATGGTTTTCGAATTTTTTCATAAAATTACGTCTCACGCTTGAGATTAGTTTAAAGAAACAAGTACGGCGTAGAGCAGTGCGCATGGGGCGAAATAACGAACGCGCATGCGCAATGGGCGGTAAAGTGCACTTTCTCTGCCTGTCTCTGCATGTCTCATATAATATTAATTTGAAACTTACAAAAATTAAAAATTAATTGAAAATCTACGATATAATGGATTCTAGGTCAATTAAATTCTAAGTTAGCTAATGCAGGGCTGATTCACATTACCTTACTGACGAGTCCAGTGAGTCAGATCAGAACGAAACGTGTTAGGTTTCGTATTATTTCAAAAGCTTAATACTTACAAGAATAAAAAATTCCAAACCCTGATGCCAATGAAAAATCTTCCTTACGATTTGCATCAGCCGAATTGTATTTTCCCTGTGATGTATTTCAAATGTATTTTGTCGCAATGTATTTTGCATTTGAAATACATACCTCAAATACAATTTTTATGAAATACTGCCAAGCTCTGCCGGTGCCGGTGGCCTCGACAATGGCCCCATCCGGGTATAAATTTGCCAGTTAGCGATCGCTGGGGTATGGGCGATAACTGAGCATTTTACCTCACCTTAAATATTTTGATAAAAAAAATGTTCATGGTAATAATTATCGTTAATTTTGCATAGTTTTGTGATTATCAGTCACTCTCACAATAATTGAAAGTCATTTCGAAAGAATGAAAACTTTTCTACCTTCAAATTATGAGATATTTGATCATTTTTTCACCTCACTTATTTGTAACAATAGAATAAGTCAATAAACAAATTAATAATGCTCTGTAAACGCCCCTGAGTTGACCTAAGATGATTTGTAGTATAAGTAAATCATTGTTGAAGATTATACAATTATTTTCTAGAAAACACGCGATTTTTATATACTTTCTGTAAAAATATAATATCTGTATAAACAATATTAAGCTACAAAATCGATGAATTCCGTTTTTGTCCAAATGTCATGAGCTTTAGTTTGAAATAAAAAGTTGAAATCGGACCAAAAGTGTAGAATGTAGCCATTTTTTAACGAAAAACAGGATATCCTATAAAAGAAATCGAAGAATAACTCAGTCTCAGCTATACAGAATTCATCCTTATATTTCCATACATATCCGTATACATTTAAGAAATACATTTTCTTCCTCTCCTTTAAAATTCTAACCTACCTATAACTGTTAATGAATTTAAGAAAAACGGTGCTTTGATATTCTATAAATATAAAAGAAAAAACACACCTCAACTTTGATAATGTAAATATTATTCGATACTATAACCAATTGCAAATAAATAATTATCAATAAAGGCAATTTATTAATTATAAATAAATTCGTTAATCATTAACAAGAGGAAGTAATAATGCAAAAAGTAGAGACAATTAAGAATGTCTTCTTCATATTGAGATACAATATTTCTTGAATACATATGTGACCGGCTCCGAAGAAAGGGGTCTAGTCGTCAATAATCTGTACTTATGAGTTTTTCAGATGACTGAATCCAAATTTAAAGTCTAAATTGCCAATTTCAAGATGCCTGGCCCAAAATGGCGGACACACATTCAAAACAATGTGCAATACTTGGACTTTTTTGACAAGATGCTGACTGAAGGTGTTTTTTGGGTCGCTGATTCCGAGTCTGAAGTCTAAAATTGTTAATTTTGAAACGGCTGACTGAAAAATATTGTACAGAATACTATTTTTGTTCATTAATACTGTATCTATTTTTAAAAAATTGTTTGGACAATTAACGACCAACTTGTAGAAGAATTACCATGAATTCATAATCAAGGTTCTCTTCTCGACATGTTAATCTAAAGTTACCCTATAGACTTCTCAGTGCATACAAATGTATTAGTGGCGACTTGATTACCCTATGTCTCTATTTTGCCGAAAAAGTAATTTCGTTCAACATTGTCTACCTTTGCGAAATTTTTATCAATCGATCTCAGACAAATTACACGTAAAAATATAAGATTTCAGCGTGCTGAAACCGCCAAAACTTCAAAATCGATTTTTTAGCCACCAGATCCCTTTCTTCGAAGCCGGTACATATCGATTTTAACTTTTTTATTGTTTCTGACAGAAACTCTAAGATTCAGATTTATTACTCCTTGTAATAAATGGTTCGTGTACTAAAAACTACACAGATTGGTTTGTGAGTACAAAAATACAATAATAATTGATTGATAATAATTTGATGACCATTACTTATGATTAGATATGGTAATATACACAACAGATAATATACATCGATTAATTCTACTGCATTTTTAAATTGGTTTTCACAGTGAATAAAGCATTAAAGTAGTGACTAAAATAACGCCGTGCTATAATTATCATTTCAATAGAACAATAACATTTTTAAAATGGAGATAGTATAATTACGAAAGAAAAACTTCCTGTTAATTTCTGAAATAGTCAGATACATGTGTCACATTGTCACATACAGCATTTTGTAGTCCCATCCGCTAACGAACCTGAGTGAAATTTATGTTCACAAAAGGTTCAGACCAAGCCAAGTTTTAAAAATTCCACTCTATGATCGAAAGTATTTAAGCACCATAAACTAAATTTAAGATTGTGATAAGTGATTTGAGTATCCAATATAAAATTATAAGTTTAACTCTCATTAGACGGGAAATAACTTCTCAATCAAAAAAAGTTTCCAATACAGTTTCGGTAGTGTTTTTCATGAAATTTCCATTAATCCTAAGTAGTTTTCGGAAAAATAAATATTTCACCTCCAAAAATAGAAGCCAGATAAATTTGATTCTTGAAAATCTATGTTCTTCTTATATTTTTTTCTAAAAAGAAAGCTTAGGTTTTTTCTGTAAACACCTTCAGGTTAAGAAATGGACATATTAATTGTTATGCGTGAAGATAAGTACATAAGAATAATTTCGTCAGAATAAGTAATAGGCAATAATGAGTTGGTTTTGTGATAGGGGGTTTTCATGCCCTTTTTATTGATCATAAGTATTTAAGAAATACGTATTTTTATAACATGTATTTTTTTCAAAAAATTCTTATAATTAATACAAAAGTTATGAAAACTCCGATCGAAACTGTAGTAGGACAAACATTTTTATTGATATTAAGAGAGTTGTCAATTATCAAAATAGATGGTATCTGTAAACAACTAAAAACTTACATCTCCTCCCCTTCGATGAATATGTGTCCCAACGAATTTTTTTCCTATAAACTACCATCCAATAGGTATAGTGACTACAATTTGATTATATTTGAGTCCGATCAAGCCCGATAGATTTTTCAGTTGGAGCAGTTACAAGTCCAAGTTTTGAAAAAATGTTTCAGTTACCAAAATATCTCTTAAGTGATTTTACTAAAATGATAAAAAGAATCACTTTTTTTAGAGGAAAAAAAAATTATTTTGATAGTTACATTTGTTTGTAAAATAAATTAAGAATAATAGGTAATTAACTTTACACATGTATTTACACATTATATTGTCTTAATAAGAAATTAAATACTTTCTAAAAAAGAAATATTTAATAAAAAGAAATCGAACACATACAGACCACAGAATTAACTAAAAAATATACACCTAAAAAACTCTATTGAGCAAAATATACATCTATTTTGATACCTTCGAAGTGCCTTAAAGTTGGACTGAATCATATTTTTTTTTTGTACAAAAACAATAACATTCTTTCCCCTAAACTTTAGTTTTCTTACAAATAAATAAAATTAAGTAAATAAATTAAAGCAGACTTTTCGCAAAATGAAAACATATTTTACAATACTTTTTTTCATTTTTCCTGCATTTTCATTTTAGAAAGTTTGTCGCTAATTCTTTATCCGAAATTTCATTTTCAAGAAAATTGCACTGATTGAAAAACATTCGACATGCTGCGACATGACATGCTACGAGCATAAAATATATTTTTATGTCATGCTATCCTCGATATCAGTCTATGTATCGAATTTCAAAATATAATTTCTCGCTGGATAAAATGATTTAATTATTCATCAAGCTTTGCAGGTACAGTTGCAGCTTGAAGAGTTTGGACATTAAGAGGCCACTCTTTTTTTTCATCGCCTGCATTCCCGGTGCTGGGCTTGCTTCCATTTTCTGGCATTTTAGAAACTTCCATTGTATTTGAAGTTCTCTTTCTATATTGAAGATAACCTGCTGCACCACCCATTCCCAGCCCTCCAAACAAGAAAATGTACTTAAAGGCTCTGAAACATAAAAATAATTATAAGATTTTATGTTTTCCAAGGATCTGAAAATTCCGAGTTAAGGTCGAAGTATTTTTTGTTGTAAAATGTATAATTTCTCTTACGCCACAACTTTAAGAACAGTGAAAACACTCTTCAGCTGTTTGAGGAAATCTCCCTCGAGTATAATACCCTCCTCAACCCAAAGAAGCGGTAGTAAAGCGTATGGGAAGTTTTTCATTAGTTTCAACTTATCTATAGGTTGGATAAATATATTGAATTGTAGTCTCTTTCTGGCACTCACTGGTGTACCAGTCATTGGTTCGAACTCTACAAATATCTCGTGGTCATCCTGAAAGATGAATATTTCAGTATTTACTTTCGACAATATATATATAATGCCTGACAGAAATTTATTTTTTTTTTTTTTCATTTTATTTCTTTAATATTTTGTATTATTTTTATTATTCATTTTATTTTATTTATATTTATATTGTGAGTTCATATGCAGTAATAGTTTAACTGAATTTGTACTGTATATTTTTGCATATAATTTAAAAAGTTGAAAAAAATTATTGAAACGCAAGCAGTTCACCTCTTTGAGATCTGAGACATTTATTTGAAACATTTTTTGATAAAGATATTTTTGAAAATTTTGTCCGAATATCCTATTTTTTAGTGAAATAAAAAAAGTTTCAAAAAGTTTTGCACATTATATTGACACCTTTAGTTCAATCATTAATTTTCCAGCTGGTTTCAAACAAGCAAAAAATGTGGAGACTTAATGCTTTCACGATGATTCATAATTTTTGTGCCGTTACGTTGACGACACTTTTGTCATCTGGAGACATGGACTAGATGAACTACAAAAGTTTTTCGATTTCATCA
>JAUMHM010000079.1:13869525-13879803 GCA_032362435.1 Melikaiella ostensackeni
TCGAATTGAAATTTAATGTTCTTCCTGAAGAAATAGTTTTCCTATGCCAATCAGTGATAATATAATTTTCAGGAGTTTTTATTAATGTCATATCTAGAAAATTCAGTCTACCTTCTGTTTCAGCTTCAACAGTGAACTGTAATATTGGATGTATACTGTTGAAAACATTGAGTAGGGTATCTACGTTTTGTGTATGTGAAGGTAACATCCTATTACTTTCATTGACAAACACATACATAACAGACTTGACCAGATTAAGAGTAAAGATAATAATCAAAATAGAAGTAATGTACAAGAATGCAATAGATTCAATACAGTGGTCCTACCCTATTTTGGAAAAATATCAAAAATCTTAAAATCAATGCTAGGAAAATTAGGATTACATACGATATAATATATAGAGTTCCTTTCAAAAGCAACTTGATTATTACATTGGGTAAGGATAAATATGAAAAACTTGAGAAGCAATGTATAATTTACAAATTCAAATGTAGGCAGTGTGAGCCTGTTTACATAGGACAAAAAAAGAGATCACTTAGAACAAGAAAAGATGACCATAAAAATAATTTTCATAGAAGTGCTAGATATTACTCAGTCCTTACGAAACATAGTCTTACAACTGGACATGATTTTAATTGGGATGATATTAAAATTCTATATCATGCGAAAAATAAAAGGAAGAGAGAGTTCATGGAAATGCTATTCATTAAAAGGGAGGGTAACAAAGCAATACATTCAAAAAGAGACCTGGCTAGATATAACAGAATCTGGAACGGAATCATAAATTGGATATAATGTAAACTAATTTTATGGAATATTTTTGATATCTTCAGAAATTATTTGCTAATAAAATAATAAAACAATTGGATTCTGGGAGTCATTCAGAGGGGTTTTCACCTATGTCTAGATCAAAAATTTTTAAATAATGAATGAAATATGTACCATAAAACTGAATTGCATATCCATTATAGACGTTTCTTCAATTTTCAGATGAAAATAATAATGACTAATCAAACATTTTTAAACAAAATTTATACCTGTTGTATTACCTATAAATTATCCCTGATGAGGAAGTCTAAATTGGCTTCAAAACATGTTGGGTCCCCAGTGGTATAAAAAAGACGGAGAAAAGGAAGAGTGTGAGGATGGTTTTGGTTGACTCTTTCTTTTTTCTCCCTGTTTTTTCTTTCTGTTGTGTACATTTATTGTACACCTGTCTCTTACGAGCCGGAAAGATAGGTAGTGTCAAAGTCTATTTTTGAATTGTGAACTTTTTGGGTGTTCTTTTTTGAGTACACAAAAAATTTTCATAAGAGAATAGATTTTATTTCGATCTTTAAGAAAAAAAAAACCTATATTGTTTGACCTCGACGGCTACGCGTGTTCACACACTCTCGGTTTATGTTTAGAAGCTGATAAATCAACAGTCTTTGAGGGTTCGAATCCTCGGAGTTGCGAATTTATAAATTATATAAATTAAGTCGCACAAACAAAATTTTTCTTTATATATTCAAGTCTAAAATGTTCAGAAACTATTCGTAGATAATTCGAACTGTTCGGAAAATGTTCGAAATTTATCCATACATCTTTCATAAAAATAAGATTCAATATTTCTTCTTGTTCTCGTATCCGAGACCTAGCTACAAGTTCGTAACTTTTTTGCGAACAAATTTTTTCCGTGTATCGCGCAGCGCGGGTATATTCAAATCAACCATGTGACGTAAGTTTGACGATTCTATTCTCGCCCTGTTTTCATTGTTTCATGTAACCAAAATATAAATTAAGTAGATAAACCGACGGCAGTAGCTGGGTGGAGATTCTCGACTCGTCGGTAATCGTTCGTGATTGTCGCTTAGTTTTGTTTTCACTGCGTTCAACTATTGTCGAGCGGGAGGTTCGACACCGAGGATGGATGCGGCTACTTGAGGCTATCGAATGTCTATATTCAAACTCATCTATCGGTTATCGGCTGCGCTCGGGAGTTTTGAATTTCTGCAATTTTCGACTCCCCTGACCAAATGTTCAGGCAAATGCGAGCGCTTCTAAAAAAAATCCGGCTGTATTTATTATTATTAGATTTGGGGTACCTAATTAAAGTAATTGAGGTTGACTTGAAGCAATAATGTTTATCGATCTCCGGTGGAAGGAGATTATTAATCCAATCTTACACTTAGTAAGATTGGATTCTATGTATGTAAATGTCTAAAAAAGATGTACATATGAGGAATAAAAAAATTAATTAAGTATATTCGTGTATTCACAATTGTACTATTAATTTCCTATAAATCTCTTAAAGTGTCTGGAAAGTAATTTAAAATAGAGAATATACTTAAATTTATTTCCAATCTGCTTCAACATTAAATTATTAATTTTGAATGCTTTGATCTGAAATTTTGTAATTTTGTGTCGCAAATTGAAAACTCTTCAGTTTTATAGATTTGAATTTGAACTTTTCTATTTTGGGAGTATACTATTTAAAACTTTTCACATTAAAATACTGAAGGTTTTACACTGTTTTCAGTTTGTTGACCTGAAAATAAAAATGATTCAATTTGATGACTTTTTCATTACTATTCATGTGATTTCTTTATAACAAATTTGAATGTAATAATATATAAAATAAGTCAAGACAAGCTATTAACTCACACAGTACATACATTGTAAGCATTATCATAATTATTTGGATATTCTTATTTATTCTTATTTTCATTTTGAAGAACGAAAAATAATATCCATAAACAGGTACGGCGAAAAATATTTTTTTATGAAAATATTAAATAAAGATTCGTCCCAATAACATGTTTCAAAAAAATTACAATTTACGTTCGTAAGTAGTACAAAGTTTATTATATACAACAGTCTTAATAATAAAGCAGATTGTTCTAAAATATTGACATGTTCAAGAATCAATTATAACGTGAGAGTAATAAAATAATATTAAAGTGTTAAATTAAAATACACCAAAAACACTTTTTCGCTGGAGACCTTAGGTTTTTTTTCTTTTTCCAGCTCATAAATTGTTCGTAAACTTTACTGTTTCTTTCAAGTACTTCTAGGCGTATCCCAACATCAGTGTCATCTGGACCTGTAGGGGAGACCGGGGCAGAATAGCCTACGGGGCACATTCGCCCACTGATATTTTTCCGAAAAACAAGATTCAAAAAGCAATTTTTGAACACGTCAACAGGTAGCGTTCGATGACGTTAGTTGTACTGTTTGAGTCATATCCTCCTCTCACTCAAACGCAAGAAAGAAGAAAGAGATGGCATGAGTAAAGCAAAATCTTCTCGAGAATAGCTGAAAAGCCATTCTCGACAAAAACGGCTTTGAAAAAATCCACGCACGTTACATGAACAATGATGCGAGAGTCTTTCAACTCCCGGTAAGATCACGTAGAAGCGCTCCGAGTTGGTAAGCTGGTACCACGGATTTTTTGAACAACTCAGTGACTCAGAGGATAGTGTTTTAATATCCCTAGGAAACTACTTTTGTTGTGACGCCGATCTGAATTTACTTTGCGGGTTGTTAGAAATTTTTATTCATCCACTACTTAGAAAGATCGAAAAATTTCTGCATTAATGAAAGTGGTTGGCACCACAGATTTTACCAACAACTCAATGAGCCAGGGGATGATGTCCTACTATCCTCAGGGAACCACCCTCGAAGTGATACCGATCTGAATTTAATTTGTGGGGTGTTAGAAATTTTTATTCATCACCTACTTCGAAAGATCGAAGAATATCTGCATTAATCAAAGTGGTTGGCACCAAGGATTCTTCGAAAAACTTAATGACCTAGGGGATGATGTTCGACTATCCCGAGGAAACTACCCTCATAGTGACACCAATCTGAATTTGATTTGCGGGGTGTCATTAAGTTGTTTAATAATCCGTGGTGCCAAACACTTTGATTAATGCGTAAATTCTTCGATCTTTCGAAGCAGGGGATGAACACAATTTTTTAGCAACCTTCAGCGGAAATTCAGATCGGTGCCACTACGAGGTTGGTCTCCTAGAACATCATCCCCTGGGTCATTAACTTATGAAAAGATTCCTAGGGATCAACCATATTGATTACTGGAGAACTTCTTCGATCTTTCTAAGTAAGGGATGAATACAAATTTCTAACACCCCGCGAAGTAAATTTAGATCGGTTTCACAACAAAAGTAGTTTCCTAGGGATATTAAAACATCATCCCCTAGGTCATTGAGTTGTTCAGAAAATACGTGGTACCAGCCACTTTGATTAATGCGGAAATTCTTCGATCTTTCTTAGCAGGAAGTGAATAAAAATTCCGAACACGCCACAAAGTGAATACAGATCGGTTTCACTACGGGAGTAGTTTTCTGGGGACATTAGAAAATCATCCCCGGGGTCACTGAGTTGTTCAAAAAATTCGTCATGCAAACAACTTTGTTTACTGCGGAAATTTCTCTATAGTTCCTCAAATAGGATCCCTAACAATTAGTTCACAGTAGTTTCATTTTAGTCGTGATTTTTTGTTGTCGTAACAAAAGCAGCCCTTACAAGCATGACTCTCTATGAATATTCGCCGCGCAACCCTGTATTATAAGTTATTAACTCTTGACATTTTTCTAAGTGTGCTAGTACACGTGTCTAGCTTGTATCCCTCGGTATGACTTCAGTCCAACTTTTTGTGCAAAGGCTTTTTCGTTCCTTTTCCCAAATAATCGAACTTCTCCTTTCTGTCTGTCATCGTAAAGATCGGTATTTGTTCTTGAAGTTCGAGTGCACTCACGCTCTCTCTCCCCCCGTCGTGCCACACCGTGTGTAACATGCAAGCGAGCGCCTTGGTGGGGATACCAAGGGCAGAAACAGTGGTCACTTACGCACAGTTGAATTCCCGCTCACGCACGCACGACTGTTTGCTCAATTATTTTATAACTTAAAAAATTAAACTTTAAACAATTTCTGAAAAAGGAATTTTCATTTTCTTTTTTGATTTATACAGCTATATAAGTCCAGACAAGTTGACTTGGGATACCCTGCATGTACATAAAATGCCCCATTCCGATTATACATTACTTCACGCACAAGCTTATACCTATTTTATATAAGCTATTACACTTTGAACCTAAACTATAAAACTATTTTACATTCTATTTACATTCTTTTACATTTGTAGCTATCTTTTCAAATTCCCTTGCATATATGCATAAGTTGGGGCTCGGTTTCACTGATAATGTTAAGCAAATTTTGTTCGTTACCTCACTTCCACAGCTGTTATTTATCCACTCCTCTATCTTTTCCACCCAGCTCTTATCTACCAATTATTTTGCTACCTTGCAAATTACTATATGATCTAAGTTCTCCTCATTTTCCTCACATAATCTGCAATTTACATCTTTAAAAACTTTATTTCAGCGAAACCAAGCCGCAGCCTATGCAGATATGCAAGAGAATTAGGAAAGCTAGGTGCAGTTGTAAAAGAATGTAAAATAGAATGTAAAATAGTTTTATAGTTTAAGTATAAAATGTAATACTTTATATAAAATAGGTATAAGCTTATGCGTGAAGTAAAATATAATCGGGATGGGGCATTCTATAATACATATGTATATACAATCGTACATAATGTGTGCTCTATCACATGATATCGAAATTCATTTTGAGATTTGTGAAAGTCCAATCTGTCAAAACGTAACCAAAAGGAAACATAAGATTCGGTACTTTTTGGGTTAACGGAACGAAAGTTTTGGTCGGGTCCCTGGTTGCAATCCCATGTAATCTTGTATATTCTCTTGCAATCCATTGGTATATTAACAGATAAAATTTTGTCAAGTGTTTAAATTCCTATCAAATACGAGCTTAAAAGTATTTTCAGCACTAGATACACGTCCCAAAAACCAACGAATATGAAGGTATAGCTTCGTTTAGAATAAAAATATAACTCAGTTAATTATGGTTCCTTTATAGCCTTTATATCCCTTGTATCTGTTTCGCTAAAGTATTGTTGCATTTGAACATTTTAAGTTTTCTCTACCCTTGTTCGAATATTTTTATTTTATTTTTCTTCACTGTGTGCGTATCAAATTGATGGGGTAGTTGCATGAATTACAGATAATATATTTTATAAATACTGCAAAAAATCTTTAAAATTCTAGTACCTTTAAATAAAACTTTGAATACTTCTTTCCTGAAAAAAAATATTCTAAAAAAAGTATGGAAAACCTTATTCGAACAACTTTGTGACCGTGACACGTCCCACCTGGTAGGATTGCTTGGAACGCTGGTTGACTGGGCACTACATCCGGTGTTACAGCCAATCAGCAATGTCTCATTTTTCCGCAAGAAATTCAAAAAGTTTAAAAAGACGATTTATTGTCGATTGACGCAACAATAACAATGGCAATTGTCAAAACCATGGCAATAATATGGCCGTAACAGTAAGTTGGTAGCAATGTTTGATCAGGAAGGTTAGGAGTGGTGGAATTAGATACAACGCAATACTTGTGATTTCACCTTCACTTACTGAAGCACGCCGCAGGGTTCGTTCGCACTTTATTTACTTTTTTCACTGTGCGTCACTTTTTTCGCTGCGTCCGTTCACTTTTTTCACCGCTGCCCGGAAAGGTCGACACTGCGCATGCGCCACGTCATCGACTACAAATCGGTCACTTTTTACACAGAAAACAGGTGGAAAAAGTAACACTTTTTCGCGAATTATAGAAAAAAAATATTTCTTCATTCAACAAGAGGGGTCGTCCATAAACTACGTAGCCTGTCCAGGGGGGGGGGCACTGAAAGACTACAATGAGCCACATGGGTGGGGAGGGGGGGTTCGTCTGCGGTACGTGGTTTTACATTGATATACTTTTATTCTATTTTAAAAAGGCCTTGCCTGGGACAGAAAATTCATATTTGAGTTACTATTTTATGAATAATCTTGCTGACAATATGTGCTTGGGTGATTAAGTGAAAAATACGGAAGATTTTTTGAATCTGCGCAATTACCTAAGATTTCGTGATTAACTTTTTGATAAATCAACAGAACGATTTTTTGAATCAAATAAACAAAGTATCCCGCACACTTTGCAAATCAAGTAGCTTAAGGTGGAATTGTCTCATCCTGTGATATTTAGTAGTTCAATAAACTACTCATTAATCAGCACAAGATAAGGCAATATCACAGTAAGCTACTTACAATGTAAATTGTGCGGAGTCCTTTATGATTAGATGAACTGAAAGTTTTGGTTGAATCGATCAAAATTTTTTCTTAGGCCAACAAAAACATTTACTCGAATTAACTAAAATATTCCCTTGGATCAACCAAAACATTTATTTAGCTCAACCAAAAGATATGGTATAATCAAGCAAATTCAACTGACCAACAAATTTTGTCGATTCAACCAAATCTTTTTCTGGGTGCAGTATTTTTTACATCAGCCTTTGTTTACATGTATTCAAGAAACTTAATACCTCGGGAGCATGTTTTTATTAGTGGGCGTCTGCATGAAAAGGGTCCTTCTGGCCGATATGGAGTTACGTGTAGAGTCTTATAGCCGGATAAATTCCCTGCATCTTAAGCCCAAGAAGACATTTCACGCCTACCAGAACTCTGATCAGAACTCGTGAAACTCTCGAAATTTTGAATTTCAAAATTTTTGGGCATGTTAAAAGTATTGTAGGTTTTTAAATGCAGTACAATCAAGTACTTTCGAAAAAATGCAGTTTCTTGCATTGAATTCGGAAAACGTATAAATATTATAATGTAGTATTAATGTATTATAATATTCTTTTAGAACTGTTCGCGTAAAATATTTTCTTTTTTGATAACATTCATGCTTTCTTTATTTCTTTTTATATCGAAGAAACGACAATGGTAGCAAAATTTATCTAAATGTAAGAGTTGTTTAGAAATTGACAACTATATAGTACATGCGCACTTAGCG
Source organism: Melikaiella ostensackeni (assembly GCA_032362435.1). Classification (NCBI taxonomy): domain Eukaryota; kingdom Metazoa; phylum Arthropoda; class Insecta; order Hymenoptera; family Cynipidae; genus Melikaiella; species Melikaiella ostensackeni. The sequence continues at coordinate 13,877,439 of JAUMHM010000079.1, forward strand.
AGCGGGTTGACATAGAATTTTACGTCCGCTTCACCGGGCGTAATCAGTTTGAAAGAATAAAGTAGATCGAAGTGAATGTGACTCCAAATCAAGTCAAAAAGACGAACATCTTGGTCGATATCATATCTGTAGCCAATTTCACGTTATTAATGAAAAGTCAGTATCAGAGATTCAGAGTATATTGAAGTAGTGTTATCCGCGTCCCGCACCTGCTTCTCATGCATGAAAAGTTGGATTTTCAAGGGGATAAAGGCAATTTTGACTCGTGTGATTGTCGCCCTCGCTTCACTTGGTCGGCAAACTTCGCACTCGTCAAAATCGTCTTCATTACGCCCTTGATACACAATCTATTAGAGCAATGGAATTTTCTGAAATTTTGTTTAAAAATTTGTTAAACTTGTACATTTACACTTACACATTTACTCATTACATTTCTTTTATAAACTTTTATTGTTTTCAATTAAAACCGACTTCTCTCTTTTGATAATTTTGTGCTATTTTTCCCCGCAAAAAGAATATTGTGCCCTGTAATTTTTTCAAAAATGTGTTCAAAAACGAAAAATATTAATCACATCAAATTCTCGTTAACGTAGGAATTTTGTGCTAATTAAGTGCTGTCGATTTGTACCATGCACGAAATTGCAACATTCTTTTGTTGTTAAAAACATGTATAGTAGCCCAGTCAAATTAGACGAGAAAATACTTTTTGCTGGAATAAAATAAATACAGTAATTTTCTTTGCTTAAAATGTTGGGGCGAACGATCTACTGAAATACTGAGGTCTGTCAGACCGTTGCGTATATTGTTAAATAACAATAAAGTGAAAATTGGAACATCTGCTTGGATGGTTGCTACCATTTGAGAGGTAAAAGTGCATAGCACATGATTTGTAGGGCATAAAAAATTCTTTACAACGATCCCTATTCAAACTCTTTGAGGCTAATAGTTTACGGGATATTAAAATTATTAGTTAAGGGTAGCGTGTTTTCGGAGAAGCCTGTATTTCAATGAATTTTCATTGTTATAAAGATACTCCGATGACCGTTGGGCAAGGAGGATAATTTTTCATGTAAATAATCTGAATTTTTAATTGATTAAACAAAAATTGTTTTAAAAATTTCGCACTATTGCAAGTAGAAAGTTGGTAGAAAAATAATTGACATCCTTGTTGAATCTCTGTTGTTTTTTATTTTTTTCAGGTTTTTCGGTACAGTGTAAGAATGGAAAAAAATTATTGCTTATGAGGATTTTCGTTAAAAATTGATTTTTTTTTTTTAAATCCAACAAACACTTTTTCTTGAAGAAGCACTATCCCTTATCAGATTCACTGAATGAAAACTCACTACAAGTGCAATTTTTCAAAATATATTTGTTTAACAAAAAAAATCCAATCACACCGCACCCTGCCAATTTTGGCTTTTCGATACCAAAAAAAATTCTTTCATACTCAGCAGACCTTCCAATTTGTGGATCTATAAAGAAAAAGTGGATATCTTTTTTCCTATAACAATAAAAATTCATTACATACGCCGCTTACTCAGTGAAGGCGCACCCTTAATTAACAAATTCATATCTCATAAACTATGAGTCGTAGAAGATTTCATGAGGGCTCATTTGGAAGCTTGTTTCATCTTCTAAAAATCATTTTGCATAAATATTTACGCTATCTTCTACCCGAAATAAACAATCCACCAGAACGTTTCAATTTTTTTTTTTGCAATTTTCAGATATTTGCTAATAACAAGAGTGACTCTGATTTAATTTTCTCGAGGGTTACTGAGCTTCAATAATACGTCTATCTGAACATCTTAGGTCAAAAAAATTGCTGGTATCTTCGAGTTCCAGCACAAATGCTAATTTGACTGGACTATACACGTTTTTGAGATAAATTACACTGTACAATATTTTTTTGTGGCATTAATTGGCAAAAAATTAGCACAAAATTATAGCACGTTGCCCATGTTAATAGGACAATATAGTAATTCCAGCTTCACGCACCTATAAAAATAAAGATAGGAAGCACACTGTTAGAAAATGCTTGGAAATTCAAGCACTTTTAAATTACAAATGTATGTTAAATTTCAGGTACTGGTAAAATTGATAAATAATTCACAGAATAAGGTAGAATAAGGCAGATAAAATTCAAAATCTCCACCTAACCTATAAGTCACTTCACATGTACTTAGTTTTAGGATTTGTACATGGTTTTAGGATAAATAATTCACCTCCAAACTAAAAAAAAACTTTATCAAAGGGAAATCCAAGATGAATAAGACCAGTTTTTAAACTGAAATTAATAAGGGGCCACCCAAAAGTCCACGATTATCCATGAAGGGGGCGGGGGGGGGGGGGGGGGGGCACAAAA
>JAUMHM010000079.1:13879903-13912491 GCA_032362435.1 Melikaiella ostensackeni
AAGAAAACAAACAAAAGCAATTTAGGAGCTGTGTGGTTCCAACTAGGAAAACAAAGCACAGGCAATAACCCTGTAATTGAGCCTATTAGCATCACATACTCAGACGTTTCAGCGGTTTTGAAAAGGGCAAGTAACTAGAACGTCCCAGGTCCGGACATGGTGTACAATTTCTGGTACAAGTACTTGTCGAGTATGTATCCTGCATTCTCAAGGTATTTTCAAAAGGTCATGGAACATCCAGATTTGATACCAGGATTTATGCTCAAAGGTACCACGTATATGTTACCTAAAAATCCAGATGCTTAATATCCATGTAATTTCGACCAATAGCCTGTCTCCCAACGATTTATAAGTGCCTTATATCTTTCATTGCAGATAATGTTTACTTTCATTGCGACGAGAATAAAATCCTAATAGAAAAACAAAAAGGATGTTGCAAAAACTGGCGAGGCAGTAAAGATCCAGTCACCATTGGCACTGTGGCCATGACGCAAGCTGGAAAAAATCAAAGAAACTTGCACATGGCTTATATTGACTGCAAGCAAGCGTTTCTTTCGCTACCACATGACTATTTGCTTGAAGCTTTAAAAGTTTATAATGTCTGCCCGCGTATCACCGACGATTAATTTAGATTACGACGGGTACCATTCAAGGAGACTCCTTTAGTGCATTATAGTTCTGTTTAGCATTGAATCCACTGAGCAAAACACTAAATAGCATGTCTCATGGGTTCAGAGTACATGACAGCAAGGATGGTCATTAATTGACCTATCTTTTGTACACGGATGACCTGAAGCTATACGCTAGTTCAATCCAGAAAATGGAGTAAGTGATCCATGTCACAAGGCAGTTTTCCAATGACATCCACATGGAGTTTGGACTAGATAAATGCAGAACAGTGCATCTAATCAGAGGAGAATTAGGGACCGCAGAATTAGAGGAGGGGAACGAGGATCACATTGAGGCAATTGCCGAGTGTAATTCATATAAATATCTGGGTATACTTGAGTATATTATGGTATATACTCAACATAATATATATACTATAATAATAATAATAGTATAATGTAATAATAATAGACAATAGTATATACTTGAGGATATTCAGCATACGATAGTTAAAAAAAGCCTAATGACTGCCTTCTCTATAAGAGTCAGACTGGTTCTGAAGAGTTCTTCCAGTTCTACCAATGAAATCAGGGCCATTAACACCTATGACATCCCTGTCCTTGCGTACTCTTTTGGGCTCATAAAATGGACCAACACCGACCCTGAAAGAATAAACAGAACCATCCGCGTTGAAATGACCAAGCACTAAATGCACCACAGTAATTCTGTGATTGAAAGGGTAGAGTTCTACCACGACATAACGGGGGTAGAGGCTTTGTAGATGTGAAGCATCTGTGTATAGAACAAGTAATACAGTTATGAGACTATTTTAGCAGCAAGCGAGATGTTGGCGCTTTACAACACTGTCTGTGAAGCAGATCTCGAGTACACGCCCTTCAACTTGACCTCCGAGAAAGCCTTGAATATCAGGGCCGAAACCATAGAAGAATTAGAAAAGCAATGGAGACAAAAATCTATATACCGCGAGCACCCCAAAACGTTAGAACAACATGAGATGGACCGAGAGGCATCCAATATTTGGCTGAAAAAGGTTGTCCTGTTTCCGGAAATGGAGGAATTCATGGTAGCAATTCAGAATAGGGTTGCAAGCACCAGAAACTATCTCAAGCACCAGAAACTATCTCAAGCACGTGTTACATCAAAACGTGGTTGACAGGTGCCGATTGTATAAAGATACCAACGAATGTAAAAAATGTATATAATTAATGCTTTCTTATTTTGCGCGGCAGAAGCTTGGTAGAAAACAAACGTATCTCTGCCTTCATCTTCTACGCGCGGAAGACAAAGGCGATACGTTTGTTTTCTACCGAGCCAAACCTTCCTGACGAAATGACGTCAACTTGGAATGCTCAATATGTGAATTGAAGGATGTGTGCTTATCCCAAAATCTTTTCAAAATCTAAGCTAATAGCTCTAAAAGAAATTCTGAATAAACAAAATCTTATGTTAGAAAATATATTAATAAATAGAGATAACTTCATGTAATTCTCGTTTGTTTTCGAACTCAATTGAAGTCCTTTTTTTTTAAAAAAAACCTGCGTGCCAATTTTGGGTCAATGTCTGACTCAAAATAGGCCCAGCTTTTTTCTGTGAAGTATGGACATCTTTTATAATAAAGAAAAGTTTTTTCTTCAAATTGAAGAGTAAGCGAACGAAACGAGATAAATCCCAGAAGTAAATTTCTCAATATTTAAGGGTATATTGTACCTTGAAATTCATTTATCAAAATTAAATTTTATATAGGCTATTATAATGTTATGCCATCAAAGAAATTAAATGCAAAAAAAGGGTTTTAATTTAAGGCTGTCTTAAAATGACATTTTCTCTTTTTTCAGTTTTTCCTAATTACAGATATGCATATCAAAGTTTATAAGAGCTTGAACATGTTTCACTCATACCATCATTCATATCTAGAAAATAATTTTATAACAGTAAAATATTAAAATCAGCTTAACTTTTGCTTGTCTGCGTTTTCAATCAGAAGGAAAGCATGATCTGTAATATTCCGAATATACAACTCCAAGAATGAATTTAATATATCCCTTTCAGCTTGCCCCAGGAGCAAAGACGTAGACGTGGTGATAATATGGTTCCTTCTTTCATATTTTTCAAAAATAAGTTTTGATACATTTTTTTTTTAATTTTCTGATTTTTTAACGAACGCAACGAATGAAGAACAGAAGTACTTTTTGTCACCACTATCATGATATACCTATTATCGCTTGTCGTTTAGTGTGCCCGACGAATTCGAGAAGAAAAAAATTGTTCTCATTAATTTAAGGTTGACAATCATATTGATAATATTACAAATATGTTTTCAGAAAGTGGATTTATCACGTTTTGTTCGCTTACTCCTCAATTATTGTCTATTGTAATACTAACCGACAAGACCCATGGCCGTAGGTTTTTCTTTGAGTGTACCCATAATTATGCCCAACATAAGTAGATGAGGAAAAACAATTTCTTCTTCCCCAGTTAAACCATTGCTTTTTGAAGGATTGAATCTCCACGTAGGTTTAAGACTGTATTCAACTGTGTCATCCTCTTCCCGATCGACTAAGTCAACTTTTTGCTTGTACTCACTGAAAAGTACGTACTACTTTAGTTTAGGTTCAAGAAATAAGTTTACCTTTATATTTTGTCTAATAATTCCAAAGTATGATTAAGACTAATTACATAGGTGTGTGTTTCATTTGAACAAATTATTTTTATTTTATTAGAGTCATTCACTTACTCATAAAAGAAAGGTCCCACTTCCTTTACGATAGGATTTTCACCCTTCGCGATACCCTCGGCATTTGTTACATTGAAAAGAAAAATCCTGAAGTCGAGAGGAATTGGTAAATCAGCCCACAATTCTCGCATTTCACTGCCTGGTATTAGAGCGCTCGCCTAAATAAAAATTGTCAATGCATTAGACTTCAGAATTTAACTACTTTATAAAAATTAAGTTGTATAGAAAAAAAAGAATACTAAAGGATTTTTAATTTATTGTGAGTTTCATATGACTCCTAACATGAATGAGAAACAGAGTGTAAAACATAAATTAAAATTAATTCTCTTATAAGTAAATTTATTACCAAACATAAAACTCTTGCGGATTGATGCCAAATAGTGGTGATATTTTTACATTCTCGTCCTAAATAAGAAGGTATTAGTTATATGTAAAAATTGACATCGCTGGTTTTCATGAGATCTCCATGTTCTGAGACCCCCTGAGTGAGATAAAAGGCACACTAGATCCCAAGGCGTCAAATTTTGATCCAAAAGTCGATCAAATCGTTGCACAATGGAAAAAAATCACATCTACGTAGAAAGATGTACATATAGTTGTAATTTTTAATGTAGTAGTTATGTAGTTGTCAACTGTTTTTCCCACTGCAATGAAATGATCCACTTCTGATCAAAATTGTAGGCTCGATAACTTTCGAAAGAATTATGGGATTGGATTGTGCTTTGGCATACTTTGTCAGGGCCCAAAAAGAAAAATCACGTTCATTAACCATTCTTCTTTGACTAAAGGTTGTCAGGGCCGGTGAAACAAAATTTTTCAGAGAATGAATTTTTCCTTTTTCACGGGTGGGAAGGGACTCCGTCGAATTGTTTCTTTTAAAAAGACCTACAAAATTACCTTTAACCATTTTTTGGTAGGATAACCGTTTTTCCTTTAATCTTCAAAAATGCTGAATTCAAATTTTGAGCCAAATGAATAATGCATATGAAAAAAAATCTCTTTAGAAATAGAGATTTCGACTGTTCTATAATATTCGCGAGTAACCTTCTTCATATGCATTACACTGTAAACTAAACCGACGACAGAGGGTGAGGATCAAAATTAGACGAGCGCGAAGAGCGAGATTCTAATTCGCGTGCCCAATCCCACGTGCCCGAGGCGCGCTCAAGCTCGGGAGCGAAACAAGCCACTCGTTAGGGCGCATGAGAATGTGCATTTGTTTCGAGATTCGTTTATAGAAATGGGAAATTAAAATATCGGTAACTTGTTCCCGGATACGAACTCACAAACTAAAATTGAGAAATAATAGCAAAAGGATTTTATGGATTGATGCTCGTACGAATCATAAGCTGAGGAATTTAAACATTATGAATGCGAGATAAATATTTTAGGTCTGAAGGTGTTTATAAATATTTCAAAGTCTGTCTCCGAAGTTATCAGAATGTCCCACCACCTATATAAGCACTTGAACTATGTGACAAAGCACAAAAAGTAAACAAAAAAGTCTCTTAGCAAAATTTTATACGAGGCTTAGTTTGTACACAAAAAAGCTTCAAACTTGGTCATAATCAACCAATGAGGAGCACGCTTTAGCGACCACTTGTACGTGTCTCAAGCGTTGAGATATGTGTGTCTTCTGGCAACACACTACAGCTCACGTATTAGGTAATTCCCCATCTAGTCGTCGCACTTCCATTGTTTATTGCAAAACATGAAGTTCAAGAATCCAAAACTATTCAGATTCTGAATCATTTTCGCAAAAATTTATTAATAAGATCAAAACAAAACAATACACCTTTTCGAATAAGAGTAGTTACTATTTACGGTTCCTTGCAGACTTTATGTTACATAATATGTAACAAAACTGTCAAAAAAACTGAACATACACGAAAAACAGCAAAAGTTCTTTCTTGAAAATTTGTTAGCAAGAATAGACTAACCAAACACCTTTTCAAACAACAAAAGTCACACCTTTTATTCCTTGCAAAATTTCTGTTATATAAATTGTAACAAAACCGACGAAAGAATTGAACATTCGCCAAACACAGCAAACATTCTTTCTTGCAAAATTTGTTAGCAAGATTAAATTAACAAAACACCTTTTCTAACAACAAAAGTCACCTCTCTTGATTCCTTGCAAATTTTCTGTTACCTAACATGCAACAAAACTGACAAAATGACTGAGCATGCGCGAAACACAGCAAAAATTTTCACTTAAAAATTTGTTAGCAAGATTAAAATAACAAATCACCTTTTCCAACAACAAAAATCACTCTTCTTGATTCCTCGCAGAGTTGCTGTTAGATAACTTGCAACAAAACTAAAAAGAACTGAACATTTGCGTAACACAGCTAAAATTCTATCTTGCAAATTTGTTAGGAAGAATAGACTAACAAAACACCTTTTTAAACAACGAAAGGGAACTCTTTTGATTCCCCGCCAATTTTCCGTTACATAACTTGTAACAAAACTGACAAAAAAACTGAACATTCGCAAAACACAGCAAAAACTCTTCCTTGAAAATTTGTTAGCACGATTAAAATAATAAAATACTTTTCCTAACATTAAAAAACATTCTTTTCAATTCCTCGCTGAGTTGCTGTTGCATAAATTGCAACAATCTAACAAAAAACTGAACATTCGCGAAACACAGCTAAAATTCTTTCTTTCAAATTTGTGAGCAAGACTAAACTAACGAAACACCTTTTCTAACAACAAAAGTCACCTTTTTTGATTCCTTGCAAATTTTCTGTTATATAACTTGTAACAAAACTTTCAAGAGAACTGAGCAATCGCAAAACATAGTTAACATTGCTTCTTAAAAATTTCTTAGCGAGGATAGACTAAGAAAGCACCTCTTCAAACAACAAAAGTCACCTTTTTTAATTCCTTGCATATTTTCATGTACATAACTTGCAACAAAACTAACAAAAAACTGAAGATTTGCGAAACACAGCTAAAATTCTCTCGTGCAAATTTTTCAGCAATATTAATCTAGCAAAAGAACTTTTCTAACAACAAAAGTCACCTTTTTTGGTTCCTCGCAAAGGATCTGTTACATAACTTGTCACAAAACTTACAAGAAAACTGAACATTTGCGAAACACAGCAAACATTGTTCCTTTAAAAATTTCTTAGCAAGAATAGACTAACAAAACACCTCTTCAAACAACAAAAATCACCTTTTTTGATTCCTTGCAAATTTTCTGTTACATAACTTGCAACAAAACTAACAAAAAACTGAAGATTCGCGAAACAGAGCTAAAATTCTGTCTTTCAAATTTGTTTATCAAGATTAAACTAACAAAACACCTTTTCTGACAACAAAAGTCACCTCTCTTGATTCCTTGTAACTTTTCTGTTACATAACTTGCAAACAAAACTGACGAAAAAACTGAACATTCGCGGAACACAGCAAAAATTCTTTCTTAGAAATTTTTTAGCACGATTAAAATAACGAAACACCTTTTCGAGCAACAAAAATCACTCTTTTTGATTCCTCGCACAGCTGCTGTTACATAACTTGCAACAAAATTAACAAAAAACTAAACATACGCTTAACACAGCTAAAATTATTTCTTGCAAGTTTGTTAGGAAGAATAGACTAACAAAACAACTTTTCAAATAACGAAAGGCACCTTTTTTGATTCCTTGCCAATTTTCTGTTACATAACTTGTAACAAAACTGATAAAAAAACTGAACATTCGCGAAACTCTGCAAAAATTCTTTCTTGAAAATTTGTTAGCAAGATTAAACTAACAAAACACCTTTTCTAGCAACGAAAGTCACCTTTTTTGATTCCTTGCAAAGTTTCCGTTACATTATTTGTCACAAAACTTACAAAAAAACTGAACATTCGCGAAACACCGCAAATATTCTTTCTTAAAAGTTTTTTAGCAAGATTAAACTAACAAGACACCTTTTCTAACAACAAAAGTCACTCCTATCGATTTATCGCAGAGTTTCTGTTACGTAACTTACATCAAGCCTAACAAAAAAAAGAACATTCGTGAAATCAAGTAAACTTGCTTTCTTGTAGATTTGTCAACAAGCCTATTATAACACAACTCTCTGCAACATTTCGAATTTAAAGTCAGGAGTGGTCTTTCTCTTAAAATCAGTGAAATTTTTCTTGAAGATAATCAATAAAATTCAGTCGGTAAAAGTGATTTCACTGACTGCGTCAGTGGAAATTGTTTTGAAATTATGAAATGCACTGAACTGACCCACTTCTAGCTACTTTATCAGAAATCTCACTGATTCAAACATAGCGAGCAAAGTTGACTACCTACAATTCGAATCTTTAACTAAGAGTCTTTTAAACAAACATGGATAAAAGACCTAATGAGTTAATAATAATCTAACTGGAAATAATCCACCTTTTCGTAGAATGAAGGCCGTACAAAAAAACATTCCGTCTTCTCAAACACTTGTGAATTAAATTAAATTCAAAAAAATTTAAGAAAGCCGAAAAAGCAACCGAAAATAATACAGTATTTTCCGAATGCGAGAATAAGTTTCAATAAATCGTAACTTTGCTGACCTTTGGCCTTTATTAAAAAATATCTAAGACCTTGTTGCCAAAGCTCAACCTCGCCTCTTGTATTCATCCATGGCAAAACTATCCAGAAAGCTTTCAAAGCTTGAATTTCAATCATGACACTGGAAGTATTGCTTCTTTTTTGAAAATCATGAATAGTGTGAGTAATTAACTTCGGTGACATTCCTTGAATTTCAAAGAATAGAAAAGTTACACATTGCCTATTGTATTCCCTGATAGAAAAACTATCCAAAAAAGTGTTTAATCATTAATTTGAATCACGCGGGCGGAAGTAGTGTCTGTTGTATTTCCTGATAAAAAAAGTACCCGAAAAACTTTTGAAACTTAAATTCCAATCATGTGACTGGTAGTAGTGTCCTTTTTGAAAAATCGAAAAAATGTAAATAATTTCTAAGTACTGTGATTTTTATTTAATTGAAAAAAATAAATATGTCTTTGCCGTCAAAGTGAAACGTTGACTGTTGTATTACGTAATGGAAAAAGTAGCTAAAAGCTTTCAAAACTTAAATTCCAATTATGCTACCGGAAGTAGTGCTTTTTTTGGAAATCATGAAAAGTGTGAATAATTTTTAACTTCGGAGAAATTGGTTGAATTTCAAGATATAGATGAGTCTTTGTCGTCAAGAAAGAATTTTTCCGATTGTATTCTCTGATAGAAAAATTATTCAACAACATTTTGAAGCATAAATTTTATTCATGCGACCGGATGTGATGGAGTATTTTCTAAAAATCGTGTGAAGTGTGAATACTTTCTCACTTTGATGACATTGACTGAATTTTATGAAATAGATGAGTGTTCGTCGTTGAAGTAAAACATTGTCCCTTGTATTTCCTGATTAAAAAACTACCCAAAAAACTTTTAAAACTTAAATTCCAATCATGTCACACGAAGTAGTGTCCTTTTTTGAAAATTGAAAAAAATGTAAATAATTTCTGAGTACTGTAATTTTTATTGAATTGGAAAAAGTAGACATGTCTTTGCCGTCAAAGTGAAACGTTGACTGTTGTATTACTTTATAGAAAAACTATCTAAAAAGATTTTTACACTCAAATTCTAGTCATGTCACCGGAAGTAGTGCTTTTTTTAAATCATGAAAAGTATAAATAATTTCTAATTTTTGTGACATTTATTGAATTCAAAAAAATTAAAAAGTGTTTGTCATCTAACTGAAACATTGTTTGTTGTAATCCTTAATGGATAAACTACCCAAAAGCTTTTAAAACTCAAATTCCAATTATGCTACCGGAAGTAGTGCTTTTTTTGAAAATCATGAAAAGTGTGAATAATTTTTAACTTCGGGGAAATTTGTTGCATTTCAAAAAACAGATAAGTCTTTGTCTTCAAAGTGAAACTTTGTCGATTGTATTCTCTGATACAAAAACTATTCAATCAAATTTTGAAGCATGAATTTGATTCATGCGACCGGATGTTTTACTTTGACGATGAAGACTTATCTATTTTGTTTGATTCAATAAATGTCAGCGAAGCTAGAGATTATTCACACTTTTTTTATTTTTAAAAAAAGGGCACTACTATACTTCTGGCCGCTGGATTCAAATTCATGCTTAAAAATTTTTTTGAATATTTCTTTCATCAGGGAAAGCTTTTTGAGTATATTTTCCACCAAGAAATACAACAGGCAATGTTTTACTTTCACGACAATTACTTATCCGTTATTTAGAAATAAATGTCGCCGAAGTAAGAAACTCTCCACACTTCACATGATTTTTAGAAAATACTCCATCACACCTGGTCGCATGATTCAAATTCATATCTTAAAATTTGTACAATAGTTTTTTTCATCAGGGAATACAATAGGCAAGGTTTTATTATGACGACGAACTCTTATTTATTTTTTAAAATTCAACAAAAGTCCTCGAAGTTAAGAATAATTCAAACTTTTCATGATTTTCAAAAAAGCAATACTTCTGGAGGCATGATTGGAGTTTAAGTTTTGAATGGTTTTTGAGTAGTTTTTCCATTGGAGAATACAACAGACAACGTTTCACTTTGACGAAAAATACTTATCTATTTTTTAAAATTCAAAAAATTCCCCCGAAGTTAAGAATTATTCACACTTTTCATGATTTTCAAAAAAAAAACACTACTTCCGGTGGCATAATCGTAATTTATGTTTGAAAAACTTTCTGGGCAATTTTCATCAAGTAATATAACAGACAATGTTATACTTTGACGACAAACACTTATCTATTTTTTTAAATTCAATAAATGTCACCGAAGTAAGAAGTTGTTCAACCTTCACATGATTTTTAGAAAATACTCCATCACATCCTGTCACATGAAATGCATACTTTAAAATTTGTTTGGACAGTTTTTTCATGAAGGAATAGTATAGGCTAATATCTATTTTTTGAAATTCAACAAATTTCCCTGAAGTTAAGAATTATTCATACATTTTATGATTATCTTTTTGGATAGTTTTTCCATCAAGTGATACAACAGACAATGTTTCACTTTGACAACAGACACTTATCTATTTTTTAAATTCAATCAATGTCACTGAAGCTAGAAATTATTTACACTTTTTATGATATTCAAAAAAAGGCATAACTTCCGGTAGTATGATCCAATTTTAAGTTTCAAAAGCTTTTCGGGAAGTTTTACCATCGAGGGATACAACAGATAATGCTTCACTTTGACGGCAAACTCTTATGTGGTATATTTTTTGAAAATCAACAAATGTCTGCGAAATTAAAAATCATTCATACTTTTCATGATTTTCAAAAAATAGCACCAATTCCGGTGGCATAATTGGAATTTAAGTTTTAAAAACTTTTTGGCTAGTTTTTCTATTCAGTAATACAATAGATAATTTTTCTCTTTGACGACAAACATATATTTTTTGAAGTTCAATCAATATCACTGAAGTCAGAAATTATTTACGCTTTTCATGATTTTCCAAAAAAAAGGCACAACTTCCGGCAGCATGATTGGAAGTCAGGTTTTGATTCTTTTTCGGGTAGTTTTGCCATTAAGGAATACAAAAGGCAAGGTTTAAGTTTGACGACAAGGTCTTATCAATCATTTTTAAAAAACCAAAGGTCAGTAAAGTTACGGAATTATTGAAACTTTTCCTCGGATTCGATAGGTTTCGAAAATGTTAGTTTTGTTACAAGCTATGTAACAAAAACTCTGCGAGAAATCCAAAGGTGTGACTTTTGTCGTCAGAAAAGTTGTTTTGTTATTTTAATCTACTAATAATGTTTACTTGATTTCGCGAATGTTTTTTTTTTTTGGTTAATTTTGATTCAAGTTATGTAACAGAAGCTCTGCGAGAAATCGATAGGAATGACTTTTGTTGTTAGAAAAGATGTTTTGTTATTTTAGTCTTGCTCACACAAATTTTGAAAAAAAAAAGAATGTTTGCTTGGTTTCGAGATTATCCAGTTTTTTGTTCGTTTTGTTGCAAGTTAAATAATAGAAAATCTGCGCAGAATCGAAAAGAGTGACTTTTGTGGTTGAAAAATGTGTTTTGTTACTTTAATCTAGCTAAGAGATTTTCTAGAAAAAATGTTGGCTGTGTTTCGCGAATATTCAGTTTTTCTGTTCGTTTTGTTACAAGTTATGTAACAGAAAGTCTGCGATGAATACGAAAGAGTAACTTTTTTTGTTCGAAAAGGCCTTTTGTTGCTTTCATCTTCTTAATAAGTGTGTGTGAGAAGGATTTAGAATTTAAAAAGTTTTGGAGGTTTGAACTTTGTGTTTTGCAATAAACAATGGAAGTGAGACGACTCGACGGAGATTCACCTAAAACGGGAGCTGAAGTGTGTCGCCAAAAGACACACACTATCTTAACGCTTGAGACACGCACGTAGTACAAGTAATATGTATATAGGTGGTGGGACACCCTGTAAGTCTAGTTGGTATAAAACTCATATTTTATGTGAGAGCATTAAGAAAATCATTTTAAAAAAATATAAAAAGAAATAAAAAATCAATTTTATTCCTATAGAAGTGTCTGTATAAGCACAAGAATGTAAATTGTTTGTAAGTTTAAATTACTTTGCGACTTTTGCACTATGTGATTTATCAAAATGTTCACTCGGTGTAACGCATTTTTAAAGATCGTTAATAAAATTAAAAACCATTCGAAAATGTGGAGGAAGCGTCAAATATAGCATAACAAATACATTTTTATATATTTTTCAAAGCATTTTTATTTCCACTCTATATATTTTCAAAATATAAGAAATTTTCTATCAGTGATCTTACTGAATGTTCACTACGGTGGCAGGAAAACCGAAAGGTTCTGAATTTTGGTATCGTCCGTCCTCCCTAGTTTTCTTGGGCTTCCAAAAGAAGTAAACACGTTTTTTTTTTTTAATCAGTAATATTATTAGCACACGCGCAGCCCTTCAAGGGTTGACATGGGAAAAACGCATCTTTGTAAATTCCGTCTCAAAAGTGAAAACGTAAGCTTGTAGACAATCTTCTCATTATCTCATAAAAACTCTTCAAGTAATACGGATCTGTTATTCATATTTAATTCAACCTCCTGAAGCCCCTTTTATGGTGCCCCAAAAACCACTCTATGACAGAGCAATGAGTGTTGCAGAACATTAGCCTTAATTATCACAATTTTCCTGATTTTTCTCATAGATTCTCATGAATGGGTAAATGACTAGTTTTTCAGTATTTTTAAATAAATTTTTAATTGTTTAAGCAATTTATTTTCTGAAAATATTGCGAAATAGTAGTATTTTCTGAATAAAATGGACTAATTAATAATGTAGAGAGTGCATATTTCTTAGTTGTATGCTAATTGTTTAAACAATTTGAAATTGTTAAATGCTACTTTTGATACAAAAAGCTAGAAAAATTCATTTTTTTGCTTATTTTTCAGCACGTTCAATTACGTTCTTCGGGGATGCATCAAATGTATACCGTAAAATTGAAATTTTGTACTTTTTACAACAAATTTGAATAGTCCGACTTTTCTCATCATCAGCCGCCCACAGTACATCGATTGGCGTCAAGCATAAAAGACGGTTTTCGAACGGTTCAATGAACGAATTTTTTCGTTGTCAAAAGTAAAACTTTTGACGTCATAGACGTATTTTGATGTCAACGGTCTGATCCAAATCCAACTCCAACGAGTTTCTAAGTTTATTCAAAAGTCGTGGGGCCATGTGCAAAAATGACGCCATCGAATCAGCCTTTATCCTTAAGGTGCTTTGCCCTGAAGTTAACAATCTTATATTACTCGAAATTTTTAAGCGCGCATAATTCAACAAGCACATTTTGTTTTTGTCAATAATCCGACCTTTGACAACAACAAGAAGTAGTTTTCAAAACTTTTGATAGCATCCCCTATTTATGCTGTCAACAGTTTCAACATTGACATCGAAAATCTAATGCCGAAGGTATTGGCGACAAATATTAGAATAAATAGCGCTCGCTGAAACTTTTGACATCAGTTTTCAACCAGATTTCAAATTTAGCGTAAAATATCCGAGCGGTGCTGTCAAAGATCGGACTATTGAGATCTTCCGGCGTCAAAAGTACATCGTTTGACGCTAAGTGTGAAAAACGATGTTAAAAGTTTTAATGCACGCTTATTGTTAAATTTGCCGCAAACATTTTTCACATCACCAACCATTTTCAATGGAAAATTACAGACTTGGGCCGATGCTTACAACTGGCGCGGTAGTGCGCCAAGAGCAATGTTCCAACACTTGGCTGGCCGATCCTGGCGTAGTACGGATATTGGCACTAGATCTGCACTGTGCCTAATCAAAGTTCCAATATCGGCAGACCAGTATCGACCCGTACGGATTCCGAGCAGTATTAAAAAAAACTCAGCCCTGGTTCTGCGAGCTCATGCCAACTTCAAGCCCAATGGTGACACGACAATGGCACAGTCTAGGGCACAAAACTGACTCTAACAAATGGTAAACCACTGTCTCATGGATATGAGCCGGATCTCCGCAGAGTACTGGCACGACACTGGCGTAGTACTGTCTACTTAAAACGGCAAACCATCGTCTCACGATCCTGTGCCGGGCTTGGGCGGAGTAATGGCACGATACTGGTGTCGTACAAATTTTAATAAATGGCGAACTGTTGTCCCAAGGTTTCTTGCCGGATCTCGGCGGAGTACTGGCATGATACTGGTGTAGTGCAGACTTTAATAAACGGCAAACTATTGTCTCACGAATTTGTGCCTGGCCCGGGCGGAGTACCCAAGTGGAAAATTCGGACACACGCCGAACCTTGCAAATGGCATAGTATCGCGTCAGTTGTAAACGAGGAGCAATGCCAATACTGAGAGTTCGTACCACCCAAAGTGTCGGCACAGTACTAGTTTGGTACTGGCGAAGTACCGATTTTAACTACAGGTAATACACCGACTTAGGAGTTCTGCCAAGCGTTGTTGTGGTGCCAAATAATTGGTGATGGTTTGATAAAGGTTTCACAAAGGTTTGACAATGGTTTGATAAAGGCGCAGTACTGCACCAGTACTGTGTTCAAGTGCTGGCTTATATCTGACTCAAGAGTTATGTGAAAGTCAGCTCGATACTGGCATAGTTCTATCCCAGTACTGAGTGAAATTTCAAAATTTTGAAAATTTTAATTTTCGAAAATTTTGTTCTTTCTCACGTATTTCTAAGCGTTATCGAGATATTTCAATATTCAGAAAATTTTAATTTTGGGAATTTTTGAAATTTTGTTGATGTCGTCAGAAAAAAGACTGAAGGTACATCCCATTCTTTAATAACTCCACAATTTTGTTATTTTCGACGTATCTCTAGCAGTTTTCAACTTATTTAAAAAATTTGAAAATCTTAATTTTTGTAATTTTTGAGAGTTTCTTGATTTCTTCAGAAGGAGAAGTAGGGGTACATTTCCTTTCCTAGAAACCCTAAATTTTTTTGCGTATTTCTAGCCGTTTTCGAGATATTTTAAGTTTTTTACAATTTTAATTTTTAGATTTTCTGAAAATTCTTATCCTGCAAAAATTTAGGACTTTGAAAGATCTGCGTTAGAAAATCTTTTAAAACGTTGTCAATTCTGACGTACGGTCAATTTTTGTCGAGATAGATTGATATTTTTCAAAATGCAATCCTTGAAACTGCTAAAAAATTATTTATAGTTGTTGACTTGTACAAAAAGATAGTTTACAGAACGATAATGATCACGTGTTTACGTGCGGACAAATGCATCTTGGTTCTTGTAACACATTACAACTTGCGTGATAGCTTAATGGTTAAGAGCGTCGACTTGCGAGCATTAGTTTAGGTTTATGCGTTAAGTTCGAATCCCCCCAGCGTGCGTCCGAAATGTTGTTTCTTATATAAGCGTTAAAAATTACGAATATGGATTAATTATAAGTATATAATCAATATATCTGCAAATAAACATGTATTTAATTAAAAATTATATTTGTACAATATTTCTTCAATTTTTGGTGGCGTATAAAAGCCGGTACCGTCTCAGTAACAACTGCCAATGGCCGGCCGAGCTATATGTGACAGTAATGCCAGTTCCCTGCCGTTTGTCATGCGTTATTATACCTGTACCGCGACAATATCAGAAATCCTTGTGCGGTAGTAGTGCGATAACGAGCCAATACTAAAGGCCAGTACAGTCATCAAAGTTGGCAATCAGTCCTGAGCAGCGTTATCATCCCAAGCTTACGCCAACTCCACGCTGGTTTTGGGCTACCAGTACCCCGCCAATGCCATCAAACTCTGGTCAGTACTGGCGTAATGCTGCGCTAATTGTAAATTTCTTATCGGGGTTTTGCTGTGAGAAGTTTCAACATACAGCTTGTTTTGCTGTCAAAAGTACATCAATTCACATTTGTTGTGAAAAGTATGCAATGTTAATTGTACGGTGTGCATTTGAGGGTCGCTCACTTTCTCCTAATTATTTTTTTTCACAGCTTACTGATAATTGTTTGAGCAAATTACTCTCATTAAAATATCGTAAATTAAATTAATGGTATTTTCTTAATTTTATGACCTAATTAATGAATATAAATAGTGAAAATATTGCTTCTTATTTATTTTTAAAATGATTAATCAAAACTTTGTTGTTGAAATGGTTGCATTTTATTCAAAATTTAATTATCTATAACAAGAAAATTGAGTAATTTTAAATAACAGGAGGATTCATTTACATTCAAAACTTTTTCCCGGTGGTTAAAGTTGCCTCGGCACTAACCACTTTTGAGGAACACGTGTTCACTTTTTTCAGGAATCTAAGAAAACTGTGTGGAGAGAGCCATCCAAAACATTCAATCTTTTGGTTGTTTTTTGGCTACCATAATGTCCGCTCGATAACAAAATATAGCGTGTTGAAAATCTATCCCTATTATAGAAATTATTCTTATTTTTCCAAACAGATATTTTATTTCCATTAAGGATTGAATTAATAAAGAAAAACATACTTTTCATGGTTGTAATGGACTTCAAGAAACGTGAGTGCATACACAAAATGATTGAACATTTTTCATGTGTACGTACATATCTTAATAATATGATACTACGTCATTGTTGACGACGCGTCTTTATAATTGAGAGACTCCTTCCGTTCAATGTAATTTTATAATCTTTTGAAACTATAGTGCTACAATAAACTTTCAAGGATGGCCTAATGTCAGTTTACTCGTCATTCACTTAGTATAACTTTGTGTTCAAATTAATCAAATTCATAAGGGTGTATGAGACGGAAAATTTCAATCATTATCGTTATGTTTAAATGTATCCTTTTACACATATACATTAAAAATCCATTTTTTTAAATTACCCACTCAACAAATAGGTAAAATTCTATGCAAGTGTGAACTAAAAAGTTGTACAGTGAATTCTTTGATTATCTATAGAAGTCATAATCAGTTACATGATGACTCTTACGAGTAGTATCATATTTTTTAAAGATTCTCAGGTATTGTCAGATTTATCTTAAATAAACTTTGACATAATAAATTTGTTTGAGGTAAATCTGACAATGCCTGAGTATCTTGAAAAATATAATGCAACTACTTACTTGTTTGTTGGATGGGTAAATATAAAGAATGGATTTTTGATCTCAGATAACTTAGAGTCTATCATACAATTTGCAATTTACTAGAGAAGCATGAACGAAGATCGAATTTTGTCAAAAAAGGCTGTCTATGATTTACATTACTACTTAAGTGATCACACTGATCCGTCTCGCACGCCTATTAGGGCCTAGAATCTATGATTATTATTTCCCCCATATTTGTGCAGAGACCTTTTAAAATTAAAATTTAAACCATTGACAACTGTAATTTGGTGATTGTGAATTCTCTCTTGTTGAAGCCCTTCGGCTTTAACGAATTCATTCTCGTCACGTGTCCCGCGCTTCGCACTCGATTAAAGTATGTCCAAAATTCTAAATTTTCTATATTATGTTGAACTCTATTGTATTAAATTCATGTTATATTAATTTCTGTACCTTAATTAATTCAATTAATTATGTTCATCATCTAACAAAGTAGATTTGTGTATTTATTATTATTATTATTTTGAATATTGAATTCAATAAAAGTAAAGCTTATTTAATTAACAGGACTTCGGTTTTAGGTGGAAAATTTTGCCGTTAAACATTTTATTGTACCATGTGTCGCTTTTTTATGAATTAAATTTTTTTATTCATAATAACATTTTTTTACGGTGGAAACGAAAACTACCCGTCTTACGAAAAATGGTTAATGACGTAAACCTTTTTTCGGTGAATAATTTTATCATTGAACCTTTTGTTGTATTTTGTGTCGTTTTTCCAAAAATTTAACTTTTTTATTATTAATGTTCTTTTTTGCGACTTAAACAAAAATCATACATTTTATCAAAAAATGGTCTCAAGGAAATTTGTTAATCCTTCAAGCTGAACAATTTTTCTTTTCATTTTTTCCTATCTTGCATAGCCTGACCGGAAAACGGAATTTTTTATTTTTGATAACATTTTTCACGATTAAAACAAAAACTTTGCGTCTCATCAAAGAAATAGTTTTAGGCTCATTCGTAGGTCTTTTTGAGATGAATAATTTAGCTTTGGAACTTTTTTTTAGTATCTCGTATAGTTTTGACGGAAAATGAAACTTTCGATTTTTCAAAAAGTATTTTCGATGGATAAAACCAGAACCATTGGTCAAAAATAGCTGGTTAACGAAATCGTCCTTTTTTTGGGCCTCAAAACATCGTACCAAAAGGCAACCCAATCGGATAATTCCTTCGAAAGTTATCATGTTAAGAGACAACGACGACAGACAGGCAGACACCGAAGTAAAATCCATTTTTTCTCAATCAGTGAATCTGAAAACGTCGAGATTGGATGAAATCCACGAAAGTAAATTTTCACATAAAATCAATACCTTCTCATTGAGACGAGAATGTAAAAACATGTTTCTTAACATTTTTTAAAAATTCGATTTTGCAAACACTTGATTCGGGGTTTTCTAATTTAAAGCATTGTCGGCCCTTTTGAGTAAGAATATTAGAAGCACTGTGAAACTGTAAATATTTCAAAGCATGTTTTTCCCGTACAATAAGAGCAATTATTATTTTATTGAATATTTATTTATTAAATAATATAATAGCATTGTTTTAAATTGGTTAATTTTTGTGACGTAATTTGTATTTGTATTTTTAATCACGCTTATTTATGCGTCCTCGATCTCAAGGACGAAAATGAGCAACGAGAATGCATTGTTTATTCAAATATTACATACGAATATATGTATCTTCAGAAATGAATTTCTATTTGCTCACTTACTATGAATAACTTAATCTATTAAGACCTACAGTGTATATCCTTGAATGTTATTGATAACCATAACTTTGTAAGTTGTATGAAATATTATAATTGCACCTTCACCCTTACCCACGCAGAAATTTTGGTGTAGCACCGCGCCGATATCAACTAAGTGGTTAAATATGCTACAGATGATTCTTTGTTTTATTAGAATTATTTAACCATTTAATAATCTTGCATTTTATTGATGCATTCAATTTATTAATACAATTCCATAAAATTCTAATTAGGTTAATATAATATAATGCAAACACAATATCAATGACTTTTAATAACATTCATTCTGTCTTCTTCGAATTTTTAACCTACTTTATTAATTTTATTGGTATGATTATTGGAACTTGATTTTTTCAAACGATTTAGCTCGCTTTACTGGATTTATATGAATGGATTTTCGACCAACAGTGTTCAAAACTCCAGCGATATTTAGATTATTAATTTGGAACCTTGAAAACGGATTTTTTCGAAGGCATGTTCTATATTATCATGATTTTCAAATCAAACTATTTGTTTCCTTTAGAATTATTACGTAGAAAAAAAAAGCTTTACCAAATTCTATGATTATTTGAAATAGGAGAGTATTACAAAATAATTTACCTAAAAATATGAAACAATCCTATCCAAGCAATTTTAATATTTATTTACATATGTTGTATTTTCAGCGAAATAGTTAAAGAAAATAATATGGAATGTTTGCATTTTCTTAATCCTAATGCTTTTTGCAACAAACTGGAACGAAATTTTCGCTGTGATCACTCGTTAGAATAGAATTAATTTTTATCATATAAGATAGATAAAATGCGGCCAAGCAGAAAAAAAAGCGAAATTGTCTTACCTTATGCACCTGAGACTTAAGTATCTTCGGAAATGCAATGAATAAGAAGAACACGGAAATTGAGAACATGACGCCTCCGCCAATCCCAAGTTTCATCGGAAGCTGCATGGTAGATTCAAAAAATTATGCTCAGTAACAAATTAACTTTTCTAAAATCACGTAACTTTCTGGCCCCCTAAAATTCGGACTATACAGAAACTGTTTTTTTTTTGCTCCGTATTTAGAAACCGATCTTGCACAAAAGTATGTTGGAATGAAGGAAATTTGGATACAGGAAAGTTGTGACAAAATTAAAAATCGTTAAATTTCAGAAAAAAACCAAAACTTGAATCATCATTCTATAACTTTACATGATCCAAAAAAACGCATTTTTTTAATAATGGATTTTTGAGTTAAATCAACATTGTTCGCCTTTTGGAGGAAAAGTGGTAAATTTCCCTCGCATTTAAGGCCTTTTTGTAACACATAATTTTGAGCCGTCACTGCATCCAAGATCTTCGTTCTTCTTATAAGAGTGACAAGTGACTGACGAGCATAATTTGCAGTTATAATGCACTACCTGTAGAATCCTATTGCCACGAACTTGTGGAGTTGCGCAGTTGACATAATCCCTATCATCAATCGGTCGTTATACTACATGTCAAAAGAATCTGAAATCAGAAAAATCGCAATTTTTTTCCATATAGTTGTTACAATCATTGAACCCTATATGACGCACAATAATAGAATATTTTATTCAGTCACACACAATATAAAATTTTTTTAGTAAAATCGATAAGTAAAATTTTTATAATTTCAATTTTCACTTACAATCTGTCAAATTATATAATTAATTCTGTGATCAAATTAAGAGATAATATAATTTGGTTTTTGAGATCTATTTACGGTTCAAGTTTTCATCAACATGTATTTACAGTAAGCCTATGCCTTACAATCTTATTCATTAATGATGCAATCCAATTACTTTCTACAGAATTGTAAATGTTTTGAAATTATTTAATTGTCCAATGAATATGGAATTCGCTCAGGGCTTCTTTATGTAATTTTTTAGATTTGAGTGATACTTCCACCGAAATCATAAGGAAGTTTCTAAGAAGAGAATTCAGGATTTCTGAAAGCAATATTTTCATTTAAATCTGTTAAAATTATCTATTTTTTATTTTTCCAATTCAAATTAATTTAGAGAATTTTAACAGTTGTTGTTGATATCTATATCAAATGTTGGGAAACATACATGCAAAGGAACTATTACTGGCCCAAATTTACTTTCCATGGATACATTTTCATTTATTTAATTTTTTATTAATTACGAATTGCGCAAATAACATATTGAGGAATTTTTAATTTAAACATAGACAATTTGTTAATTTTGAAAGAACTGTATATTTGAAGTTAAATATTCATAAGACTGCAAATGCTTCAGTTTTTGAATGGTTGACTGATTCTAATTTCGAGAATTTTCTTTTATTCGAAGAGGTATTATGGATATGGGAAAGGTGGCCACAACGAGTCAGAAAATTCTAAACTCATATACACACGTATACACGTACACACGTAATCAATTCTTAAATATTATTCATAATTCATCAGTAAAAACTTTTTTCGCCATAAATTGGATGAGACTAACGCTGTCAGTTTGTAAGTACAGAAATGAGAAATTGTTTAACTGACTTGTTTTTCTCAAATATGAGTTGAAAGTGGGAAGTCAAATAGCCTGTCATTGCGACCTGTCAAAAAATTATTTTGTTATAAAAAAACTTAAATACGATAAGCATACAAATGAAAATTTTCTGAAACACGTCAATTTACAACAGAATCATAGATATTTAATGATTAAAATGCATTTTATGCAATGATTTTATAGATATTCCTTTTGACTCCCTGTGCACACCGAAAAACTGTGGACACATTTCCCCTACTTTTAATTTAGGCACTGTTAAGTTATAGATTTCTTCCAAATGAAATGCTTCTGCATTTAAAAGTACTGAAATCTGTTGTCCAACGGAAGCACTTAGTGAAAGTGACATTTGCCAGTGAGGTTATTTTCCTGTGCACATATGTCGGAAAATAGTCTCAAGATTCAAATATCGACTATCAAATATCACGGTTTCTCCGTTGGGCATCAGAAATATCTCAAATTATCCAATTTAAAACTCACAAAATTTAGGACAATCTTCATTTGAAATTATTTTCGTTTAAACACTACAACATGATTTTAAGAAGAAAAACATTAGCAAGATATTATTGAAACATTAACTTGAGAATTTTCAAATTTAGAGACTAATCAACCTTTAAACTCTTTTTGGAATTTGAATAAATCTGTAATTGAAAACGTCTAGGTAGTCGTACTTTACAAACTGCATTTAAAATATATCACAGAGGAATATGACATACGTTTACTGTGAAAATTTCAGACCCTCTAGTGGTACTAATTTACCAGGAATTCATGTTTGAAGATAATTATTTTAGCATGTCTCAAATGGAGAATACTTCACGCCATCTCACATTTTCATTTTTTACTGCGCTAAAATCCAGCTTTGAGAATTCAAAACTGAACTATTTATGTACTAAACTGTCCTCTTCAATTGGGTAAGACTTATTATTGACTTGATGGTACAAATGAGAAAGATATTTTGATAAAATGAGGTTAAATATAACCCTAGAAGAAAACCGCTGAGCCCGACAAGCATGGATATTGGAGAATAGACAGGGATAAATCACACCAGCCTCCTTAATTAAAATTAATTATGATTACGTCCTTCATACGCATTCTAATGAGAACACTTTTTAATTTGAAAAGCACTGCTTTTATAAACTTTCCGGATGGAATACCACAACAGATTCACATTTTCGAAAAACAGATTTCAAAAAATGATGGTCTACATCCCCCCCTAGGATCCGCTTCTGAAGAAATTAAAGAATATTTCTCAAATAATGGAGAATAAAATATGTTAGAAGGAAGGTTTAACCGCGATATCGTTTCTTAAAGTTAGTATTGATAAAGTGTAACCACGAGTGTCAAGAGCAACACCTGATATTGAGCGTGAAGGTGGCGAAGAATCGTCAATTAAATATGAGAATCTATAGATCCTCTAGCCATACTCCATTCACTATCAGCTGGGGTTGCATAAACACTGCTTTTTCAGCTTCGTGATGTCACGATGAGGCACGAGGGACGGAAAACTTCGATACGACCACACCAATTATTTAAAATTTCATAAAAAGCACGCTATTTGACCTTCTATCATTCCTTCCGCGTTTCGAATAGAGGGATGTTTCCAGCTTATAGGTGCAACATTTCCCACGACTGAGGCCACGCACTCACACCCCATTGGTTTGTACTTGAGTAGACTCTTTAGAGTATGTATAAATAAACTTGTAGAAAATATAAACTTACTTTTATATTAAATATTTTACCACTTAACACATACATAACTGAATTCATATTCACTTTTCCTTTTTCCTAAACCTTGCTGAATATTCTCTCTGGTGTAAGAAAAGATTTTTCCAATTTAATATATTTGGACACTCGAGAAACATGTGTTAAGTTTTGGGGAAATACATGTGGAATCGGAATTTCCGAGTCTTAGTCATTTTCGACAACTCTTTCATGATGTTTTCAAATTATTTTCACAAAATTATTAAAAATTTAATTTCTCAAACGAGTCCTCTTTGAGATCAAAATTCAACATTTATAGGGTTTATAAAAATTAATGTCGAAAATTATTTATTTAAATGTTTTGTTTTTCTTTTAAGGCAAAATTTCTTTTTATGAATTTTTTAATCAAGCATTTAAACTCAATTTGATGAATAGAATCTTTAATGTACTAATCACTCCCTCTCTCTCACAATGTGAAAACAATGGACATCTACGCAGGAAGGTGTGAATGTAGTTAGTTGCAATTTTCAATTTAGTAGTTATGTAGTGTGTGTTAAAAAAGTTGAGTAAAATTTATAAATTTGTCAAGCTTACTAATGAGTGAAAACCAGGAAAAAGTTGTTTCAAATATTTTGTTTCACTACAGATGGGAGAAAAAGAAAGTATACCACACAATCAGACAGGATTAAGAAAAGGGATGGGGACTATAGATAATATTTCCATACTCAACTACTTGGTTAACAGAAATTTAGGGAGAAAGAGAGGGAAGTTAGTCGCATTGTTCGTTGATTTTAAAGCAGCTTTTGACTCAGTAAACAGAAAAGTGCTATGGCAGGCAATGAAAGAGAGGTGAATAGAGGAAAGTCTGGTGGAGAGGATAAAGGAAATCTTTACAGAAACCAGGATTAGGTTAAAGATAGGTAAGGAAAAAGGGGAGGTATTCTGGATAGAAAGAGGTCGAAGGCAAGGATGCCCGTTGAGTCCGCTACTCTTTAATATGCTGCTGGCAGACTTAGAGGAGAAGCTAGAAGAGAGAGGCAAAGGGGGAACGGTTTTGGGTAATAGCAAACTGTACTCTCTAGCATACGCGGACGACGTAATTCTGTTAGCAGATGATGAGAAGGGGATGAACCTAATGATGAGAAATTTCGAAGAGTATGTGGGAGCAAAAGATTTGACGGTGAACGTAAAGAAGACCAAAGTCATGTGCTACAGAAGTAGAAAGACTAAAATAGATTACGTTTGGAAGATGGATGGACAAATAGTGAAAATTGTGGAGGAGTTCTGTTACCTAGGTTTTTGGTTTGAGGCAGGAGGGGAAAATGAGGTGCAGGTGAGAAGAATAGAATGTGCAAGTAAAGTAATCGGCCAAGTGTGGGGTATAGGAAAGAGAAGGTTCAATGACGATTGGAGGATGAGGGTCTGGTTGGTTGACGCGTTAGTCTGGGCGGTATTGTGTTATGGAGTGGAGGTCTGGGGATGGGAGGAACATAGGAAAGTGGAAAGCATGCATGAGAGATTTCTGAGATGGGTAATGGGGGTTAGTTGGAGCTGCCCCGGATACATGTTAAGGGAAGAATTAGGAATGGAAAAAATGCTAACTAGACAGATCACTAATTTCGAATAATCTATTATTAAGGAATAATTAAGCAGTAAAGATCAGAAATTTTCCAGCACATTTTTCCGTGCATCTAAAGAAAAGGAATCAAAAGTAGAACACATGTTTTTAATATTTTCTCACTGAAAAATATCTTTTTATGATTCATTTTATATTAAATTGCTTATTATGCTTCTACTTTCAAGAGTCAATGGTAATAAAAACAGTTAATGTGACGTTTCAAGAAATTTAATTTATATTATACAGTAAGAATATGTATGTGTAATATCATAAATTGTTTTGATTGGTTGAAATTATAATCATACTAGCAATATTATACGCGCGCTAGAGAAACATTGCATTACCAATTATTGATAAAATTATTTTTGAAATCACGATAGGTATATATCCATTTGGAATTGCATCATTTTAGGCCCTTCAAATTGAAATAAAAATATATCAAAACAAAATAATTTAATTTTGAATTTCTATTTTTTCGGTGTTTGGGGTGGCAGTCAAGAAATAACGCAGAGAAATAAAGTTTAGTTTAAGTTTTATTGAATACAAAAGCACACCGTAATTACGCGCCTGAACTCATTGGCAGTTAGTCAACGATGAACAACGAGAAAAAGCGCTGAGCCAGCGGCGATACTTTCGGTGGCGCCACATGAGTGACCGTAGGGAGGGGAGGAAGGAAGAGAGCAGGAGTACTATACTTCCAACACTCCCTTCCCACTGCTTTCTTCATATTCTCACCTCAGCATCAACGCACCTCATTACACCTGTAACTCTCCTATTCGCACCGCATTTGATCACTCCTTTGTCTCCTATTTGGTGTCTGTAAAAGACAACATTCTTAGAATAACATATTGGTAATCAGTATTTAAAATTGAACACACCAATTTCTCATGTAGAACAAATGAAAGGGGCTTAGTAGTAGATCAGCTAATTGATCTCGAGATCTCACCCAACTAAGTTTTATTAAATTCCTATTAATACACTCCTTGACAAAATGTTCTTTAACTCCTACTCTATGTCTTAATGTATTGCCTCCATTAGTTTCTGCGACTTTAATCGCCGCTTTGTTATCGCACTATAACTTCAGTGGAAGCAATTTTTGAGAGTCTTTGAGAATTAGCGGCAAAGAATTATACATTGAGATCATTTCTCTACTTGTATCACTCATGGTGATATATTCTGCTTCACGAGTTGAAAGAGCTACTTGGCTTTGTTTGTGAGTTCGCCAAGCGATGGTGTCGCCAAACAACCTAACGAGAAAACCACAAATAGTTATGGAATTTTTGCAATCTACGAAACTAGCGTCAGCAAAACCTGTCAAATCATCCATCTCACCTTTATATCTCAAACTCAAACTTTTAGTTCCTTTTAAGTACTGAAAAACTCGTTTCACCATTTCCCAATCACTTTCTTTAGGATCGACTTGATGTCTACTCAAAACATTGACAGTAAATGAAATATCTGGCCTTGTTGCACCAGCTAAATAAAGTAAGCTACCTACTGCTTCTCTGTAGGGAACATTTTCTGGGTTTTCAGTTTTTGATAAGATATTATCATTGAATTCACTTTCTCTTTGTTTTCTCTCACGATTAGTAACTTGAATTGTAACCATTGGTGTTCTTTTAGGGTAAGATTCATTGAATCCAAATCTTTCTAAAATTTTGTCAATATACTTTTCTTGATTTAGCTCCATTATCTTGTTCGATCTATCTCTTCTTAAATTTATACCTAAAAATTCTTTTGGCTCACCTAAAATTGTCATCTCAAATTCCTTGCTAAGTTTCTCCTGCACTTGATTCATTTTTAATTTATCATTACTTACAAGCAGAATGTCATCAACATATAGCAATAGAATCAATAATCTTTTACACTCTTGCCATATAAAAAGACAAGGCTCTAAATCGGAATTTTTCAGACCCAGTTTTAATACAGCTTCAGTGAATCTATTATACCATTTCTTTGGACTAATACGTAATCCATACAGAGCTCGTTTAAGTTGACACACCTTTTCTTTCCTTTCCCTATCGGAGTGATACGTACCTTCAGGAATTAACATATAAATTTCCTCATCGAGCACACCATTCAAGAAAGCCGTTTTTACATCATACTGACAAATCTCAAAGTCAAATTTATTTGCTATAGCTAGTACAGCACGCACTAACGGCAATCTTGAGACTGGAGCATATGTCTCTCTGAGTTCATAAGGCGTTCGATCTTTAAAACCTCTTATTACTAATCTCGCCTTGTACTTAACCTTGCCCTCTAAATCAATCTTACGTTTGAAAATCCACCGAGAATCAATAACGCACACCTTTTGTCCACCTTTAGTGTAATTAGGTTTATTTATGACATTCCACACCTTATTTTTACTTAATGATTCTAATTCATCATTAACAGCTTTCTGCCACTTATCTTTATCTTTGGACATCATAGCTTCTGTATAATTACTGGGGTCTTTATTTATGTCACATAACAAAGCATGAAATACTTCATCTTGTTCATGTTCATTCCCAACTTCGAAATCTGACTCATTATTTGTCGGGCATGCAAAGAACACACTCGCCTTCGAACTCTCATTTATCTCTATGCTAGCGAAGCTAGAATCTACGATTGATTTTCCCAGACCTTCAGTTATTTCATTATTTTCATTTTGTTTGATTTCAATTTTCTTTGGCCTACCTCTTTTACGCACCGTTACTCCCTCCGTTCTTGACTGTTTTTCAAGACTTGTTTCCTCGTCGTCAAACTCAACAAACCATTTTTCTTTGACTATTCTTTCCGAAACCAGTGGCAAATTTTCAATGGAATTTTTGCCATACTTGTCTCCATATACCAATTTCTCATTGAACCTAACGTGACTGCTTTCGTAAAGTTTTCCGTCTTCTGACCTCAAACATATGTATCCTGTTGGTGTATAACCTACTAATATAACTCGCCTTCCCTCAGCTCTAAATTTTGGACCAATTTTTCTTTGAACTTTCATGTAAGCTAAGCATCCAAATCTTTTAAGTTGCTCGACATCAAAATGATGATTTGGAGCAAACACTTGCAATGGCGTATTCATATTATTTGATTTATGCGGTGTGCGATTGTATGCGTACACAGCCGCATACATAGCCAAGTCCCAAAGATTTTCCGGTAATTTGGAATCGAACATATATGATCTTATTTTCTTTTGAAGCGTTTGATTAAAACGTTCGCTCACACCATTATGCTGAGGGGTATCCGGTGCAGCCAACTGCTGTTCCGCACCTAAACTTTTGAGGACTTCTACTGTATACCCGCCTGTATATTCTGTGCCCTGATCTGACCTTAAATAACACACCTTCGCGTCATACCTCAATAAATTCCTAGCACTTCTAACGAACATTTCTAGACAAAGTCCTGTCTCACTCTTCGCTTTCATGGGATAAGCCATTGCCAAACGAGAGTAATCATCTATAAATACAGATATAAATCGATACGCTTTAGGATAAGTAATCGGGGTAATTGGTCCCATTACGTCTGAGTGAATAATTTGTAAAGGGGCTGTTGCTCGAGTTCGTAAACATGGAAAGGGTAATTTGTTAAATTTTGATATTAAACACACCTCACAATCTAAAATTGATTCATCGAATATAGCCTGACTCAATTCTTTATTTTTCGGAAATTTTTGTTGCAAAGACTTTAAGTAAGATACTGAAGCATGCCCAAACCTTACATGCCACAGCATAGCATTATTATTTTTAATAAACAATTTATTCTCCCTAGAGAATGGTGATTCGACTTCTGTTATTTCAATCACGGGCACATTTTCAGCATTGTGTATTTTCCGGTCCCATATCGTGACATCAAAATTTGATTGCTTAAGTGATTCTATTTTATTACTCTCGTTTGACTCACCGATCTCACCTTGAGAAGTATCGCTCACCTTAATCGAAGTCGAATTTTCTTTACTGTCAGATACGTCCACAGGTATCTCATTGGACTCTTTTTC
Organism: Melikaiella ostensackeni; assembly: GCA_032362435.1. Lineage (NCBI taxonomy): Eukaryota > Metazoa > Arthropoda > Insecta > Hymenoptera > Cynipidae > Melikaiella > Melikaiella ostensackeni. The sequence continues at coordinate 13,908,435 of JAUMHM010000079.1, forward strand.
TAATAATTTTAATTTAGCTGTTTCACTTCTTGTCGCATGCCTTTTGGGATTTAGTTCAATTAAATTTGCAAAAACTCGCCTATTCGTAAAGGTAGGAAAATTTTCATCGTGGCTATTGTTATTAATATTTAATTCAATTATCCAATAAGGTCGTTTATACATTCCACTTATTAACGTTTGATTAGAAACTGGATTAAATATATCTATCTTTTGATTATCTAAATAAATCGCTAATCCCATCTCAGCAAATCTCCGCAACGACAAAAGATTTTCCTGCAGAGCTTCAGCAAAAACTACTTTATCTATTTTCAAAGAGTCGCCATTTTCTAGTATAATTTCAAACTCACCTACTCCCTCCGTTTTCAAATCAGCGGAGTTGTTTTTATTCGCACATTTAATTAAACATTGTTTATTTTCATTTAAAGTTTTGAAAATGAGTTTAGAGTTTGTTAAGTGCTCAGTTGCTCCGGAATCAGCTACAAATTTTGAAATATACCTATCTAGACCTACGCTGTCAGTTTTTGTGATATACGCTCCCATTTCTAAACCATTCAACTCAGGAGTCAAAGAGACATTGTAATCAAGATATGTTTGATTATACAAACACCCACCTTTATTATTTCCTCCGGAAGAATTTTCGTTCTTTGGTTGTGAAGTTGATTGGGCCTGACCTTTGCCTCTGTTATTAGAGCTTTGCCCACGGTAACCACCTCTTCCCCTCGATTTACCACGACCTCTAAAACCTCTTGTTCTTCCTCTTTTGGAATAATCGGGATATTCTTTATCATCGTATGACTTTCGTTTATAGCCTCGCATTTGACCCTTAAATGAACCGCGATAACCACGAGTTGGAACGTTTTTGAAATTACCTCGAACACGTCCTTGGCCTTGGTTGTATCTACAGTCGAAGCTGATGTGGCCTGGTTTGTTACATATGTAGCACACCTTTTGACCTCCATGTGGGCATTTACCTGCCACATGGTCATATGCCCCACAACTGTAGCAATAATCATCACGCCTTGACGTATTTGCTCTCGCACCTGCTCCTTTATTAACTGATGCATTATTTGCAGCACGCACCTGATTATTCGCACCTCCGTGATTGCGTATTGCTTCATCCTGGAGAACAAGCAGTTTTACATCCTCATAAGTCATAGTTTTGCCAGTTGAGCTTTTGTTTAAAAACTCAATAGTTTGTATATTAGGCACAGACACCATAGCAGCACTAAAAAGTGCATCCTTTTTCTCATCATCCGATAAAGGTTTGGAATCAGGTGAATTTTCGTAATCTCTGATTGTATCCTCAAACTTTTCAATAAACTCAGTAGCAGTTGTTTGACCTATTATATATTGCATGCTGTATAATTGTTTTCTAGTTGTTTGGGAAGTTACGTTAGTTTCACACCTTTTAGTATCTTTAAGTGCTTTGAGGATATCAATTGGATTTTTCAAATTCATTATTTTACTGTGATATTTTGTATCTAAATGATTAATTAAAATGTCCCTTACTTTGAATCTTTGATCTTCTAGAATTTTAGCATCAATCTGTGTAAAATCTGCATTTTCATCTATAATGTGTAATAAATCAGAAGCTCTGAGTTCAGAAGAAAAATAGTCATAAAACATTTCGTACTTCATTGAATTATTCAACCTGTAATCTCTTTTGTAATTATTATTTTTATTCATGATCTCAAGTTTTAATGTATTTTTAACTCCATCTAAATTTAAGCCTGTATCATTTTTATTCAATTTTTCTGTTGCTTTTTGTACTTCAGTTTGAATCAAACTTACAATCTCCCCTTTAGACAAATCACCATCACCTGATTCCAAAACCTCCTCAGATTTGGATTTTTTTTATTTAAGTTTTTATTATCTCTCACCTGTAAATTCATATTTCTCAGCGCACATTGTATAGATTGCACACCTGGAAGAGGTTGCTCACCTTGCTCACCTTCCTCTTCATATTCTAACCAATCTTGAATTTGACTCAACTTTGTATTTTGTTCAGCTAATTTAGAATTAGTTTTATCTAACTCTTCTTTAAGGCTTGCTCTTTCATTTTTATTTTCATTCAAATCTTTCTCCAGTGCGCTAACAGTGTTATTAAAATGAGCACAAGTGCTTTTGTGCATATTGCATAAGGAAGTCACAAGATTTTTCAATTCTTTAATAGTTCCCTCCTGTTTCTGTATTTCATTTTGAACTAAAAGCAAATTTTCTTTATCAGATTTTAATGCATCAATCTTAAATTGCTGAGTTTTTGGAATTTTCAAATTAACGAATTTATATCTGTCATCTACTTTGATTTTTTCATTATGTAAAATGCGAGGTAGAGGTGGTTTACCGCTTTTAATTTCGGTGGCCAGATCATCGAGCCTTTTTAGGACCACGCTTTGAAACGTGTCCTGCGCACCTTTCTGCTCACCGTTTCCTTGACCTTGTTGCACACCTTTGGCGCCGTTCTCACCCTCACCATCTTCACCGTTCATACCTTCATCTTCATACACATCTTCTCCCATGGTCTCGATGATCTCTTGTGGTTCACCCGTCCTTGGTATAGTTGGTGACAAACCTTCTAGCATTTGGCTTTCGAGCCACTTGCCCAAGAGTTCCCAGGCATCGTCAATGGGTTTGGGAAACATTCTTTTCTCTGTAAATATTTTATTTGTAAATGATTGAACTTTCATCAAATCCAAGGACTGGCGTCTTAAGCTCAGTTGACTGTACAACTAGTATGGCTGAGCGTAAGATAAGCGAAAGCGTGAAGACCTGAACGCAGGGTCTCTTCCCCTTACGCTTCAATTGACTAAGCATGCATGCTGTACTCAAACATACACATTCAATCAATAGAACCACTGTTTAGATTATTCCAATTATTAGAATTCTACATTTTTATTTTATGTATTGAATTGGAATTTTTGTTCAATAATGCATTATTTATTACGTGCATGCATGCTAGCCTACATACACATATGCATTTTATTCATGGTCATATTATTATTATTTATTTATTTTTTTTTATTACCTCGCACCTTGTTTAATTTATTTCAACTCACCAGTTACATATTGTTGGCCTTTTTCGCACCTTAATATCAATTTTCCATCATCAATTGATAATGTGATAGTCTCGCCTTTGTGTAGCTTGTCAAGTTGGAATTGTTGTTCCAAATGGATCCATAATGTTTCAAGTGAAACTGCCGCTGTAATACGTTCAAATGCATTAGTATTTTTATTTCATCATTTCATGCAACTTGTGCGTGAAGAAGTTTTGGTTGTATTTATCAGTCGAAACGGAAATCGGCGAGACGTAAACACGCACGAAGCGAGAAGAGCGTTCGAATTTCTATAGCGCTATCTTTCTATAAACACACCGTGTGTTCGAGCTCTTTCGATCTTTATTTCGCGCCGCTGCAGCATATCACTTCATTCTCTTTCTCTCTCTCTCTCTTACTCTAATACGCCACGCTACGCGTTGCCGCTCGCTACCCGGCACTTGTTTGAACTCGCGTCTTTGTTTCGAGTTCCGAGAAATGCGTGCCCCTCAGTGACATTCGACAACATTAAAAACTTCTGGATTCCCCTCACCCACATACATTTTTGAATTATATATATCAGTACATGCGCGCACACTTTCATTTTCTGATTTTCTCACCTTTATCTTTTTTTATTTTTGATATTTTAAACTTTCGATCGCGATGATTTCAAAATGTTTGACTTACTTTATTAACGCACTCCTTCTCACCCGCAACTTTTAATAGGAATGCTTTACTTGCATTCTTATAACAAGGATATGACTTACTTGTTTCCATCATGCCACTTGCCTCCATCATGTTACTTTTCTCCCCAGTCTCTCCATTTCTCGTCATCATATCTTCTTTGTTTTCTGCCATCTCGCTGTCCATGGATTTTACATTTGACCAGCATTCACAAACACTTTTTCACAAATTTCTCACGCAGTGGAAGCTTGCCGGGCCCATAACCTTTCGGTGTTTGGGGTGGCAGTCAAGAAACAACGCAAAGAAATAAAGTTCAGTTCAAGTTTTATTCAATATGCAAG
>JAUMHM010000079.1:13920540-13931697 GCA_032362435.1 Melikaiella ostensackeni
ATTTAAATCACTTCATTATCTTCATTAGAACTGAAGATAGTTCAGTTGTATATTTATGTACAAAAAACAAACAAATTTTTTGAGGCCTCGAATGATTTATAATTTTTATTTATTTATTTACCGCAGGTAGGCGTTTCGGAGAATTTCGGAGCGCTTGAGTAATAGCTCGAAATTTCGATGAACAGGACTCCGGGCGGGTATGAGACCTTTTGTCCCTTATTCTAGAGGGTTTAAAGGATTTTTTAAGCCAATAGAAAAAATTTCAAAATTTCACAGTGGTCTAACCCCTTAAGTTGATTATTATGCAAATTATTTATACCCTGGGAGTGCTGTGATATTTGACAATCGTTCATGAAGAGAAAAAAAACAAAAACTGCGAAATTGCCTTTTTTACCGCACTTTGTATCAAATGAATATATATAAACAAAGTCAAATTTAAAAAGCGCGTCTCACAGATCTGTCAAAAATTGATTTAACTGTAACTTTTAAAAAATTGTAAATTGGATGATAACTGAAGACTGTAGACTTTTTTGAACAGTAAATTCCTAATTTTGACCACTGTGTGCCGTTGAACTACTTTGAGTGCACTCGAGTGCACTCTGGTGGGCGCTTGAAAGGCTTCCCCACACATCCCTTACTAACGCTTACCATATAAATTCCTTGTTCTTCGGTAGTATAACGAGACTAGAACCGAACGAGTTACGCTCACCCCGAACGGGATTTGGCTTAATGGTATAATAATAATAATTTCTATCAGAGCATTTCTTATCACTTTATTAATTAAAGTTACAATAAACATATTCATCATTATAAACAGATTGCAATATTTTTGCGCCATATTTATGTACATAATAATCACAATATTAGAAAAAGCTAAGTAAAAGCTTAATAAAATAACAATATAGTGTAATAATATTTATTTATCTTTGAGCACAAAGTCTCATCCACATTGATCCTTTTTTCCTAATCTTTGCGAATAACTTATCAGGTAATGACTTATTAATCTGTTTGCGGAAAGTGAACATCATATACTTGGCTAGATGATATAAGTTGAAAGCAACTTTGTCAATTATTCTTAAAGTTCAATATTGGTCATCCTTCAGTTCATTATCCCAGTTAAAACATCAAACTTGGTCTACATAAAACAAAACTTCTGTCGAGCAATAGTCATTAAAATACCACAGTTTAATTTTTTAAAGCAGTATTATTTTATAATAATAAAATATTGCTTTAAAAATTTCGATCACTTAAAATAGTGCATTATGTACAATTTATTTATTCGTAAGTAATACAACGATTTCTCCTTTAAGAAACATTAGCAGTTTCAACTCTTCTTAAAAATCAATTGCTAAATAAGCAGTCTTTTTATGATACGTTTGTTTACATTTTTTGCAACGGAAATTCATCCCAAGAAAAAGAGTCTTGAGTAAGTCTGATCTAAAGCCGATAGAAAAATAAAAATTGATTCATTCTTGTTAATATTTGCATGTAGGTATTTGAATTCATTGCCAATGCTATGCACTTGCGAGCGATGTAAGGATAATGGATTGTTTTCCAAGGTCTGTTAAGAAATAAATCAATCATGACTTTCTTTAAGTTTTAAAGGTAAAGAGAAATTTTATGTCCTTTTATTTAGTAGCTAATAAAATAGTGGTTAAAATACTTACGTTGGAGGCTGACAGAAAGTTAAGAATTTTGGACAAGCACTAAAATTTCAGTTACAAGTTAATAATATACAAATATATGTCAAATTTTGTTTGATGATGTTTATTTTGATGTTTATTTAACTGTGTTTCCAGATATTGATTCTTCTTTTCTTTTTATTGTATTCTTAATGAATAGTTCGAACGAAAGACATACAATTTTTTCCCCTACTTTTAATACAAACTAATATTTTCAATTCGATAAAAAAGTAAGCAGTTCTGTAATATTTCCAATTGTTTGGCAGAAACCCTTATATTGAATTATAATTTAAAATGAAAGATTATTGGTTATTCCAATTAATTTACCATATAATCGTAAAATTTGTTGTTCTCTCTATAAAAATTACATTCATTAAATTCATGCATAAATCAAGACTTACTCAAACTTCTTTGTTGTTAATTTACCACCCATGAATTGCTTTATATTGAGTGTGAATAGCAACAGGAACTGGATATGGTTTTGGCACATGTACTGGCACAGCAACATGAACTGGATAAGGTCTATCAATGTACTTTTCTACTGTAACTGGATAAGGTTTAGGAACTGCAACATGAACTGGTACGTGAACAATCTTTTCGACAGGGACGTGAACTATTTTTTCAGTTGGAACTGGCACAGCCACTGCAACGTGTTTTGTAACAGTATGGATTATTGGTACCACCACTGGATACGGATGTGGAACCGGTTGAGGAACTGGATGTGAAACTGGAACTGCTGGAACTGAAAAATTAAACATGAAAAATATAAGTCAGTGATGTAGTTATTTAACTGCAGTGAGAACTTTGCACTGAGAGAACTAAGGCCCAGAAATCACATAAGATTTACATGGGAAAACTTTTGTATTTGGAAAAATGAGATTCACGTTTCTGGGTTTAAACTAAGCTTGCGGGAAATTATCAGAATTTTTTTGGAATCCCCAACGAATAATTTCCGCTAAATTAATTTAAACTGAGACACTCCTCACTACCTCCTCCTATGGAGCCCCAAAAATGCCCTAAAAAACTAAAATTAACAATTTTGCGCAAAATTGACACATATGAGCTCTGCTTTTCTCTTTTTTACCATCAATTATTCTTATTTGACAAGTGAAATCTGTTTCAGCATTTTCAAACTAATTTACAATTGTTCAAGCAATTTCCATTTGTTTAAATAACTTTTTTGTTGTTTAACAATTTTGTTCTCAAATAAGTGTTTAAAATTAATCTTTTTCTGTAATTAATGGAGTAATCTGTCATTGATAAGAGCAACATTTTTTGTTGAAACCATTATCCAATTGCTTAAAAGACTCATTAAAGATCAATCGTACATTTTTTTGCATACATATTTGTCAGACAATTGGTTAATGGTTTCATTAAATAATGTTGCTCTCAACAATAACAAATTACCGCTTTAATAACAGAAAATGATAAATTTTAAACATTTATTTCAGAACAAAATTGTTCAAACGAGAGCAAAAATAAACAAATATGAATTTGTTACAGAATAGGACAGTAATATCTAAATGACTCAGATATATAATGATAAGCGACGAAGTTAACCAGATTTGTAAACAAAATAGAGTTTTCTACATGGGCATATTTCTGGAACCTTCCTCTTTTCAATAAGAAAATTAATGATAAAATTTTCGTAGGCGCGCCATTGTCAATTTGACTATATTAGCTGAAGATACATATTAATGATATTATCCAGTTGTACGGACGAAAACTGCTGTCTTCAACTGGATATTAATAATTGAAAAATATTTAATTATGTGAAAGGAAACGATCTATCGGATCTCATTTTTATTCAAAAACATTTGACTGTCGGTGAACGAAAATTTAAAAATAAAATTCTGAAATAAAATTAGGTATTGGGTAATTATTTACGAGAAATATTGTGCTTGTCATTCGTTACACTTAGCAGTAATTTTTGGTTTTATTTTCTCTTTGCTTTTCCCTTAGCAGGATCAGTTTAGTTATACAAGGAATCGTTGAAAAAAGATAATCTCTAGACTTATCAATATAACTATATGAATTTGTAACCAAGAATATTGTAGTTTTCTCCTATGACGTCACTTGAGATGTGTGAATTAGCAACTTCACGTTGAATAAATTTTTTTTTTGTAATTTTCATAAAGTTCGACCGTTATGAAAAAAATATATTTTCTAAAAATTTGCAAATACGTATTTGCTCGTGAAGCACAGTCACAGAAGGCTAGATAAGAACTACGAGCAGGTAATTATAAACATTTCCAACAATTTAAATTCGATTTCAAGAACTATCATAGCTATAACGGTCGTTTTTAATTCTTGTACGCAGACGATCTATTTGTTTAAAATACAAATGCGCACAATAATTGAGGTTGGCTCCTCTCGTTTATTATTACTAAAATTTTATCTTTAAACCGTTTTTAAACGTGCGCAAGCTTGCTTCAGTGAATAAATCATGTAAATATAACCATAACGGTCTAAATGTCAAAATAGAGGTATATCATTTTAAAGCCTATAACTTTGTTTGAATTGAACGAAACACAAATTTTCTTGGATGAACATGATTCTGGCTCGATTAACTTAAAATGCATACTTTGCTTTATAACCTTGTTTTGTATCGCTATAATTTTTAAGTATAAAGAGCACAAGAAAATGTGGATCGAGACAAGCTGATTTAATTGAAAATCGAACATTCAAACTTCAGTTACTTTTGATCTGGAGTATTTATCTATTTAAAGTCATTTGTATAGTATACTTCACACTATTATAAGTACCCCAAAACGAAAATGTCTTTTTAATTCACAAAACTCATTTAAATATCTTTGAGGGACATAAAAGTTGAAGGTTCTAGACATATGCCCACATCTTTTCAAGAAAAAAATACAAGTAAAGTTAAAAATGCTGACAAACATTTCACTTGTCAATAAAAAATAATTTATGACAAAAAAGAGATGTGTGCCATACACACATATGTCTCAATATTGCGCAAAATTGTCAATTTCAGTTTTTCTGGGTATTTTTGAGGCTCCACAAGGGAGCTGGAAGGCGTAAAAATTCAAAGAAATTCAACGAAAATTATTTGTTGGAGACTCTCCAACAAATTCTGATAATCTCAAACAAGATTAGCCTAAACTCAGAAACGTGAATCTTATTCATATTCGAAAGTCAATTTTTTGGACAACCCTATTGCCCAGCAAAACAGTGATCTCAGTGCGGGACAAATTTTTGTCTGGGGCAACAAAATGATGTGGTTGCTATCAAGTCGAGACAAAACTTTTTTTGTCCCAATAAACTGTTGGTTATTTAAGACGAATTTTGCAGATTCAACAAACATTCACTTAATTTGGTTTCTGACTCAATTTTTGTTAAAATGAAGCTTTTGTTGGGACAAGGAACATTTTTTTGTTAATTCTATAGCAATCACATATTTTCATTATCACATCTAAAAAATGGTGACAGTATGGTGTACACTATTTGCCCGAAAATATTGAAAATGTTAAAGTTTTTTCATACCTTACTATTCGTCCAGAAATTCCAAACGGAAAAATTTTAGGGTTTCAAAAAGGACAAAAAAATCCTTCTCTATATGGCAAAAGGTGGTTGTTAATTCAATTTATATTGACAGCAAATTTATTTGTAATTTAATTGTCATGGGCTTTCCAATCTATTCAGACATTAGTTGAGGTATTATCAGAATTTCCACCTATTTTACACTAGCGGCTAAACTTTTCTCACGACTTTGCTTAAAAACTGAGAAACAATAGGATACAGCACAGAGGTTTTGTGAAAATTTCAAAATTTGTTGCCGTTTCTTTTTTGAAGGAGAGCCTTGAAAGTATGAAAGAACAGAGGTGTCCGATGGGTTAAACACTTTCACACGCTTTCAGTTGATCAACGTGGAGTTGAAGCATCCTCAATTGGCTTGTGTGTGTACTTCGTATACTTAGCTCTATGTATGTATTCATCCTGGTAATACCTCAAGCTGCGTGTACAATTTTTAAGTTAGATAACCAAAATTATACAACTCAAAAAATTTTTAAAAATAATCTTTGGAAGCTCAGTGTTTGTTACGATGAGACGAAAAAAGCAAGTTTCCGAAAATCGAAACCTGACTACGAAATGAAGTCAACTTATCTTATAACAATGTAGCACATTTTTTATAAAATTGGTCAATATGCTGAAACTAAATAGTTTTTGTTATGAAACGTCATTCAAAATGTTATTCTGAATACATTTTTTTCCATCTATTGAGATTATAATAAAGTTTCACAATTACTAGGATCGTCACGACTATCGGGATATTGATGAATCATAAGCTTCAACCACTTGAGAGTTAATAAGAACTTACAAGAGGAGAATTTCATGCAGAAAATCAAATAATAATGTAGAGTCAATACGGGTAAGTGTGATATGAAATTCAAAGGTTAGACTTTGATTAACGATATTCCGAATATTAGGGAATATTATCTTTTCAAATTTTTCTAAGATTATCTTTGAACCCTTTACTTTAAATCCTTTTATTCTTCAATTCACAAAAATATACGTGAAGAAATATTTTTAATTTTTTAGTAGTGTGTCATCGATTACAGATTTTTCATCATTACGGTTAAGCGTGATAAACCCAAAATATCAACTAAAATCTACAAATTTTATGGAATCGCACATTCGTAATCATTAATACAACATTCACTCATTCCTAAAACGAAGTGTCTAGGCAGACCAAAAATATTTGGTCTACGTTCACTGAATTTCAGTGGACCATGTGCTCTTTCCAGTTTCCAGTTTCCAGTTTCCATGCAAAAATGTTTTGCAAGTGTATCTGTATTTATAGAAATATTGATTATTAATTTTGATTATTTGCTTACATTCTTATTACAGACACGGGATTCACTAGCCTCTTCAACTAACTTCGGACTGTTGACAGATCTTTGTATTTCACCATGGAGAAAAAACAAAGAATTATCACACTAACGCCAAGTCTGATATTTAATTATCCTGTAATCATTTACAATTAAAAACAATAAAATTCTAATTTGTAAGCCAAACAAAGGATATTGAAGGAGAATATAGAATCTTCCTTCAATCTCTGAAAATAATTGCAACAAAAGAAGCTTTCATGTAGGAAACATTCTATTTTAAAGACCAGATGGTACAATTGATTTGCTTTTAATTCCAAATTTTCTCTGTCTCACATTACACCGTTATCACATCTATCCGCATTGACCCTATTTCAAAATATTTTATATTCCATTTAAAAAACGCTATCGATGCTAGATGAGGATTCTTTGTCACTATAAGTGTAGATACATATTTTTAAACATTATCATTAACCCTTGTTACTCGTGTTTTAGTTCTGGTGTTATTTTTTGTCCTCATACTGTACGTTAAAATTGACTCTCAACTCATATGAAAGTATTCGTTTTTTTACCGATGCTGCAATAATGCAATCTTTAAATTTTAATGAGCAAACAAAAAACAAAAATTTTCATTTCTCTGTTCAATAAACATATCAAATACGTGTATACCTTATGTTCTAATTTAGGCAAATATTTTTTATTCCTATATGAAATTTTTTTGCTAAATGACGTTCTATCGATTTCTCAAAAAATATTCCCAAATGAAATATATTCCGTTCTGAATTTAAAATGAAAAATTGCACTAACCAACAGGTTGAACAAAAACTGGCGGTTGAGCTGATTCCGGATGCACTGGATAACCATGTTCAGGTGGATTTCCGGTTTCGTATATTGGCGCAGGTTCTGCTGGTGGAGGTCCATAAATCTGCCCTCCGTGCTCGTGATGATGACCATATCCAAGTCCGAAAACTCCCCTTTTTCCGTGTTTTTTTGAGTCGATTGAACTCAATTTTTCCCGCCTCTCCACATTGGCTGACGACGCAGCAGCAAGCAGCGTCATTATCTGCAAAAATAAATGCAAGGCTCTTTTTATAATTTCCCAAATTTTATCAAATAAAATTTCATCAAGGCTTCAGCTTTCAGTTTTTTAATTCACGAGCATCTTCACTTCATTAATATCTATTTCGTCTCAATATATAATTTTGAATAGTTTAATTAAACCCAATTTTAGTTAATGTAATCAATTCGTATACTCAATTAAAACTCTGACATATTATTTGATAAATAGAAATATAATTTAGCATATCACTCAATCGATTTTTAGTCCATTCATTTGCACTACGTAAGGTACGCAGGCAATTAATGAATTGATAATAACACTTGCGAGTACACTAATGCAGACACACTTTGCTTTTCTTCTAAAGACATTAGATAAACATATTTAATCACTAAAGGCAAGAAACACAATTCGTCGTCAAAGTGGACATAATAATACTACTACAGAATTTATAAAACCCATTGTAGTCGCCAATGACCACTGCAGTAGATGCGACATTAAGCCTTTATTTAAAAAAAAATCACGTTGCTGAACTTTCTTAATTATTTAAATATCAAAAAGCGATGCTGTCATTGATGACAAGCTTAAAACTTTAGGACGATATGCACCAGAATGAACTTCATGTTGAATTTGGTTGCTACTGGCTTCGAGGTCGAAGAAAAATTGCGTTTGCTCTCTATTGTGACCCCCATAAGCATTTATATAGGACTCATCGTAGCATGCATCACTTTGGAACAACTCATTGATTGCTGATTCGATAACTTTCGCTGTTTCCAATCCTTGAGCGTCAGCCAAAACTGCGCCTTTTTCCTATCACGATCCTTATTTTGAGCCGTGAAATACCAAATTTTACTTCTATTTGCAAATTTAGGGAAGGGTGGTAGGTATATAGCATACCAGTATGCAGAAAAAAAATTTCGAATAAGGAAAATTGATCTTATTTTAAGGCAGGGACGTCTTATTTTAAGCCTGAGAAGTGGCCTAAGTCTAGCTTTAAGTCTAAAGCCGGACTTGAAGTGTAACAAAAACAAGCCGTAACAAAAAATATACTTTTTTCTGTGTACTTTTAATGTGTATATGTCAAATGCGTATTCTTTCATAGTAGAAACAAGATGAATAACTCTTATAATTTTTCACGAAAAATAATTTAATTATACTTCTTGTAAAAAATGCTGCCAGTACATTAAAATCATTCCTAGAACGAGAATTTTCGCATCATCATAGTTATTTTAAAATATAGGCATATTGGATTCTTTATTTTTTTTAAGGAGGAGGGTTGATAAGAGCTGTTCTTGGGCATAAAATCAGAACATATCTAGTTATTTCCAAGAAAAAAAAAACATTTTTGATTCTGGTCACAGAAAAAACCCTTACCACGGAAAAGAGTATATTATGCTACAAGTGCGGAGAGTAGGGAGTTCCACACGAGTGTGAAGTTTGCTGTACGAGCCAGAGACAAATCGAAGGGGAGTTGTAGGCGAGTCAGAGGCAAGCCGGAAACGGCAACAACTGTAAACTTCACAGGGACCTCCCAAGGTCACTTTCCCGAATGTGACATATATATGCATTGATTTTTTATTTTGACCTCCACCCCCTTTCAACATGCCCCAAAAACCACCCTCTAAACGAGAATTGAGTGTTTTGCGGTATTGCAAATTATCGGCATTTTCATAACGACATGAACTAATCGAATTCTAGTATGTCTTGTAGTTTTATCACTCACATAATATTTTTTTAAATTTCCATTTATTTAAGAAATTTGTCTTGGCAAGATATAGAAAATTTACACCTTGTCTGAGTAACATCAACTCATTAGTTTAAATCGAAATTCAAGACGATCGATTAGCTTTTCTTCTAATTGTTTAAAGAATTAAAATGGCTTCAATGTAACTTTTGATCGAAATAAGGCAGAAAAGTGTATAGTTATTTGCAAATGTTGCAACAAATATTATTAGCTCTAACTATTTTGACACTTTCAATTACTTACTCATGATTTTTAAAACAATTTTCATTTGTTTAAACACTTTTTTCTATAAAGCAGACAAAGTTTTTACTTTTTCTGTATGACGTAAAATAATTAGTTAAGACTGAAAATCAATACGTGCAGGTGTAAGTTTCAGATATATTATCATGAAAAAAAATTCTAAGCAAACGGAAATTGTTTAAAAAATCATGTGAGTCGTAAAACTACAATATACACTAGAATTCGATGGAGTTTGTTGAAAAATTTGCAGAAAACTACATTTCTCTGCCTTATTTCAGTCAAAAGTTACATTTCGATGATAAATAATTGTTTAAGAAATTATTATTTATTAAAGAAATATAAAAAACTTTCGAATTGGTCCATTAAATATGATCTGTAAAAAATACTACAAACAACAATGAAAATCAATACATACACTTTTTTTTAGTTACCCTACTGTACAGCACATCACACACCCCACGTGACGCGCTTAAGAACTTCATTTTTTTTAACTACGTACTACCCTTCCGTTCGTTTTCAAACTCAGACATGTTATTCTAGAGTATTTAGAGATTATTTAGGGAGGAAATGGTGATAGTGACTACAGTGCACCCCATACGAAAAAAGTCAAATATATTTTGAACATTTTTCTTGACCCTTATTTGCTGAAAAAATAATCCTTAATTTTTTTATAACAATATGGTATTAATACTAATGACAGATTTTTTTTTCATGAAATTCGGTCCAGCGGTTCTCGAGAAATTTTTTTTTAAATTCTTTTTCTTGCTCCCCTAACTCCCATACAAATTTTTTTTCAGATACAATCTTTTGGTAAATTTGACCTCACATCAATGTCCACTTATTGTAAAAATCTCAACTAGACTCTAGCAGGGGAAGCACATACATGCTTATCCTGCTATGCCCTTTCCAAAATTTCCGGAGAGTTTGTTTTTTATTCTTTCTCAAATTGAAATCCCCTGCACTTGTTATAAAAAATATCGTGTATTTTCCTTATAATCAATATTTTGGTTATGCAAGTATACAAATATTATTATATATAATAGTTATTCTATTTGCTGAAGGGTGATTATGAATGTAAAAAGATCTAATCAGTTGTTTACTTAAATATTTAAGAATGAATTCCATCGAAATAAAATGTTAATAGACAGAAATGTCTAATCCAACTGGATTAGACATAACCAAATTAAAGGTAGAAGTGGAAAAATGTGCTTAGAAAGTGAAAATAGCCTAGCGTATAGCGATGAACTTGAACTGGCAGATTACCGAAAATTTTATAATGACGTAGAGCCATGCAGAAACAGGATACCGACTGACAACGACTAATTGAAATTCCTACAGTGCATTCTAAATGCGTAATTTCAACTACACTCTCACGTTTGGTAACGAAAGTGGCACGTGAAAAGTCGTTACTGCATTTTAGTCTAATCTTGATTCAATTCCTGCATTCGAGCATTGAATTCTAAACAGTGCCGGCTCTAGGGTAGTTCGAGGTGTTCCGTCGAACAGGGCACCAGGGAATGGGGGGCGCCAAAAATTGAAAACGAGAAACCGTGACGCAAGCGAGTATAAGAATTGAAAGGAAAAATT
>JAUMHM010000079.1:13938423-13949542 GCA_032362435.1 Melikaiella ostensackeni
GAATTTTATGAATGTTACAGTGCAAAAAGTATATAATGCAGTGTCTCTACCTTATCTGATCGATAAAGTAGATTCGCACAAAACCGCGATCGTCACACGAGGCCTGAATTCAAAAAAATGCATTGGGAAAAACGTAAAAATTCAATTTTTTCTGAATAAAAACTATTTGATCAAATTTTTTTCACGAGACATTAATCTAGAAACTTTAAAAAAATTTTAAAGTAATAATTACTGCCAAAAAAGGTTTTATGCTCCAGCTTTGGACGAAAATTCGCATCGATGTATGGCGGGCAGTTCAAATCAAAGTTCGTGATAAATGATAAATAATAAATACTTTACAGTTTTTTACTGTGGCGAGTATTTAGAATTGCACATATTTTATCTAATAAATATTGTAGAATAACTCTGTATTCAATATTCATCAATACCTTACAGTTTTTCAACTGCACATAGATATTTTATCTAATAAAGTCTCTAGTTTTATTACCTTTTTAAGGCACCTTTTCGGAGTTGAGCTCTTGTATAAATGCTCTTGAAAAATATTGTTTTATCCATAAATATTCAAAAATTTAAACCCAGTAACTTGAAACATTTTTTTAGATAAACTTCTCCGTTAATTATGAATTGTATATTAATTTATCTAATCTTTCTCTAAATTTATAAATAATCTTTTAAAATGATTTGAATTTTTCCTAGAATTTCTTTAAAATTCTGCAAAATAAAAAAAATCCCTTAAATCACACAGATTCTTTTTTGCCATTTTCTGAAATCTTTTTGTATTTTATTTAAAAATTAATTTTTCAGAATGAAAAATAATCTAAGATTTTTCCAGGCATCTTAAGAAAATTTCTTATTCTCTTAAAATCTTTCAATATTCTTAAACAGCTTCTAAATTTTTGTTTTGAAATCTTTAAAATTCTACATTTTGTTTGAAATTTTTAAAAATATTTTTGAATTTTCAATTTATTTTGAATCTTTTCAAAATTTCTAAACATTCTAATTATCTTTTACAATTATTTGAATTTTTCTTAAAATAAAAAAAAATCCTGCAAAATTTAAAAAAAAAAGAAAATTTTATATAAAATTCTCTTTTAACTATGAATTGTGTATTACTTTCGATTACTAAATCTAAATCTTATTTAATCTTTCTCTAAATGTCTAAATATAATCTTTTAAAATGATTTGAATTTATCTTAAATTTTCTTTAAAATCCTGAAATATTAAACAAATTACCCTCAAATTTTTCAGATTCTTTTTCGATATTTTTTTAAATCCTCTTAATTTTTACTTAAAAATCCATTTTTTAATTTTTATTCAATTTATTTATTTAATTTATTTTTATTTAATTTTTAAAATTAGTTAATTCTTTTTATTAAAATTAATTTTTCAAAATAAAAAATAAACTTAAAATTATGATGACAAACTCCGTCATCCGCTTTAAGTTTGATATCATCGCATAATATGGCAATTTGCCATAATCTTATCAGATTTTTATCCTCAGGAACTAAAAAAATAGGCATATTTTTCGAGCATGTTAGGTAGCCGATTTTGCATCCAACAACGACACATTTCCTCATTTTTTATCTCACTTTTTGCATAATCAAACACTTAAATTCTTATGCTTCACTCACGTTATTAACAAAAACGCTAAAAATCGATTTTTTAATAAAAAAAACTTTAAATTCAATTAAAAAAAGACTGTTTACAATGGCGTTTCGGAGCGGGTCCGCCTCGTGAACAGACAGCGCCACGGTCAACATTCAGGAGGTTTTCAACTCAGAGATGCAGGGGGCTGTAAATTACCAGCAACATAACCTAACTTTCGCAACTGTGTCATGCAGTGACGTTATGTCCCGTCGGTAAAATCACTTTCTAATAGACCATCAACATTCACCATGTAATTTACCGATTTTTTACAGTTTTACTTTACGTAAAAATCATTAAAATTATACCATTTTTCGCTGTGTAGACACACTCTATTTAAGAAAGGAGTTGGGTTTGGTATCTAAAAAATATTTAATTCTAGTATTTATTGAGTATAATTTTAAAAAATTTGCAATAAATACGACAATTGATTTGTTAAAGAAAAATTAATAAATTTGTACGATTGGAAAATCAACTAGTAATATGCTATAGAAGAATAATAATTATTCTGTTTATCTATTTCCTACAGAGAAGGGCGTTTGGAAAGATTAAAAATGCAGAAACTTTAAAGAAATAAAAATGAATAAATTATTGATTTTCTAGGAGACAGCACACAATTAAAAAATATCCCTCTTCCTCTATTTGTTCCATAGTACGTTTTGATGTGTAGTGCGGCAGAGCAAAGATATTCTTTGGGCAGAGCTAGACTAGACCTAGACCAACCTAGACTGACTGGCAAGTCCACAAGTGGCAGACCAGACAACCACCACCACCGGTCCTGCCGGTCAGCTAACCTGTATCGTCTCCTAGTTTATCATAATTAAAACACCGTTATATGCTGAAGAAAACAATGATAAATTTACGAAAGTTTATAGGTAAATTGAACAATATGTGTATATGTGACTAAAAATCGAAAGTGTGTGCGAGTAAGAAATGAATGTCGAAAAAATGAGGTTACTGAAACGACAAAATTGTCAAAGTTGACATTTTCATTTGTATGCTTGATATTTACTATTTTCATAGATATCGGGGCAAATTTAACGGATCCTATGTACCAAGGAATTTACCACGGATCTCAGAAACATCAGTCAGATTTAGACAAAGTGTTGGAACGGAGTTGGGCAAACAATCTGTCAAAAATTATAATCACAGCAAGCAGTGTCAACGAGAGTAAAAAAGCCTTAGAAATCGCCAGGACAGATGGTATGTTGTACAAACAAAGCTTTGATCTTTATTATTTATAGTATGACATCTTTGGTAGTGATTTAAGATAACAATGCATAAAACAATTGAATCCTTAATCCCCCTCAAGATGTTGGATCAATGCCAAATCGACAGTGAGTTTTTCCATGATTGATTTTTTACGATTTGTACCTATTCCTAAAAGCTAGAGTTGAGTTTTAAAATAAAACGTAATTTTTTATTTGATTCGAAAGTTCAGAGATAACGATTTCTTTATTTTAAAGACATAATTCGATGCTATTTTTATAACGCGACTTAATGTAATTTATACATAGATAAATCTGTAGACGAGAATGTGTCTGTCTGTATTACTGTTGAAAGTTATTCCAATAACAAGAATTTATGGTTCTATCTTTCTTGTATAATAGCTGGATAGAGAAATTCGTATATTTGTTTTTCAAGAAGTTTTTTTCTGTTTTGCTGATTTTCAATTTTTTTTTTTGAACTTAAAACTCTGGAAGGACACGTATGACGCGAGTATGAAATAATTCAAATAGACGAACGACAATTACACCATGTAAAATTAATTAAAACTAACATGCTTTTTTAAATGAAAATATTAAAACCATAAGAGGCGGAACTATTTTTTTCAAAAATGGAACAACATACATTTTATGAAAAGCACATGGTTTCATTTGGTTTAATCAATAAATAATTAATTTCTACTTATAGAATGGGGCAAACATTTTCCCACACGTGTCCCAGTTTGATGGAAAGCAGTATATAACTTTTTTTTCAAATTTCGAGTCCTAATAATAATTTAAAAGAATAGTTTAAAATTTAAATATTCAGAATGTGATCATTTCTAATTTAAAACGTTTAAAACTAAACAGTTTTGAATTTAAAATGTTAAAAATTGAAGAGTTTTAGGTTGTAACATTAATAATTAAATATTGTTGCATTGAAACATTCAAACTTTGCAGTTTTAAGTTTAAATCATTTAGAATTAAATAATTTCATATTGAAAATTAAAAATAAGAAATGTGGAACCAAACAATTTGGTATATTTTAATCTAAAAGTATTGAATTTTAAATTCTTCCAAAAGTGAAGAAGTGACTCGCTGGCAGCCTTGAAATGCCTATTTAAAATTATTGGTACTTCAAACTGTACAATTTCCTATTGGAAGCGTACCCATTGAAAAAAATTCAAAACGAACCGGACCGGGAATTTTTGTAACTGGAGAAAAACCGGGAAATGACCGTAAATTTATTTGTTGACCAGGAATTTTTTAAGTTTTTACTAAGAAACGTTTTTAATAGTTTAATAATTTGTCAACAGGAATTATTTGAAATATTTCTATCGTTATAGATAAAGTTAAAAAACTATCATTCCAATTCATTTTAAAATTCGTCAACAATGAATGTTTTAGAAAATTTTGAATTTCGGAATGGGGGGAAATTCTGACTCTGGAATTTATATATTTTTTCCTTCAAAAAGTATTTCCTTAGGTTTATTTAATAAATACCTTCATTTCTGGAAGTTACAACTTGCTAGAACTGACAGGGAATGTTTTAGAAAATTTTAAATTTCGGAGTGGGGGAAATTTTCAATTTCCCCATGTTGGCCTATAAAGCCCTTTGGTTCTGGAAATTAATTTATTCTTACAAACAGTGTTTCTTTAGATTAACCTATTTACTGCTCCCAAATCTGGAAGATTTGAAACTTCCTAGAACTAACAGGGTTATTTTCCAAAATATAGCTCTCAGGGTTGGAGTCGAGATAAAAATTAGCCTATTAAAAGTTACAAATTCATTTGCAGAGAAACAAATGAACGAAAGTCTCTTACTTTATTGGTTGAAAAAAATTAGCGGGGCTAAAGGACTGTCAAAACATTAACTCTTTCCAAACCTCCTACCAGACAAGGTTTGATGAGAGTAAAAGATTTGACGCATGTTTGATAGTTCTATAATCCCAATGCATTTTTTCAACCAATGGTTCTGGAAATTTTTTTTTTTTTTGTGTTTTTTTTCGATTTACCTAGTTCCTGCTCCCACTTCTGGAAGATTTACAACTCCCTAGGATCAACAGGGAGTGCTTCAGAAAATTTGAGTTTCGGGGTTGGGGAAAAATTCAAATAGAAATTTATTTGGTTTTCTTCAAAAAGAGTTTCTTTAGGTTTACGTATTTACAACTCCTATTTCTGGAAGATTTACGACTTTCTAGGACCAAAAGAGAATGTTTTAGAAAGTTTTGAATTTCGGGTTTGGAGTGAAAATTATTTTTTCCTTCAAAAAATGTTTCTTTAGATTCACCTACTTACTTCTCCCATTCCTGGAAGATTTACAACTTTCTCGGGTCAGTAGGGAATGTTTTAGAAAATTTGGAATTTCGTGGTTGGGGTGGAAATTCCATTTTTCCTATTTTGGCCTTTGAATTTAAACTCGTAACTTTATAGGTATATTTTTTACTCAAATCGGAAAAATACATGTCGCCTAATTTCTTATAAAAACAACATATTTCTTCACTAAAAGATTTTGTGATTTGAAGCATAGAACCTGCCTGATTTGAAATGGCGCGATCCAATCAAATATCAAAATATCTTCAAATTATTGTTCTCCCCCTCTTTAATTCTAGTAAAAAAAATGTAATAACATCGATTTTAATTCAAAAAATTGTTGATATAATGATTAAGGCAATGAGAAAAGCCATTGTATTACTCAACTGTTACTCGTCCAAATGCTATTCTATTAGAACTAAGATTTAAAAAAATTTGCGGTCCTGTGGCCACCCTGAAATATGTATTTTCCAAGTCAAATTTTGTGTTTTACATTATAGATAGATTATTTTCCACGGTTGGTTGTCACCCTACCCATTGTAATGAATTTGAAGAATCGGGAGATCCGGAAGCGTACCTCAGTTCACTCTCTGAGATTGCTGTTAACAATAAAGACAAAGTCGTCGCAATTGGAGAAATGGGACTAGACTACGACAGACTGCAATTCTGTCCCAAAGAAACACAAAAGAAATTTTTCGAGATGCAGCTTTCGCTCTGCTCCACTTTGAAACTACCGATGTTCCTCCACTGCCGTAACGCTGCCGAAGATTTCGTACGAATACTCAGAAAGCACAAGGACAAATTAACAGCCGGAGTTGTTCATTCCTTTGATGGCAACACGGAAGAAGCCTATAGTTTGCTGCAATTAGGCTTATTCATCGGTATTAATGGCTGGTAATTATAATTTTTTTTTAAATTGTATTCGAAACTTGAAAAAAAAAACTTTAAATCCAAGTATAAAATTAGCAATTAAAATATATGTATAAGTATATAAATTAAGAAATGCAACACTAAAAAAAGCAGTATCTGTACACGTAAACAAGCCAACCAAATTTTAAGAAATTTTGAAAGGGTACCTTTTCAGTAAAAGAGAATTAGTTACATTTTCCTGGACACGATTTACTTCTCTTCAAAATGCAGAATATTTCGTCCAATCATACAATGTGTTAATTATCTACCAACTCTCGCATAATCTTAGACAATTTTCTTACAATGTAGTCAACTATGGTTAGCGGGGTGGTCCTGCCACGAATAGTATTTCTGTGGTATAAAGTCTCTTCAAATCAAATCAAAAATGTATTCCTGAGAATCCCGCTCGTTTTTTAAAAACCAGAATTTATCTAATCGACCCGAGTTTAAAGGACCACCAAGGATAGGGTATTCCTTATTTTTCGAATATTTGAAATGTTCAACTTGTCACGACCAAATTTTAGTTCAATTTTTAGTTCAGTCTGATAAAATTTCGAGGGAGAAACACCCCCTTGAAATTTTATCCGAAAAAATTAATTTAAATAATAACTTCTAATTTTAGACATTTTTAACTCATGTACCCTCATTGGTCAGTGGGAGCTTAACATTGTTGAAAATAAATTTTAGCGTAAGTAATAAGGAGAACCCTAACTTTGAGGCGTATTGAAAATTCGTAACAGTTTTAACGCTTATCTGTATTTAAAATGTAGTTCGCTGAAGACAGAAGAAAATCTTTGCACGGTTATGACCATTCCATCCGACAGACTAGTGATAGAAACAGATTGTCCATGGTGCGACATTAGGCCGACTCACGCCTCGGCCAAAGACGTGGTGACGCATTTTCCCTCCGTGAAGAAGGAAAAATGGCAACCTGATCGGATGGTTAAAGGACGAAACGAACCTTGCACCATAGTGTAAGTGTATATTTTTAAATATCTCCAATAAACTTTAATAACTTTACATAGAATCGTATTGTTGACGTAAGGCTAATTTCAATTTCAGACAAATTTTAGAAGTTCTGGCGAGTGTAAGAGACGAGGAAGAGGAGTACCTTTGTAACCAAATATACAAGAATACGATGAAACTCTTCTTCCCTTACGAGCTGTGAAACAACGCTGCGTCAGTCTCGGAACCACTGAGTGTACAAGTACATTACATTTATTTTCGAGCATTTATATACATTATACACGCACTAAGACTGTTATGAAAGTGGCAAGGGACAGCGAAAGATATTTTCAACTTTTTTAAGTGCTGTCTAGCTAAAAGAATGTACACTTTGCAGTATATACATGTGCGAGTGTGACCAGCGTCATATTCCTGCGATCTCCTTTATAAGAACTTAATATATTCTTGTTAAAATCATTTTCATTGCCATGATCGTATTATGTCATCAAGATCATTACCATTAATAATCTTATAAATAATTACCACTTTGCTATTGCTACAATTGTGCGGTCATCGTTATTGCTACACGTAACCCATTGAACGACAAACGGGTAAAAACTTATACACCTAAGATGTTTTTTCTTGAAAAGAATGATGCAATCTCTAAAACTAAAATTTGAAACAAAATATTAAAACCTCGTTTTTTACACAAAAATTTTCAGCCATCTCTAATAATTACGTCGTCCATTCAACAGTAGTCACGCCCTTATATATTTTTTTCATCTTTTGTATATTTTTTTTTATGAAAAGTCATTTATTTCAGAGTTTACTCAATCATATTCTAAAACGAAGTACATCCATGAATATGCAAAATACTATGATTGGAGCTGTTTCTCGCGCGAAAATTCCACGATAGTCAAACTAAAATGGCACTTGCTTAAAAATGAAGATTTTTTTCGCCATAGTGTTTTCCAAAAACAAAAGGTTTTTGGTAGACGTTAGATATCCAATCAGGAGAGACGCTAGAGTGTCAAAAAGACTGCGGCGCATTCTCGGAATATCACAGGTAAAAAGACCGCAACAATAATGATAAAACGTACAACCTTCAAACTCCTGTTGTATTCTAACGAATAAATGCTGAGATATGGAGGGGTTCGGTAGTCGATTGAATAGTCGCTACAACGAAGCAGATTTTATTCGTTCATTGAACTTTGGATAGCGTTTGCACCTTCTCATAAACCCAATCGTAAGTTTGACTGGCAAATGATTGCGTCGTGCCGATTGCATGACTCGCATAGCTCTGTAGACTTTTCGGGCTCAGTTTTCCTCTGAAAAAGAAATACAAATAAATTAGAGAAAGTCTTTTCGGTAAGAGGAATTCTCTTGGTAAAAAAAAAAAAACACTTACACGAAAACGTTCGCTTCCAGCCACTTGACGACCATCACGGATCGGTCGACGACTTGCTCGCAGATATAGGCCGAGGACTTCTTGATCAGCTCAATTCCCTTGATGCATTGCTCTTGAGCTGCTGCCAACATGCCTGGAGCATAGTGCTCGATCTGGAATCAAAGAATTAAATTTCGTAGGATGTGAGGAGTGTAGTTAACGAAGGTTTAAATGGTACATGAGACTAATATATACAATATAAATATATGTGTCTTATAAAACTTTTCCTGATCATCAAATTTTTTTTTGTTCAAGCCAGGGTGTCTAGCGATTCCTAAGAACAAAATTCAAAGCCTTTTCCAGGTTTTCCAGGTCCAAAAATCAAGTTTTTCTAGGTCACCTTTTTACATTCTTATCTCAATGAGAAGGTATTGGTTTTATGTGAAAACTGACTTTCACGGATTTCTTCAAATCTCGACGTTTTCGGACTCACTGATTGAGAAAAAATTTATTTTACGTCAGTGCCTGTTTGTCGGCGTTGTCTTTGAACACGATAAAGAAAGGACAAATTCGTTAACCAGCCATTTTTGACCAATGGTTCTAGTTTTATCCTTCAAAAATACTTTTAAAAAAATTAAAATTTCCATTTACCAGCAAAACTAAACGAGATACGAAAAAAATGTTAAGAAGCAAAATTGTTCACCTCAAAAAGACCTGCAAATGATTAATTTTTTTCATGGAACGCATAGTTTTTGTTTTAATCGTTGAAACTGTTATTAAATATAAAAAATTCCAGTTTTCAGCAAAACTATACGAGATACGAAATAACTGTTTAGAGGCAAAAATTTTCACCTCAAAAAGAACTATACATTTGCTTTGAACTATTTTTCGATGCAACGCATAGTTTTTGTTTTCAAGGGGAAAAATGTTATTGAAAATAAAAAATCCATTTCCCGGTCAAGCTATGCACGATACGAAAAAATGTTGCCCTGAAAAACTGTTTATCTCAAAAAGATCTACAAATTTTCTGCAGACCATTTTTTAATAAAACGCATAGTTTTTGTTTTAATAATGAAAAATGTTATTA
The DNA here is from genome assembly GCA_032362435.1 of Melikaiella ostensackeni. Taxonomy (NCBI): domain Eukaryota; kingdom Metazoa; phylum Arthropoda; class Insecta; order Hymenoptera; family Cynipidae; genus Melikaiella; species Melikaiella ostensackeni. The sequence continues at coordinate 13,947,914 of JAUMHM010000079.1, forward strand.
AAAATAAAAAAATCCATTTCCCGGTTAAACTTTGCAAGATATGAAAAAATACTGCTCTGAAATTTTTTTAATCTGAAATACGAAAAGGCTCACAAATCAAAAATAGACTTCCAATTACCTCCTTCCGGCTTATAAGAAACAAATTTATAACAAATCCAATCTAGATTTAAGAAAAATAAATACACTAATCTAATTTGTTAAGTAATAAAGATAATTAATTAGGAAAAGTAAAGTATATAAATTAATATAACATAAAGACACGTGATGAGAATGTCAACGTTGAAGCCGAAGGAGCTTTAACAAAAGATAATTTACAATCCCTAAATTACAGTTGTCAGTGGTTTAACTTTTAATTTTCAAAGGTTTCTGCACAAATATGGGGGAAATACATAGACCGAGTGCATAGCGCGAGATCCGACAAACTTAACAAATTATTTGCAATATTAAAGTCTGTTTATTGCAGACTATAAAGTAATTAGTACAAGTAGTATATAAGTATACAAGTAGTATATATAGTATACAATTAGTACAGTTGTACAAAAGTGCCTGGAAATCTCTTTATATATTCTATAATCAACAAAAGATAAATTATATCTTACAATTGATTTTTTTTAACTTGCCAACAACAAGATTTCTTCTTCTAGACGAGATGCTTCTTTTGTAATAGACTTAAAGATTTGAACTACTCTTTCAATTTCAATAAAATGAATTTTTTATAAGCAGGGAATAAAAAAAAATCAAAGTTCTCATGAAAAATTCAAGGAGATTTCCAGGAAAAAAAATCAAGGAGAATTCCAGGTTTTTAAGGGCACTGGGCATTCTACAAGCTTTCAAGCCGAACAATTCGAAGTATTTGAAAGATGCAAGACATTAAAAATGAATTAATTGTGAAGCGGGTTTCCTGTTAAAATTGTTTTTCTCAACAAAAAAAAATTCTTTTACTATATCATGTAAGTTTCAACACATTATCAGTTCAAATGAACTTTAATCAATGTATATAGCGAAAAAGTTCATCCAGGATATGCAAAGAATATGAAAAATAGACAATAGGATTAATGCAGAGATATCCAGACGTATAAACGAGGGTAGAAAGATTATCGGTAGTGTACAAGCTATTACTAGAAGTAAAGATGTAACGAATAAAGCTAAAATTACAATATATAACTCTGTGCTTGCACCCACAGTGTTGTATGGTAGCGAGACCTGGACGTTTCAAAAAAATGATACGAGCAAAGTGAACGCGGTTGGAATAGAGTTCCTGCGAAATATGTGCGGTAAAACGCTAATGGATAAAGTCAGTAATGAGTGGGTTCTGAAAGAATGTGGTGTAGAAGAAACATTGTTTGACAAGAGTGAAAGAAATTTCCTGAAATGGTTTGATCATGTTGAGAGAATGAGTGAAGAACGTTTAACGAATCAAGTATATTTAGGTAAAGTGAGTGGTAGCGTACCCAGGGGTAGACCGAAGAAAGAATGGTTGGAATATGTGAATGAGACCCTGAAGAGAAGGAATATTCGAAGTCGTAGAAATACAAGAACGTACATGAAACGTTGCATGGATGTAACGGAAGCAAAAGAGGTATGTAAGGATAGGGATGTATGGAGAGCAATTGTTTATAAAAAGAAGAG
>JAUMHM010000079.1:13974884-13987762 GCA_032362435.1 Melikaiella ostensackeni
GAAACAATTTAATTTGTATTCAATTTCACCTGACCCTAAAGCCAATAACGAACATCAACATTCCTTACGAATTTTACAATAAAAGTTTTTAAAAAAATTTGAACGTATAACATGTTGAAGATTTTGGCATAGCAATTACATAAACATATGCCGAAGAACCACGTATGATTCTGTAGATTTGTAGTCTTTCCACAGAGAAAATGATTTTAAATCACATAAATTTTCTGAAAGTATTAGTCTATTTTCTGATCCTTCCTCGACACAATATGCGACCAAAAGTCCTGTGCGATATTTAGTTACGTATACTTTCACGTGCGACGCATGTGAAACTCAAGCGTTGGGAACGTGAAAGCTTTTCGGACGCACAAGACTTCACGTGCGCTGCAATCGAAACTTCAAGCATTGGACGCATGGAGGGACTTACGCGCATCTCTTTCTTATTAGTGGAATCGCTAGCATCCACTTCTGTCGCACCATTTACACTGACAAATTTCATCACTCTGCTTTAGAGTGAAAAATTCACTCTTAGTGGATAGAGTGGATATTCGCTCCAAAATTTAGAGTGAGAGTGTTCACTCTAGCAGTTAGAGTGAACCCCTTCACTTTATTCGAGTGATCACTTCACTCTTTTGGAGTGACTAGAGTATTTATTTCAAGCTTCGAATGAAATATTTTATCCAAGAAATTTAGAAAGTAGTAGTGTCAAGTATGGTCCTACGTTGGAAAGGATATCGTAACGCACTTGACAATGTGTCGACTAATTACGTTAGCATTCAAATTTTTTTCTATTTAACACATTGAAAAGTGCTAGAGAATAAAAATTTTTTACGCTTATTCAATAAACATCCGAAATGTAGCATACACTTAACTCTGTACATACTTCGCCTCGTCTTACTGCGTCCCTAGAATTCTGCCAGCTTGCACTCAATGAAGAGGGAGTCCGGGGGACATGGGAAGACGAGCGCGACCTTGACCTTTATGATAACAAGAATCTACATTTGTACAAAATACAGTTAATTAATATTATATATTCTTACTGGAAATGGTTCATACGGCCCTGACTGTTTTCATCGTAGAAATTATCGGAAGAGTCTCATGGTCAAAGTAAACAATGCCCGAGACCTAAACTAAGTCGAGAGTTGAGTGTATGTGTACGTAAAGCAATTGAGGACGAACTGACATGCAGATATAGAGGAGCTCTTGGAAAAGGGACCTTATCAAATACATTTTCCGAACGGTAAATATAAAACTCTAGCAAGGTTACTTGCTAAAACTTTGCGTAAGTTTCTGAGAATGCATTGTTTTATCTGGTAGCCATCTTTCTATCTCTATGTTTCTCTCTTTACATTCTTGCAACCAGGTAAGAATTCAATTAACAAAATGTGTCACTTGAAAGTGGTATGAGTTCTGACCGACGGTCGGATATCTGGATTTTTTGTTGGATAATTTTTTGTAATATTCGTAATTAGTTCCAAATTGATTAATTTTTTTCCGTTTTTTGTCCTGTATTGACCGACAGCTTTTTTTTTTTTTTTTACTTTTTTGAAGGTTTTTTTGCGAGGGATATCACTGTCTTTTGTAATATAGTTGTGCTATTGATCATGTGGTCATGAGTTTATAAGTTTGTCTGTAATTATTAATTTGGACTGTAGTTGTAGAGAATCAATATGGTCTGAAACATATATATTCAACAATGAGTAACTCTTTCGAGAATTAAAAAAATACGCGCGCTTTGCTGATCTTGGCCAGGATACTTTTCTTATTTTGTCATCGTCCATCTCATACCATGTCGTTTCTTTTTTTTTTTTTTTGGGAGACGTCTCGTAATTGTCACATAATACCCTTTATTCAATTAGGTGCCACGATGAAACATAGCTCCAATAATTTTGTACGACGACCCCGATATTTTATGTACATCTGTATTTTATTTTCGTACCAACTTTTACTGTGATGATTCTAGGGAGACCAGCTAATCGTGTCCAATTTTCGTCGTCAGTTTGTAACTTTTTGTGTATTTTCTTTTCCAATTTTATTTTTTTTTTTTTATTTTTTCGGAAAACAATCTATGGAATCTTCCGCTAGGAGTTGTATCTTTTCGCTTTGAGATCGAAGTTACAGAAATATTGCCATGTTTTATTTTTAGATTTTTGATTGCTTTCCTCAAATATTTTAATTTCAATGTGCAAGTATTGACAAGTTTGATTCCAGAATTTCGAATTCAAAGATTTTCCAATTCGTGAATTTTTAAATGTTGATGATTGTTGCAATATTCAAATGAGAAAATACTTTTTAATCACAAATTTTGAACTGAACTTGCAACTATTTCTGAAATAAATTTGAAATGTTCGTATTTTGGATTAATATCTTTAATATTCACAAATCAAAATTCTGAAATTTCAATCCTGAATCTTATATTTTTTGAATTTCAAAATCTTAGTCCTTAATAATCTCTTAATTCTTGAAGTTTCTGATACTCATATTGAAATTTTAATTCCTTTGAAATTTTAATTCCATTAATTATCAACCTACGTATTTATTTTTTTAAATTCACATTCCTCGATTTCAAAATTGTTTAAAATTTGAAATTCAAGTTTATTATTTTTTTATTTTTAAATCTGTTTTTACCAATTAGAGAAATTGATTTTCTGGTTTTCGAAAGTCGAAGATTTATCGAATACATTCTTATGACAAAAACCAGCGACAGTAATTTTTTTCACTAAAAGGTAAAGGGTTAAACTTGATAGTTGGAAATGATCATAATAATGGTTAAAAACAGTAAATTCAATTCTTAATAACATTTATTCACATCTAATTTATCACTGCACTTAAAAACTTACAATTTTACATCGAATAGCGTGACGTTGATAATTACGCAAATTTAAAATCCCGTACAAGTTGTTTCCTTTATTCATCCTATAAAAAATTTCCATCCTGGTCGTTGACACTCAAAAGTGATACTCACTTGCCTGAAACCAAAACAAAAACACCATAAATTAGGTTAGAATGTAGGAATTAATCAAATATTTCTTCATCAAGCAATTTTTTTTTTAATTTCCAATTTTCAAAGCGCAACATGTTTTGCTTGCACAGCTTGCACTAAAGATGCATTTCGCGCACAAAGCGTGTTGCTGAAAAAGAAAAAAACGAGAAAACGTGTTGGAAAAGTACCATTTAGCACCCGAAAAATTCATATATTTTGGAAAATGCAAGAAAGTTCGCCCGACAAGAAAGTTCAACCGAACTTTCCGATTCTTTGACTGCTATGATAAAAGTATTTTGTATTGTTAATGGAGTCTGAGAGGATCGAAAAGGTTTTTATTTAGTTAAATAGATTCATTTCATCAACACGAATAAGTTTTATACTTCAAATATTGAGGCATTAAAAAATGTAGAATTTTTTATCCTTTAAACGTTAAACAAATTGACAAATCTGTATATATCATAATTTTATTTTATCATACAGGCCTGTCCAATAATGAATCGATGTGTCTCATCGTAACAAATAAATCTAGTGATTATAATGTTGTTATATTTACAAAATTAACGAATTTTTTCTCTTACAAACGCTAGAAAAATTTACCAATTTGCCATTCTCATGATATATAATGAATGAACCTCAAACTCCTTTGTTAAAAAAAGATGTATTTCATTGAAATATACATATAATTTTTTTCTTTAATATATTGAAAATTGCAAAAAAAATCACATCTAAAACATACAGGTCTGCATCTGAACAATTATAAAAAAAACAGTAAAGTATCAAACGAAGTACACTCAAATCTAATACTTTCCAGCATAAATTTGCACTATGTGATAAACCGCGAAAAAATTTTAATTGAATACAAAATTGCTCAAAATATGTTTTGAATCAGCAATAATAAAATTTGCGAGTTTTACAACCGACATGAGGAACAAATAGTATATTGTGCGTTAAGGAACAAAAGCAGCTGATTTGAAACGAGTGTGAAGCACTTTTACCCCGCTAAAAATGTACTGCGTCATAGGTCACAAATCGGCCATTTTCGTCACGCGAAACGCGCGTAAAAACTCACATTTTCAATGCGTGCGCTGCAAAAGACATTTTTATATGAATATTTAAGTTTTAATAATGATAGTTTGGGAGTGATATACAGATATAAAAATACATACAATAATAAATTTTTTTTTTAAGTTTTTTAAACTTACATATTTATTTTGAATAATAATACTATTTATCGTGCCTATCTTGGTTTGGGGGGAAAGTTTAATTTTTAGTTTTCTTCGTTTTATTTTTCATGGCTAAAACCATAAATATTGGCTGTAGAAGGTTGTCTAATGAAGTTGACCTGTCTTTTTGGACCGCAAGACAGTGCACAAAAGGCAATTGAAATTAGAAAATTCTATCGAAATTTATCGCGTTGTCATTCTGCAGACAGGCAGACATCGTAGAAACAATTTTTTCTGACTAAGGGGGTCTCAAAACGTCGCGAATCGATGAAAACTGAGTAGGTCCAAATTCATATAAATCTAATACCTTCCATCATAATGATGAGAATGTAAAAATTCAAATTTTTCCGCAAAACTATAAGTGCTTTTGAAAAATGGTTAAAGGCAATTTTGTTGAACTTTCTAGAAGTAATAATTTCGACTTCTCGACAATTTATCGTATCTAGCATAGTTTTGTGGGAAAGTGGAATTTTAAGTTTTCTCAGTTTTATTCTTCATGGCTAAACCATACATATTGACGGTAGAAGGCTGACTAACAAACTCGATTTATCTTTTGGACCGAAAAGCAGTACGCAAAAGGAAATATAATTTGTAAGTTTCCTTCAAAAGTTATCGCGTCGTGAGACTATAGACACAGACAGATATTTTCGTAAAAATCATTTTTTCTGACTCAGGGGGTCTGAAAACGTCGAAAATTGATGAAAACTGAATTAGTCCTAATTCACATAATATTAAATATAATAAATTCACATGAAGTGCATAAAGAATGTAATAATTCAATTTTTAATGCTTAGTTCTAAAATCTTCTCATTTTAAGGCTTGAATTTAAGAAATTATTTTCTGAATTCTTCATAGTTTTGAATTTATTCTGGGACATTTAATTCAAAATTGTTTAATTATAAATTCTTCAAACCAAAAATTTGTGCAACTATCAAGTCTTTCAATTTGATATTCTAAGATTTCGAAAAATTTAAAAGACCACACAATTTTGAACATTTAAAATTGTGAAACCGGACAATTTAGAATATTTAAATCTAACATTATTGAATTTAAAACTGACTAAAATTGAAACCAAACAATTTAGAACATTAAAATCTAAAATTATTAAATTTAAAACTGACTATCAAGGTTTTCAATATGAAATATTGCAATTTTGAAAGATTTAAGAGTGGAATTGTCCTCAGATTTGTAATATTTGAATTTTAGACTATTATCGATTCGGGAGGATTTCAATTTAAAATTGTGGATTCATTAAGGCTATTGATTAAAATTTATTGTACAGTGTTATCAGTCAAATTCTCAATATAAATCTAAAATATTTCCTTGTGGCCTCTAAAAACAAAAACAAATTTTTGGTCATTTTCCGGTTATCAAACATTTTTCCTGGTCATTAATTACATATGTTCATGTTCAATAGAAAGAGCATGAAGAACCTTATCGTAATTGTAGTAAGAACAACTTTTTAAAAAATTTATATTCAAAGAGTCATAATTTGTTGAAGCTGTTAAGCGCTCAAAACCTACTGAGTGATTATTTTTACGAACAAATAATGAAGTATTGATTTTTTAAACAGAAGATATCCAAAGAAAAAAACCTAAGCTTTCCTTTCAATAAAAAAAGAAAGGAAAAGAAGAGTTCTTACTTCAGAAAAAGACAAATTTATTTTCGATCTCCATTTTTGACCCTTCCCCTCTGTAAATATATGTCCCAACGAAAAATTTTTGTCTTCATAAACTATTCAATATTACTTACTTCAAAACTAGGCACTATTTCAAAATAAAAAGTACAAAATTGTATAATTTGAAAGAAGTAGCCTACAACATTGTGAAATTTGAAATTGGAAACCTCCGAAAATTAAGAAATTTCAGACCAAATATTTTTGAATTTAAGCTCATAAAGAAAAAAACTTTACTTTCAAGGCCTAAAAAACTCAACTGTTTTAAAATTGCACATTCAAAACTATAATTTTGAATTGAAATTTTAGAAATTTTAAAGATGATGAATATTATTAATAAGTATCATATCATGTAGTATCAAGTCACATTCATAATGATTGGATAGATTTTTTTTACTAGAAAAATGTGATTTCTGTCCAAACAAAGTCACTGTCATTTTCACCGTTTAAAATTGAGGAATTTTAATTATTGTAAACCTTTAAAGTTTAATTATTCTTAAAACGTTGAAATCTATATGCTTTCTAATCGGAAACTTTAAAATTAATGAATTCAAATTTGAAGCGTTACGAATTAAACAGTTCCAAACTTCGTTTAAAGAATTGAGGCATTCTTAAATTAGGATCTTGAAACTAGGTCGTTAAAAATTATTAATTTTCAAATTGTGCCTCGCGCTTTTTAAAATTCACTTATTTTAATCTGAAGTACAAAATGAATAACTTGAAAATCAATGATAAAGCATTTCCATGCAAGGAGAGCAACTTTATGTTGCTTCAAGTGCGGCAAGACAATTTTATAAGATGTCAAACTGACGTATAGTAATAAACTGTCACATTGGCATGATAGAAAAAAAGTTGCGAGACAAAAAATACGCGGAATGCGAGCGGAAACGTGGGAACCAGGCGCCTGTGACCCACAGCATTATATAGGTTACAATTAAGATAGTTTAAATGTTTAGCGTATAATTATAACGATAGCCTATTTCATACCTTTGTCAATCCATTTCCTTTTTTGTTGAAATAAGCTGGAATTATATAGACGACGATCACAATATTTTGCAATTTCTTATTCAGAGTAACACTTGCAACGATAATTGATTTAATAATTTTGTAAAAAATGAATTCATTGTTAAAAAATTTGAATTATGATGATAAAATTGTGAAATAGTGTTTTATAGATTCTAACTGGCAAATTTTGAATAAAGTTCCTTTATAGCAAAATTTGTTACGAAATTACAAAGTGAGACCCTTTTATGTAGTTCCTGAGTTGGACCGCCTCTTCAGTCGCTGTTCCTGTAAAATATATAGCTTCGGGAGTTAGGTCTCTTTCTTCGTGGACGGTCACATATGGCAATCCACGTAGATTCCTATATAAAATCGTATGGGCAAATCAGGACACGAAACGGGATACCATAGGGAACCTATATGGAAACCTATATGGATGCCTCTATGTGGAAACCTGTGAATTGCTCCTAGATACTCCTAGATAAACTCCCATATGGGATTTCAATTTGTTTTAATGAAATTTGTTTTTCAAATATTATTGTTGTACAAGGCAACCTAAAAGGCCAAAAAAACTACTGCGCAGCTGTGGCCGTTATAGAAAACTACTGCGCCGTCCTTGAAGTATTGTAAATCCACCCTTGTAGGAACTCATTTAAAAACTTATATAGATTCCCATCCCATGTTTCCCAAGTTCCTATGCTATTTCGTGTCCCAATTTGCCTATACGATTTTATATAGGATTTTCCTTTAGTACAATCTTAGTAGTAAAAAAAAACAGGTCCAGCTTATTAGCCAGCTTTCTACCACCAATATTTTATAGTTTTAGTCATGAATATTAAAATTATGAAAACCAAAAATTCAACTTTCTTGCTAAACCTCACTAGATACGATAAATAGTCCAGAGACAAAACTATTCGCTGTAGAAAGATCTACAAAATCGCCTTTAACCATTTTTTATAGGGATAATAGTTTTTGTTTTAAACGTGTGAAATGCCATAAAGAATAAAAAATTAAAATTTATAGCTAAACAACGCGAAATACGATGAATAGTCCAACAGTTTATACAGCTTAATCTAAATTTAAGTATTGTCGAGCGCGAGTGTCGTGATGAGAATGTAGTCCTCAAACTGATGATTTTTCCTACTTTTCCGTTATTCTAGTTTTCTCATTTAAGTTCAGAAAGAGCTTCATAAATTGTTATAATTTATTATATTTGCAAAAAGTAAAAAAAAAATGGAAAACATTGAAAATCTTAAGATTTGTATAGTATATTACACAGTTTCAACTACTTTGAAAGAAAAATAATAATCGGTACTTATCAGCATGCCGAGGTCTCGTATTTCATGGGCGTTTGATAATGACATTTCTGTGCCTGATAATTTCTATTTCTCACAAACTATGAACTTAGTTAGCATCAAGTCAGTTCTTTCAATTTTCAGACACCATGAAGTCTTTTATTTTCTTTATCCAATTTGTAAATCTATTTTTTCATTGTAAAGCAGTGTTAAGTGAGTCTTTTTCTGTACAAGAACCTTCAACGTGCAAAGTTTTTGAACCCACATTGCCTCAAGCCCGTTTAAAAATGCACATTTTTTGCAATTATGAGCAGGACGTTCGTCCTAGTAGACAAAATAAAAATACCACTGTTAATATACAGTTGTTTCCAAAATTAATGGAATTTGTAAGTCTGCAATTTTCATAATTGGTTATATACAGAATAAAATTTATATAATAAATATTTTGTCTGGAAATTAAAATTTGTTGTCACTCGTTCCATTTCCAGGATTCTGGAGCGAATAAGTTTATTTTGAATTCGTGGCTGCAATTAGTAAGTAAGATATTTATATATATTTGAGAAATATTAGTATTAAATTCAATAATAAAAAACAGAAATTGTTAACTTATTTTTCAATCATATAGCGGGACTATTACGGAGATTCTTCTACTTTTCATTTTATAATAAATTCTTTGAGAAATTATTTAATTATTTGCTTTATTAAAAATACTATTTTATAATTAAGTCTTAGCGATTGCTTATCAGCACTTTAAAAAAATGATTTGTAAGGATTGGAATGACGATCATTTAAAGTGGAATCCTGAAAACTTTGATAGTATGGCAGAACTTCGTGTTCAAAGTGATGAAATCTGGTTGCCTGATTTATCTGTATGGAATTCGTAAGTGACAAAATATTTCTGTTATACATAAGTAATATAAATATTGTTTTATACGAGGGAATATTCGCCCGCGTAGTACTCTGTATTTTTGTTGAATTTTTTGCATAGTCGGTTATCCGCACTGTATACCTCCTTTTCAGTTCTTGACACCTTCGTGTCTTGTTGTGGTGCAAATCAGGAATTTACGGTGTAAAAAAGTCTACAGCCTTCGGTTTTATCCGATTTATAATTTTCCTTTAAAATGAAGATAATTAGATTTCAAGGGATCTGTGGAGCGCGATTTTTTAAATTTAGCTTTGTTTATATTTACTTATTTAATGCCAAGTGTGGCAAAAAGGGCAATTTTTCAGGTTTTTTTTCTCTTCAGGATCAAAATGAATCGATTGAATGGAAATGATTTAAATCGGAACATTTAAGAATGCAGATTCACGCGATTTACAATGAATCGGTTTGTGAAAATTTCAGTCGGTCTCATAATTTTAATTATTTCAATCAGCCATCATAGCCACCATAAGTTCAGCCAAATCTCGTTGAATTACATTTCAACTCTTTGAATTTGAACATTTGCCAGCTGCACCATATTTCACAAAAAATTCCAAATTTCGTTTATTGAGAAATTTGAATCCAGGAATATCAACTGATATTTAATTGATTTTAATTTCTTAATAATATAAAATTTTGATTTTTTCGTGAAATATAGGGAACTCAGCCGGTGAATGTTCCAATTTAAAGAGCTGAAAAATAATTCAACAAGATTTCCCTGAATTGATGGTGGCTATTATGGCCGATTGAAATGATTAAAATTATGAGACTGATTACAATTTTCACAAACCGATTGACGGCAATTTGCGTGAATCTGTACTCTTAAATGTTCCGATTCAAATAATTTTCATTCAATCGATTCTTAAGTATTAAAGTATTTCAAGTATTAACTTGTCATTTTTCATAATCAAGTTGAATAAACAAAAGCAAAATTTTTCCATTTCCGCTCAGAATCTTTCGTTTTTTACAAAAGTTTGCCTCGTCATTAGTTATCTGATTGTATCATGCAGCAAAAAATCACGAGTATCTATCTGTCTGCCCCTCAACAGCTACTCCAGAACGTAATGCTCGAGGCTCAGGTTACTTATGCTCTTGGTTCAAAATTGAAAAGAATCAAACTTCGACTGTAACTAACATGGATTTACATGGATATACCGTCTTGAAAAATACATTTGCTCAGTTCCTTATCATGTGTTAGTAGGGGACCAATTTCGTTTGCTATGTAATATATAGGCAATACTTAGCTGTATACAGCTATAAAGTAGTTTAATCTCAAGTTTATTTCAACTATTGATTATTTGCAACAATACCGATGGTCAAGAGAATAAAAAACTTGAAAGTTTAATTTATGATTAATTATTAGAGTTTAGTTGTGGTTTAAATTTTACTTCAACTGATACTAAAATCAAAATTTAATTTCCTAAAAATCTAAATAAAATCTACTTACTTAAGAAAATTTTTTGTGCGCTATAAAAGAACACCCAAAAAGTTCACAATTCAGAAATAGATTTTGAGACTACCCACTTTTTCGGCTCATTAGAGACAAATGTACAATAAATGTTCACAACAAAAAGAAAAAAGAGGCAGAAAATAGAAAAGGTCATCCAAAACCAACCTCATACTCTTTCTTTTCTCCGTCTTTGTAATACTACTGGGGACCAAAATGTTTCGAAGCCAATTTAGACTTTCTGATCAGGGATAATTAATAGGAAAACAACAGGAACAAAAATGAAGAATTGTTAGTTTGGAAAACCTTTATTACCTGCATATAAAACATATATAATTGATAGTAATTACTGTTTTGGTATTCATTTTATTCATTGATTGAAAACTGATTTTTGACCAAGGCAAACTATTTTGAATAAATCCCAAAGTCGGATTATTTTATTCTTCAATTGGAAATTGATTCACGTAATAAAAATTATGACATAAAACTAAAGTCTGTGTATCCAAAATTAATGATTCCATCCCAAATTCTGTTATATCTCGCAAAATCTCTTCTTGAATGATTAGCTTTATAACTTTCTCTCTTCATAAATAGCAATTCCATGAAGTCTCTCTTTTTTTATTTCTCTCATGATACAAAATTTTAACATTATCCCAATTTAAAATCATGCCCATGTGTAAGTCTATGTTTTGTAAGGACCGAGTAATATCTTGCATTTCTACGAAAATTATATTTATGTTCATCTTTCCGTGTTCTAAGTGACCTTGTTTACCCTATGTAAACGGCATTAAATTGCCTACATTTAAATTTGTAAATTACACATTGTTTTCCCAGTTTTTCATATTTGTCTTTACCCAATTTAAGATTTGGAAAATGAAGTCTTTAACAAAATTAATTTTGAATTGGATTTTTATGCAAGATATGTTAATGATTTTTATTGTCTTTACATGCACAAAATGTAGATACCCTGCCTAATGTATTTAATAGTATACATCCAATAGATTACAGTTTACTGCTGAAATTGAAATAGAAGGTAGACTGAATTTTCTTGATTTGATCTTAATGAAAACTGATGAAAATTATATTATTACTGATTGTCATAGAAATCTATTTGTTCAGGAAGGACACTAAATTTTAATTCTAATAATTCCATTCAAAACAAAATAGGAGTTGTGAAAAATTTGATTGATAGAGCTCTTAGATATTCTCATCCCAAATTCCATGAAAAGAATATTGAATTATGCAAACAGATTCTTTTCCTCAACCATTATTCGATTATCTTTATTGACAAGCATATGCATAACAGAATTGTTCAAATTAAGAGCAAAGGCAATGATCAGAACAAAAACAATGTACAAGATTACAATCGATTTAATACGGTTGTCCTACCTTATTTTGGAAAAATCTCAAGTATCTTAAAATCAATGTTAGGAAAATTGGGCTTATATACGATATATAGAGTTCCTTTCAAAAGCAACTTGATTGTTAAATTGGGTAAAGACAAATATGAGAAACTGGAAAAACAATGTGTAATTTACAAATTTAAATATAGACAATGTGATGCCGTTTACATAGGGCAATCAGGGAGGTCGCTTAGAACACGAAAAGATGAACATAAAAATAATTTTCGTAGAAATGCAAGATATTACTCGGTCCTTTCAAAACATAGACTTAAACATGGGCATGATTTTAATTGGGATGATGTTAAAATTTTGTATCATGAGAGAAATCAAAGAAACAGAGAGTTCATGGAAATGCTATTTATAAAGAGAGAATGTAACAAAACTATTACTTTAAAAAGAGATCTTGGGAGATACAACAGAATTTAGGATGGAATCATTAAAATTGGATACAGAGACTTTAGTTTTGTGTCATAATTATGAACATGTCTAAATCGATTTCCAATTAAAGAATAAAATAATCTGACTGGAATTTATTCAGAATAGTTCGCCTATGCCAAAAATCAATCGTCAATCAATGAATGAAATATGTAGCAAAACAGTAATTGCTATCAATCATATATGTTTTATTTGAAGGTAATAATGATTTTCTAATATAACAATTCTTCATTTTTGTATCCGTTGTTTTCCTACAAATTATCCCTGATAAGGAAGTCTAAATTGACTTCGAAACATTTCGGTCCCCAGTAGTATAAAAAAAGACGGAGAAAAGCAAGAGTGTGAGGTTGGTTTTGGATGACACTTTCTTTTTTCTTTTTGTCGTGTACGTTTATTGTGCATTTGTCTCTAAGAGGTCGTCCATGTAATACGTCATACGTGGGGGGGGGGGGGGGGGGTCCAACCATTTTTGATTAATTTTGACATGGGGGGG
>JAUMHM010000079.1:13989400-14003770 GCA_032362435.1 Melikaiella ostensackeni
GGGATACATGAAAGGCATATCAAATCGGTATAACCATAGTTAACAATGGCGATCATTTTAGCGCTCGGCACTCCGGATTATAACAAAAATTTATAGGTACATAATAATGAACAGTATGCGATAAATGGGAAACATCAGATAATCAGATCATAAAACAACAGATAATCAGCAATATTTAAAAACAAGGCAATGTTGATAAGTTAGCCAAGGAGTCAAGTTATTACAGTGGAAGAACGAAAAGAATATAAAACAACAAAGTAGCTTGGCTAAATCATAAGAAGAAAACGGAATCCTACCTTAGATAATTTAGATGAGGGAACCAGGGTCTCGTGCCACCACGTCGAGTTCACATTTTTATTACGGAGAGAATAATGAATCGCACGCCGGCCAGTGAGTTAATAGAACTCCAAAGATTACATAATTAGAGGGGAGGGCTGATGCGCCGAGACTAATTTCGGTAATTCCCTACGGTCAAGAAAAAGATAGCCGGCAAGGTCCGCTTCTGATTCGTCCATCCTGTCGCCCGTCTTCTCTTCGCTAGTCCTTACTAACCGCCGTTGAGGGAGAGAGAGAGATTCCAAACTCCTTCGCACGAGAGGGAGAGAGAGGCAAGAATCGTCCCGTCGTTGCTTTCAGGGCTGGCTGTATTCTGGTGTTGAGGTGGAGAACTAGGAGCCCTCTCTCCTTGCTGTAGGTACGAAGTGGACTCTTCGATGTTCCCGATGAAAAAAGAGGAAACAAAAAGGCATCAAAAGGATGGTCGATGAAAAACCAGAAGTTTATGTGGGGACCAGAAGTTCGAAGATCTGATGAAGGTGGGGGTGGTGATGGATCTCTTAAATTATTTGCGTAGGTGGCGGAAACCTCTAGGACTCTCGGTCGATACCGCGGAAGTAGGAAATATAACAAAAAAAAATTAAAATAGCCCTAATTTCTTGAAATCAAACATAATAATTTACAAAATAAATTAATTAGATGAATAATTAAAACATGAAATAAATCCAAATAAAGCAAAATAAAATAACAAAATAAAACAAAAGAGAGGAGTGCCGAATTTTCTACCTTCCGTGTGGACACGAGAGCTTTAACTTTAAAATAATATATATAGAATGAAATTTGTGAGTTGCAGAAAATCTGCAGACTATTATTATTTTTTCAAATTGATATTTGCAAAATATCTTCATAGTATGTTTAATTATTTTCTTTTTATTCCATATTTTTCTGTACTTTCATTATTTTTATTTATCAAAATAGGTGTTCTTTCTTATCGTTTTTTTTTGTATAAGTACCCTCTTTTGAAAAATTTTCTTTTCTTGTATATATAATATTTTTTAACTACCTATACGTATTTATTATCTAATGGATAAGTGCATGCATACGATAATTCCAACGCGCTTACATCTAGATTAGCTTATAATAGTTTAAGATAAGAGTTTCTTGCTTAGACTTAGGCATGAGTACTGGGTTCATCCTCTCTACGTATGCAGATTTGCAAGTCTTGAGCGTGGTATTATCCCTTGTCATCATGTGAAATGGGATCCTGGAGAATAAATGTTCCGAGATGTACGACCGATGTAATTACAAAAGAGCCTTCATAGATTTGCATGAACTTGGCTATCCTCTTATTGTCTTTATCGAATTGATTTAGCAGCTTGATGTATACTATATCTCCTTCCTTTAATTCGATGAGTTTGTGAGTTCTTCTGAACTTTTCAGCTCTTCTTTTGGCTTTTCGAGAAATGCGTTCTCGTACAAGTTAGATCTTCCACTCGTGAGCAATTTCTGGGGTTTCATAGGAAGTTTCAACCGCTTTTCCAAGACGCGGAAAGGTTTGTTTTTGCAGTGAATTTCGATAGGGGTAAACTCAGTGGTTTCATGATTGGTCTCGTTCATCCAAGATTCAATGATTTTGATCCATTTCCACCATGAGTTGTGTTTGTTCCCTAGAAGAGAGCGGAAGAACCTCGATAATTCATGATGAATACATTCCACCATATTACCTTGGGGGTGGCATATAGATGAGAAGATCAATTGGATGTTCTCTTGTTCAAGGGCATCTAACCAGTTTTTTGAGTTGAATTGGGTCCTATGGTCACAGATGATCCTCTCGGGTTTCCCAAATTTGGGTATGTAATCCTCACGTATTTTGGACAGAGCATTTTTGGTTGTTGCTCTTCTCATGGGATATAGCTTGACTAATTTACTGAAGGTATTGACTGTTGACAGGATATACTTAAATCCTCCCTTGGTTACAGGAAGCGGGCCATGAAAGTCAATGGACAGCAATTCCCCAGGTTTAGAGGGAGTCACACTCCTCATCTCAGAAAAGCACGTCTGGTTAGCAACTCTATTCAGCTGACAAGAAGGACAACTGGCAATTCTTTGTCGTATTACCTTTGCAAATTTGGGGTAATGGGATGTCTCATTAAGCATGCGAAAGCATTTAAGAGTACCTATATGAGCGTACAAGTCGTGACACTCATCGATCACGTACTTGACGCTTGTAGGGGTGAAACAAAATTTCTTTCATTTGTTTATCAACGAAGTATAACAAATCACTCTGAATCACATATCTTTTTAGACCTTTCTCACAAACATCTTGAAATTTTGTTGTAGAGCAGGATTACAGGATTGTTTCTTAGCAAAGTTTTGAAGGGCTTTTCGGGTATCGGAAGGTTTTCTTGCCAAGTGATATAGAAAAACTCTTCCTTGGTCGACGTCCGAAACCTCATCATATAAGTTATAGAGGATTCTGCTCAAAGCATCAGCTACCACGTTAAATTTACCCTCGTAGTATTCGACGTTAAAGGCGTAATCTTGTATAGCTCATATCCAACGTGTCAATCTGGAACCTATGAGCTTGCAGGCTTGCAGGAAGATAAGAGCCCTATGGTCGGTTTTATTAGTGAACCGTGTCCCACAGACAAAAGTCCTAAATTTCATAAGTGCCCAGACAATGGCCAATAATTCTCCTTCAGTGGTAAGGAAATTAATTTCGGGTCCCTTTAGGGTACTACTGGCATATGATATAGGTTGATTTCCTCCATTTGGATCTAGTTGGTATAAAACCGCGCTGAGTGCGACGTCGCTGGCATCAGTTTGGAGAAAGAAAAGTTTCGTTAAATCAGGGTAATATAGGAGGATGTGTTCGCAGAACAAAGGCTTTGTACGTAAGAAAACGTCTTCCCCATCCGACGTCCATTCCCATACCACCCCCTTCTTTAAGAGTTCCAGAAGTGGAACTATCTCTTTGGCATGATCTTTTGAGAATCTGGTAGAAAAGTTGATTAAACCTAAGAAACCTCGCAGGTCCTTAACTTTCTTGGGTCGAGGATATTCTTTCATCACTCAGACCTTTTCTGGGTCAGGTCCTATACCCTATAGAGTTAAAATTTATCCTACGAATTTAACTTCTTGGCGAAAAAAATTAGATTTCTCAAAGTTGATAGTTAAAGTATGTTCTTCTAAGCGTTGGAAAAGCATGTCCAAATGACGAAAATGTTGGTCCAAGTCTTTAGATATGCATAGTAGATTATCAATGAAATTCATCACAAAATCTCCTATACAAGTCTAGAGTCGATATAATTTTCGCACCTGCGCAGCATTAGAATATAGTATCCATAGGTTTAGAACATTCGTATTCATCTACTAATGTGTTATTTAACTCACTAGCATCCAAATTAAAACGAATATCGCCATTTTCTTCAGTGACCATGACCAGAGGATTTATGTACGCACTATTAGAACGCCGAATTTTACCTTTTCTAGTTAAGTTCGCTATTTCATTGCTTACACGTTTCAAAGGGCCATTGGTACTGGATAATTTTGACAAATAAAAGGCTGAACATCCCTAACTTTTAATTTATGTTGATACACGTTAATTAAATCTGGTTTTTTTAAAAAACAATTTGATACGTTTTAAAATTATTTTCTTGAATTTTAGCTGTTCGCTCGCGTTTAGAGATTCGATTGCCTCCATTTTTTTCATAATAGTCTCTACCGATAACTTTTTTGATTCTTCAGGTTCAATCGTATTTATATTTATATCTTTTCCCATATAATCAGCAAAATTGTCTTCAAGTATTCAATTTTCCTCCACATCCTGTATATGACAAATTTCATTAGTATAATGAAGATCTGCGATTACCCTAATATTATTCGGTTCGTCTTCAATTTGACAGATTTTCACAGAGCCATTCGTGTCTTTTAGTATTACATAATTTTCCTCAAAATCAATTTTTGAATTAAACCTTCTTAGTAGGTCTACGCCTGAGATACAACCTTTGTTCAACTCCGGAACAACAATAAATACAAACTGGCCTTTCCATTCGCCTAGGGAAAAATTAGCATATAATTGAATTTTAATACGTACAGGTATCGAACCTGTGGCACCTATGATGGACATGTCCACAATTGGCAATTTTTCGCATTGGTTAAAATTAACAAAATTCTCATGGTAAAAAGAGTCAGATATATAAGTGACCTCACTGCCCGTGTCGATCAAAGATTTCGCAGATTTGTTTTCAATAAATAACTTCATAATTGGACATTTGTCCAATCTCTCATTTACTATATCGTCCTGGTTTTCTAATAATTCCTTACATATGTTCGTAGGGAATTCTACGCTAGCAATTTTTTTAATCATTAAATTATTTTCATGTTGCCTGGAGTTTGACGCTGTTTCTTTTCCTGGCATAACATTATTCTCAAACTCGAGGCTTAGGGGTTTCCCTCTTGAGTTGCGTTATGGGAGATTTGAGAACGGCTAGTAGATTCTTGAGAAAGGTTAGGTAGGAACTAGGAATGCGGGTGCTCCAACGTTTGGAACGTAATTGCCTTGATTATGGGGTAACACGCTTTGATTAGGGGTATTCCTACTTGGGTTGTTGTGAACGGGATTACCTAAATTTTGACTTTTCTGAGTGGTCATATGGGTTTGAACAACCGAGTTGCTAAGTACATTTTCTTTGATCTGGTAAGTAGATCCCCGGAATAATTATTGACACTTGCATTTTCTACCGGACCTTGAGGATGATAATATTGAGAAGGGTAGCCTTGGTTATATTTTCTGCCCTGGTTATGGTTATTATAATTGGGGTTTCGACTACGGTTTTGATTGTAATTTGAATTATTACCATGCTGTTGGCGATCATTGCCGCGTATTCTCCATCCCGGATTATTCCTCTCCTGATTTCTATTTTGACCTTGATATTGGCGCTGATCACCGCGATCTTGTGAATATTGAGGAGATTCTTGGTTATGTGGGAATCGACCGTCCCTATAATTTTCAAAGATCACTGGCTGACTTGTATCAAATATTTCGAGTAACTCCACCAAGCCCTCGAAATTTCTAATGCCTCTCACTAATATTACTGTTTTTATATCTCCGGTAAAATGTCGCGATAATTTGTTGACAATTTCAAAATTATAAGGGGGGTGGAATCAAATCCCTAGCATTTGTTGTGATCTGGATAGCATAAGCCGCCCGAGTGATTTCACTCCACGGGTTATACCAGCCAAATTCCAATTACCAGCTAATTTGGAGGTTTTCGAGGTCGCTGATTACGGTTATATAGTCAGAATATCGTAATCCAAGATGGCAGATCCAATATGGCGGATTTATGCCAAAGAATCCAGCATTCAGTGACTCCAATTACTGAAATCGAGTTGTAAATGATTGCTGTAAGGTTTTCGTGGTCGCTCATTGAGATTCTGCGGTCAAAATATCAAAATTCAACATGGCGGATCCAATATGGCGGATTTACGCCAAACATTTCAGCTTTCAGTGACTGAAATCGGCTTGGAAATAATTACTTGTGGCTTTGCGAGGTCGCTGATCACAAATCAAGGATATGATGATCAAAATAAGAGGAAACAGACTCAATGTGCTAGTCACCATCAGAATTTAAACAAAACATTCAGATTCTCAATTCACTAACTATTGTCGTTCACAAATCGGGGTGATTTTTAAACCTGAGTCCCTCTGCCTTCCACGAATCAAGGTGCTTTTTGAACGTGTGTCCCCTTGCCTCTTACGAATCAGGGTGCTTTTTGAACGTGAGTATGTTTTTCAGGAGCTAAAAGGGCTTCAGTTGGCTTACATAGAAGACTGTTCCGTGCTGCTTCTCTTTTGAATAGAGCTCGAATATAATCTGAAGCACTTTTACCATGCGCAGTTGCATAGATACTCCAATCAGCTGTGATACCAAAGTCTTCTTCATGATGAATGAGATTAACCATCTTGAACTTCTTCTTGAAATGCTGTCTCGCAACACCGCTGAAATAAATTACTTCCATCACGCGAAGACTTCGTTTCACATGTGGTATCAACATTTTTTGGACTGTATAAACTGCAGCTACATCGTGGCGTGTGCTATCTGATAAGAATACTATGCTCTCGTGTTTCAGTTCTGAGTTTTCCTTATAGTAATACGAGAGGGAATGCAGTACATTGGTTGTTATTGAAATGAAACAATTGTGATGCATCTTGAACTACATATTTGTCATCTTTATTAAAATCCAATACAATGAAAACTTCACCCTCATCCAGATTGTTCTTCTTAAATTGAAAGTACTACAACTGCTGTTTGGAGATGAATGAATGAGGTTCCTCAACCAATAACTTATTACATAATTCTTCTGCAAAGTCTGTTGTAGAGAGTCTTTGAGTTCGTAAAGTCTTTCGGTCTGTCGCAGTCCAGGTACTGAATTGTACATTATCGATGCTTTCTCCTTCCAATAATTATTGTAGAAGTTGTGAAATACTCACAATTCCTGGACATTTTTCACATTCATCAAGAAAGCAATTTGCATCACGATTTTCACCGTCACTCACACTACGATTCTCACAAGTGATTTTTTGTAAGCAGCCTTTATAACCACTTATCGGATTTTCCGAATTCTGGGTGAGTTGCTTAATGTCAGTAGCATCCAACATGAATTTAAAATTCTGGATGGATGGATCGTGCGAACGCAGACGGAATGGGTTCCGCTGGGTCCAGCAAGAATGCAATGTTTCGGACGAAGTTGTGCGAATTTGCTGAAGCTCACTGGAAATTATGGGTGACTTTCTTTGTACTTATCGTAGATTCCCCTCAAATCTCATAAAAGGAGACGTTTCTGCATGAAACAGCGGTTTTCACCTGTCTTCACAGAAACAACATCTTCCTGGCCGGGCATGATTCTACTATTCGCTTCATCAGTATAAAAGTCTTTTATTTTGTCTACAGTAGATTCCGGTAATGGTTTACCAGTTTTTGCTGTAGTGTCTGGTAAAACCCTCTTTAAGATTCTAAGATCTTTAGCTTTTTTTGCGATCCGCCTACTGCAGCTTGATTCTTTTGCGATTTTATTAGCGCTCCATGCTTCTAGAGCTATTGTAAAAATTCTCAATTTTTGAGGATCATTAATCTGTAAGGTAGAAAATTTCTTTTTCAATCCACGTAACATGTCTTTTAATTCAATTCCTCTTTGTGAGCGAACTATTGCGGTATTATTAATTTTAAATGGTGCTGAAAATCAGAATTGAAGGATACATTTTGATCCATGTCAACATCATTTTGACCAACATCCGATTAATTTCGAGATGTTTGAGAATCTACATTAGCATCTATCGCGATGTTCGTCGCTTGTATCAGGCATACTGGATATCAAACTGATGAGAAATTTGAATTTATGAAGAATTCGTGAAATACAATATTAATAAGGGTCAAATCGCTGAATGAGACTGTAGTTCTGAAAGTAACTGATTCAAAACGTAGTCCTGCAACGATCTGATCGAACGTAAATCTCTGAAAAAAACTATTCACATAAACATTTCAGACACCGAGGGTGGAGCTGAACGAATATAAATAATTCATATTTTCGTGCTCTGAACCAATACAGACTTAAGGATGGAAGGAAATATATTAACTCGCGAAAATGGAAAAGTAAAGCTCTGCTTCTGCAATCCTCGATTGCTCCTTGCGAAGGAACAAGTGAATCTCTGCCTCCACGATACTCAGTTTTTTTTCTAGTGAGAACAAGTAAAGCTGGGTCTTAGTGTTCCTCATTTGTCTTTTTTGGAGGAAACAAGTGCAGCTTGGCCTCTGCAATGCTCAGTTGCTCCTTGCGAAAGAACAAGTGAAGCTCTGCCTCCACGATCCTCAGTTGTTTTTCTAGTGAGAACCAGTGAAGATCGGTCTTAGTGTTCCTCAATTGTCTTTTTTAGGGAAAACAAGTAGAGCTCGGCGTCTGCAATTCTCAGTTTCTCCTTCCAGAAGAAAAAGTGGAGCTCTGCCTCCACGATCTGAAGTTGTTTTTTTACAGAGAGCAAGTGAAGCTCGGTCATAGTGTTCCTCATTTGTCTTTTTAGGAGAATCAAGTGGAGCTCGGACTCTGCTATTCTCAGTTGCTTCTTGCAAAAGAACAATTGGAGCTCTGCTTCCACGATCCTCATTTGTTTTTCTAGTGAGAACAAGTGAAGCTCTGTCTTAATGTTTCTCAATTGTCTTTTTTAGAGAAAACAAGTGGAGCTTGGGCTCTGCAATGCTCAATTGCTCTTTGCAGAAGAACAATTGGAGCTCTGCCTCCACGATCCTCAGTCGTTTTTTCAGAGAGAACATGTTTGTGAAGGGCATGTGGTGTTGCTCATCAAGAGATTACTTCTTTGTGGAATTTGAATTCGACTTTGGATTTTTTCCCTAATATCCAAGTGTTTGAGTCTGGTAATAAGCTCGATTTCTGTCGGTCTGGTCTAAAAAAGTAGAGTCGCGAATCTCTTGGTCACCATTCTTCGTTGTCTTCTGATATATTTTGTTCTTATCTCATTTTTATAGAATTACATTAATATGTATGATCTTTTGCATCCACTTTTGGTTTTTCTGAACTGCAAGCTAACCCGAACAAGATTGTTTTTGTTGGTCTGTCTGACCTCGATAAAGCATCTGGGACAAACTTCGAGCTTCTTTTTCGATATCTTACTTCGTAATCATACTCTAAAAGTTCTGATGCCCACCTGGGTAATCCCCCTGAAGGATTATTAAAGGTACAAACTATGGAGCCACTTTAATGCTAGGTGGTCCGTATGACTTTGAAACCATATCCCTCAAGGTAGGATCAAAATTTGTGTATAGCCAAACCACGGCTAGGTAGAACATAGAGAGTATCAACTTTATGATGCTGAGCTAGAGTGTTGTATCCTTATTTACGAATGCATAGAGAAACGACACTTCACCGGAGTAGAATATAGTTGATATACTCTATTTTTGGAAATCTTTGTTGAGACAGTTTTCATCGCGACATTCGACTTTTAGGTTCAAGGAATACCAGGATAGATTTTATTTTGTCATCGTCTACTTGCAGTCCTTTTTCATTTACTTTGAAAGTGAGATATTTTTTTCCGCACACCCAAATTCGCATTTTTCTGGTTCTATTGTTATGTTAGCTTCGTTTTATTGGTCTAAGGCTGTATTTTAACATTTCAAAGTAGCTGGAGCATTGGTAAAATCAAATGGCATCCTTTCAAATCGGCACCTATCTTATTCAGGGACTGAGAACGCTGTTATTGGTTTTAGGTTTTTCTTTAATGATATTTGCGAATAAGCTTTATAAGTCAATTTAATAAATAAATTTCGCTGATCTCAAGGTGTTCAGTATCCCGGTCATAAGTGGGATTGGATGCAGGACTTTCTATGTGATAATTTTTTTTCCTGATATCTAGGGAGCATTTGTAACCTCTTCCTGGTTTTTTTATCATAAATATCAGGTTTGGCTAGTCAGAACAAGACGGTTCCACTATGCTCTGTTCTAATAGCCTATCCACTGTTTCGGAAATCATTTGATTTATCGTTAGGATAACATGATAATATATTTTTGCGAACCCATCCTCGAAAGTTGGAATTTGGACGCCTTTAAGTCATGCGTAAAGTATCTTGTTGCAGTCTACGGTGCCAAAATAATATTGGTTCATTGCTTCACAGGACCTAGGCAAATAATGCTAACAACTGTAACTTTTGTTGGGTTAGGTGACCTACTCTTCAGTGAGAAGCGTGAAAAACAAACTTCAAAAATATTTCATGAAAATATCAAAAACAGGTGAATAATTGATTTTATAAATTGTTTTTTTGCTCAAATCATTAAACGAAGAGTGGAAATTTTCCGTGGTTTTTATTACTGTTTTCAATTATTTTTTATGAAGTATACAAAAAGTTTGAAAATTTGAGGGACCTATTCTTGCGTAATTTCCCCTAATTGCTGGTTGGTGTGATTTCAGCATTCGCCTTCCGCTCTTCGTACTTGTCTATTTTTGCGCTCTTGGTTTGCTCGTGCGCTCATCACCGACTCGTGCTTTGAGCCTCCCGCTCATGCTGAAAAATTCACACTCGTAAGCAATCACCTACTTTGCGCACTTTTATCAAAAATTGCTATTTTTTGATAGGACAATGGTCCTGGACATCAATTTTGTGTTTCGTTAAATGAGTAGCTCTATGTTTCTCCTATTTTTTTCGGTTATCTCACTCACTTTTTGCTATTCCTTTTTATTATTTTTCGACTTAGTACTTTTTTATCTTTCCAAAGATTACCATCGTAATTTTTTTACGAATCCTCGTATCTGCTGTCCAACGGAAAAACCTAGTGAGTGACACTCATCATAGAGATTATTTCACTATGCAAGACTGTCTGAAGGTAGTCTCTATAGCAAATGTCACTTACTCGGGTTTTCCGTCAGACAGCAGGTATTTTCTCCTATAAAAAATTTTCCCGAATTCTTTCTGTTATCCTTTTTTCTAATTCTAAGTTTATCCAAACTAAATTATGCTTGTGGGTTCGTGTCGATGCTAGCATCTTGGGTGCAAAGATTTTCTAAGAGTTGAAATTTGTTGTTTGTTGGGATGCTTATCAATCTTGGAATATCCTTCCTGTGATTTTTTTTAGGAGTTGAAGTGTTTTTGATTTTGAAAGGTTGGTTAGGATTGATAGTTACTAGGGGAATTCCACTATCTTTTATTCTTAGATCGGTTCTGTTAACCTTCTTACTACTTTTTAAATTAATACTGCCTCCGAATGTCGGTATCGTATCTTTATTTTTATCCTCTACTTCAATCGATGACTTACTCCTACTACTTATAAAGTAAGTAGTACATAAACGGCACCCCTTGACTATTTTTCTTCTAGTTTCAAGTGTGTGTACTTTTATGTAACTTAAAGCATATGAATATGTAGTCCTGTCTTCGTACCTTGCTATTAAATTGCTGAACAATTTTTATCCATAAAATTCTTTATTATATTCAACTTTCGGAAAAGCCCACTTTGTAGTACATAAACAGACCGGGGTACATAAACGGACCCTCGAGTCAAAAATAAACGAACAACTTAAAATTACATCAATAAGCAATGTTCGCAAGTATATTGTTAACTTCTTACACCAGAACACAGAACGTAACCCTCAAATTAACATTCAAGACAATTGATCTATTTTTCGCCCGGAGTATCAAATTGTCCCACTGCTCTTCTAATAAAGCCTACAGCACGAGCCTTCGAAGTCCCAGTTGGCTGACGCAAAGAAATCTGAAGTGAAACATGTAAAATTTGAAGATTGTTAAACATTATGTAGAATAATTTGCACAACCATTCGAAAATGTTCCAAATTTTGAAATTTTCTTCTAAAATAACTCAGGAAATTGTTCGCGTGACAACGTGACCGACAAATTTTGACTTATTGACCCGAGACTCTAAACATCATATAGATGATCATCGTACTGTCCAAACCTACGAATTTCACATGGAAACACATAGATGGCGTTGCATCAATTTGGTCCCAGAGACCTCTGTGTGATTCCGAAAGTTTTTGGCGCACTGAAACCAAATCCGTTGCCTAAGATGTTCCATCGCTTTAGCCTATTTATATAACTGGACTCGAATGAGCCAAAATCACCATTTTCGACATTGAAAACTTGAAATGACTTTGAAAATAAAGCACCTAGGATAATTTAGTCAACGGATTCGAATTCAGCTTGCAAAAATCACTTTGGGATGCCATCAGCGAACACCTTTATTCAAGACAAGACTTTTGAATTATTTTTGGGGTTATTTTTTCAACCCTTAGGGAGATGAGACATAGAAATTACCATTTCTGAGCAGCGAATATCTCCAGTAGATTTTCTGATCAAGTTGTTGGAACCTGAAATCACTCTTGGATACCATCCGAAAACATCACTATATAGGCGAAGTTTTTCAGTGTAGTAATAGGGGTTGTATTTACAACCCTTACACATGTGAGACCAATATCGCGATTTCTCCTAAAAGAATATTGTACTAATATTCTGCCGTGCAAAACAAGAAAACCCGTAACTTACATTTGGGATTTGGCACCTGATTCGCAATTATTTTATTGTAGATTCTAGTAAAAATCAATTGTGATTGAGGTGCCAAATCTCAAATGTACGTTACGGGTTTTCTCGTTTTGCACGGCAGTATTGTACTAATATGTCTTATCTCTCTATAGATTGAAAAAACAGCCCCCAAAATAATTTCAAAGACTTCTGTTGCATGGAGGTGTGCAGCGAGGGCATCCTAAAGTGACTGCTGGCCCCCCCGAAGTTCCAAATTTCCAAATTTTCTTTTTGCATATGTTTGAACGTCTTTTTTCTGTTTGTACATCCAATATTTTCATTTTTATCCTCCTGGTTACCAAGCTGGGGGCAAATCAAAATTTCGTGTCATCTCCCCGAAGTTTAAATTTTTCCTTTGCCAACGTTTTTACGTCGTTTGTACTGCTTGTACATCCAATATTTTCGTTCGGACCCTCTTGGTTACGAAGCTTAGGGGATACCTACGTCATTTTTACGGTTATTATTCACTTTTCTTATTAATAATGTTTTATTTAATTAATGTTGCTACATGTATATGACAATTTTATTGCAAGTTTGCCATATATTTTAAGTTTAAAATGTAGTTCAGAATCCCTACATATTTGAAGAATAAAATTTTAAATTACTAAACCAACGAAAATACCCTATTTGAAATGGCTAGTTGGGCCGTGTAAACGTTTTGCCAACCCGATCATCATTCAA
This sequence comes from Melikaiella ostensackeni, assembly GCA_032362435.1. Classification (NCBI taxonomy): domain Eukaryota; kingdom Metazoa; phylum Arthropoda; class Insecta; order Hymenoptera; family Cynipidae; genus Melikaiella; species Melikaiella ostensackeni. The sequence continues at coordinate 14,002,453 of JAUMHM010000079.1, forward strand.
ATTAATCTTATTTGGGGGGCTCAAATCATTCGTTTGAATTTGTAAAAATTCCTCAAATACCTCGTCATGGTCATGCATATTTACAAAACTTGAAGCTTGCTTTTCGAACGAAAGCTGTCAAATGTTTCTCCGACATTTTTTAACAATTGTATAGATTAAAAAACCTAGCATCTTTAACTTAGCACCTTACCTTTAAAATACGTAAAACTAAACTCCCACCCCATAAATTAATTTCAAACGCACCGAAAACATACCCCTTGCTAATATAAAACGATCTATATAACCTGGATCCACCTAAAAAAAAACCGAAAAAAATTCAGTGTCGAAGAAATCGACTAACTAAACTTCGGAAGACCCGAAACGATACAAACTTACTTCTGTGTATATGAATACAAAATATTAAACTTCCGACATATGAAAACTATAGTATGTAGTTATATTTATTTTGATGAACACCCTTCGTATGGAAAAATAATGGGAGCCAATCAACAAGAGCAGTCTCCATCACACGTTTAGATAAAGATGAATTTCCTAATTTTAATTGAAAACGGTACAGTAAGAGTAACATTTAACGTGAATTGGAGCGTGTTTTTTCAATTCAATTAGTCCACATTTATCAGTTCGTGAGTATTATTTAGTTTCTTACTTGAGTATCGCCGCTGTCGTCGTATTAGCAAGGGGTGAATTTAAGGGATGGTAGATGTATATATATTTTTTCGGGGTGCAATTATAGTTTCTTCAAGACTTCCGAAGATAAATTGTTTGATTTTCTGGGCTTTGAAAATTTTTGGATGTTTTGGGTGGATCCAACTAAAATAACTTGGGGTTGTGTCATGCCAGGCCCCAACAATTCACATCGGTGGCAATTTCACATTAGCGGCAATTCACATTGGCGGCAAGTCACATTGACGGTAAGTCATATTTGCGGCAAGTCACATTGCGGTATCTTTCATTCGAAAAAATTTGAAGTCAACCAAAAATTGGCGAAATTGAGGCAAGTCACATTTTTGGAGAGTCATATTTGCGGCAAGCCACACTTGCGGTTAGTCACATCGTGCGGGAGGGAGACTCCGCTGTGATTGGTCCTAGAAACAATTTAAGTTAAACCACTAATTTTTGCTAATAGAATATTCGGCTGAAATGATTGTCCTTGTCATCGGTGCTCTCGCAAGTGCGAAACCATCACTGATTCGTAACCTCGAAGCTATACCCACGTGCCAAAAAAATTAGTGATGCCGTTGAGCGATATTTTCCGATACTGAGACGATACCGATACGATACTGACCTACCAGTCTCGGTTTGGTATCGCTCAGTTTCG
>JAUMHM010000079.1:14019982-14043223 GCA_032362435.1 Melikaiella ostensackeni
ATGATGAGAATGTAAAAATGTAAGTCAGATCGAATGCAATGAAAAATTTGACTTCTCAACGCGATGTTCCTTCTTAAGTGAAGTTTCTCTTGAGAGCATGTCTAACAGGATTCACGTGATCAAACTAATGTTCGATTTTCAATCTATATTTTTGGAACGATTCACTCTTTCTGCAAATAAAATATCGCTCTGAAAATTTGGGAAATGCAAAGGGAAACAGCAACTTACGTTTCTATACGTCATTTGGGTGAAACTTTGTAAAAAAAATTTCTCGAAGAAATTGAAACTGAAGCAACGTCAGGATTTTTTTTCAAACAACTCATATCCACACGAAACGAGATATCGAATTGAAATTTTTGGAAATGGCATAAACGGCACTAAGGAACGTTTTCATGGTCCTAATTATTTGCAGTTGAAAAAAAAATTTTCTAAGAAAAACTAAATTTGGAAAATTACCGACCGTGCCACGGCCTACATAACGAAGTTCACATTGACAGTGAGTGACAGGATTCGGGCTGACATGAGGATCCTAATCGATCCTAACCGCAAAAAAAACTCGGTTTCGAGAATGGAATGCTGTTCACGGCTTCTGCAGCACGGTTAGTAATTCTCCAAATTTATTTTTTCATTAAGAAATTTTTTTTCAACTGCAAACAATTAGGACCATCGAAACGTTCCTTAGTGCCGTTTATGTAATTTCAGAAATTTTCAATTCGATATCTTATTTCGTATGGAAAAAAGTTGTTTGAGAAAAAAATTCTGACGTTGCTCCAGTTTTAGTTTTTTCGAGAAATTTTTTTCACAAATTTCGACCCAAATGATTGATACAAAGGTAAATTAGTGTTTTCTTTTGCATTTCTCGAAGTTTCAGAGCGATATTTTATTTACAGAAAGAGTAAATCGTTCCAAAAATAAAGATTAAAAATCGAACATTAGCTTGGTCACGTGACTCCTGTTAGACATGCCCTTAAGTGAGAAAAAGTTGTTCATCAGGTGTTTCATATGCTTTTTATGATTTTATGTAACTTTTATTGTATTTCCGTTTATTCTTGCTGTATATAGTATCAATTATTATAGCGGCCGTTCCACAGCGGCGAAGCCGCTGCCACAGGAGACAGCTAGTTGTGAATAAAATGAGGTTGCTAGAAGGATGTACATAAATTAATTTATAAAAATTAAATAGAATTGAGATTGAATTTTATATTTGAGAGTAAAAATATTTTAAAATCTTAATATTGTGTCTTTGGATGAATTTCTGAATCTTGATATTTGGGACTAAAACTTTCTGTATAGTTTCCTGATGTCTACTGACAGTCTTTAAGCATATACTCTTTACGAGGATTTGAGTCGATCACATAAAAGCGACTGGTTTCTTAAAAACCGAAATGAAATTTACTTTCTTATGAAAAAATTTGTTGTGTACTAAAAAAGAACACCCAAAAAGTTCACACATCAAAAATAGACTTCGAGTCTAACTGCTTTTCCGGCTCATCAGAGACAAATGTACAATAAATGTACAACAAAAATGAAAAGAGAGAGAGAAAAAGAAAGAGCCAACAAAAACCAACCTCAGCCTCTTTTCTTTTTCTGGCTTTTTTATACTACTGGGCACCATCATGGATACTGGCTGTTTTTTCCACACAACCTGTTGGCCGTTTCAGACAAGTGGCATAACATGTGCATTTAATTTAATTTTAATTAACACAGTTAGTCTCTCATTTGAAATTTGTTAAACACTCACATAACAACTTAATGTATACAATATAAGTAGCAATTAACAATAATCAAAATAATAAGTGACAAAGTACTTGATATTATACTTAAAGTCAAATTAAAAATACTGACTGAAGTGGGTCCAAAACTTTCATCAGGTTTTAATATTTTTGTTTAAATATCTGATACCAAAAATCACCTTCTCGAACTTTGTATTCAATTAATAAATATATTTGAACTCAAAAAAATTAATTGTATCTTCTTAATGGGTTATTAAATATTGGCCATTTTATCGCACTGTCCATCTTAAACCTTCTTCCCTTATTACCATTCAACATCTGAATATTATCAACAACGTTTATTTGAGAATTATTTCAGTATTTTGCTTTCAAATTGAAAAACACAGTTAGGCACATTTGGATTAGTTACTTATGCCAACGGTGTTACCATGAAAAATAAGTGACCAATCCGAATTTGTCTTACGTTTTTCAATTAGACAGCAGTATTGCCGAGTAGAAATATTATTTTCTGCAAATGATTTTTTCTTCATATTCCTTCAATCTCCTTAATGTTTCATAAATATTGCTTCTTATTGTTTTCACGTATTTTTCGGCTTAGAGGCATCTATTTCCATCTATAGATTTTTTTTTAAATCACTGAAATCAATTTCTTAGCAATAAAATAAAATATTACAGGATCTTAGATTGAAGTCGCTCAATTAATATATTGTTATTATCATTATAAAAAAAATTATATTTCTGACTTAAGATGGTTGCAGCCCAATATGTCGAAAGCACTTTTTGAGCTAGATATTTGTCTCAAACTAAATATATTGCACGGGGCTATCCTGGCTTATATCATCAGTCACGGACGCATTTTGGTCATACAATCAAGTGATCTTATCAAATTGATATGCATAATTTGACAAATTGGGCAGTTTGGTATCATTTTTACCCCAACATTCACCGGCTGGGTTGCCGTCAAGTACATGATGGTGGGACATACAGCTTAAGGTGGAATCTGAACCACCAAAACCTCGGTAAAAGTACATGGAAGAATTTCCAGAGGTACCGGCTCAGAGATCGAAGCCCGTACTTCTAGTAGGAAGTCCGAGCCCTTATCCGTCTGAGCCACCGAGGCTCTTATTATTATTCTTATTATTTTTATTATGTTGGTCCACCTTCCACCCACAGGTACTCATGACTCGGTGTTTGGTTGCTATACACGGTCACGAAACGCAGCAGGTCCTCAGTAGATTCGCTGATGTCAGTCGTTGTTTCGGAACTCTATACAGGTATTCTGCTTGCGCATTGGCCATAAATCGCGACTTATTTATACCGGAGAGCCCTTTTATAGATATCCAACAATTACAATTCAGAGCCCGTCTATAGGGATCCAGCATTTAACCTGGAGAGCCCGTTTACAGGGATCCGACATTCATACAAACGATAGTTCCAATGCCAACGACTGAGACCAACGATTTAAATATAATTAATTTAACGGACAGGATATAAGCACACAACTTCACACATGCACGCGGACACACACACATATACAAAATAAAGAAAACTGAAAAATAAAAATACCAAAGGTTCAGAAGTCAAGAATTATTAATGTGATTATAATAGTCATTGACCGTGTACGCGGGATGGCTATAAAAGGCGATCTTAGCCGCTATCATCGTTGACGCCCAGAAAACTCCGGATGATGCGGCACTTGTTTAGCAGTATCGCTTTCTTAATTGAGTGTAGCGAACTTCGGGCTCCCAGTTCTTTCACGATTTGTACGCACCTCGCGTGAACGTTCCCAGTAGAGGAGATCACCACCGGATAGATAGTGACTTTCTTCACCCTCCACACGGTCAGGGTCTCCTGCTTCAGCTCCGAATATTTCTGAATCTTCTCAGTGTATCGAAGCCTAATGTTATTATTTGGGGGAACGCTTATGTCTATAATTTTCGCATGCTGAGCACGTTTATCTTACCAGAGGACATTTGGGCGATTGTGTCTGACAAGGTGGTCAGTCAGAATAGTCCTGTCTCAGTAAACGTGTTGGCGTTCATCCTCTAATAGTTTAATTGGGCTATATTTATAGTAAAGCTCAAATCTCTCTAGTAAGCTATTGTTCAGGGCAATTTGTGGGTGAATGATTCAAGCAGCATCATTATGTCTGCGCGTGTATTTTTGCAAAGCAAGCATCGTACAGCCATCAATGATATGTTCGATTTTCTCATTAGGATCTCCACATAGGCGGCATCTGTCAACCACTGCCGCCATACTGAGGACATGTTTTTAATAATTCCTCGTCTTGATTACCCTGACCTGGATGGCAATGGCAAATTTTTCCGTCCCCGAAAAGAGTTCTCCCCGCCTTAATCAGAGGCTTGAAGCATCACTATCCACGCAAGGAACATCTATTCTTCAGGGGTGTTGTTTGCGCAACTGTTTACCCCGCCATTGAGCAGCTAGTTTCTTGGCGTTGAGGTAACCAATGTTCTGGAAATCAACAGCGGATAATTCTCTTTAGCCTCTCAATGTCAGTCATGAGCACTGATACAAAACCAAAGGTGTATGTTGGGAGAGGAATGACATAAGTGTGAATAGCCTTTGTGATGTTCTTCGCACTGAGGCCGGACGCCAGAACCAGATTGAGGCGACCCGAAAAAGCAGTTTTGAGTACCTTTTTAATTGCAGAATCAGGCGGACCCCTTGCCTGCAATACGCCAAGGTACCTGTATGAATCTTCATCAGTCATCGCCTCAATCAGGTCGCAGTCGTCCAGCATCTATGGAATATTTATCTATGGAAAAATGCAGCTTTTTGCATTTTTCCAAGCCCAGAGAAATCCGGATGTCGTTGAAGAACTGCAGCAGGATGTTGAGTATGCTGTTCAGTTTCCACTCTGAGCTTGCATAAACCTTCAGGTCGCCTATGTACGAGAGGTGAGTGACATATCTTAACCATCTTGAGGACCTTGAATAAATAGTCGTATGGTATTGAAAGAAACGCCTGTTGGTAGTCAATGTAGGCCATGTGCAAATTGCATTGATGGTGTTTCACACGCAACACAACCACACTGTCAATCGTGACTTGGTCCTTGCAACCACGGGAACCTCGACAGCAACTTTTTGTTCTTCGGTGAAAACTTTGTTCTCCTCACAGTATTTATAGACGAAGTCATAAATGATGGCCGAGAGGCAGGTGATAGGTCGGCAATCACTAGGACTACCAGCATCTACCTTTCTACGAATCATAAACGTGACGCCTTTCGTCATGAAAGAGGTCAAGTGATTTGGGTTCTCCAAGATGTTTTGAAGGGCTCCGACATGAGCGGGGTGCAGGGCATCCAGATATATATACCAGAAGCTGTGCACCCCATCCACACCGGGTGCTCTCCAGTTCTCAGCTCTCTTTAGGATGCGAGCCACATCGGAGGCTGAGATGAATAGAGTATTCATCCCAGGCAACCGTGCAACTCCATTCTTTTCTAGACGGAACCACGTCGTGTCCATCTGACTTGACCTGTGTGTACCCCAGATGCTCGACCAATATCTGGCCATTTGCTCGGCCCTAGGTGGTTCACCCTGATTTTGAGTATCGTTTTTGCCATCTGCAAGTCTGCGAAAGAAACGATAATTCGTCTGCCGAGAAGGTCCTATTGTCGTTCCTTTTCGCGGTCGCTCTCACCTGTTCAGTACGCCAACTAACCGGAGAAGGTTTCTGTTGACTCTAAATTTCGACAGACCGTTTTTCATAGAAGGTTCTTGATCTACCAACTCTAGGATAGCATCAGTGAAACACACCATGAGACGTAGGGCTTTCCTCAATGAGCTTTTTAATGAGTTCAACATGAGCAGAAGGAGGGTCCGGGGGCTGCAGCTCTAACGACTGCCGCACATGAGACAGTCGCTCCGCTACATCCCCCTGGTCCGGCTCCCGCTCGTCTATAATGTCTCGTGTCACGGGCATATGAACCTCATCTTCTACTTCATCCGCAGGGTGCGTTATAGGAGATGCTAGTTGTTGTCGCACCTGTTTTTCAATGTTTTTAATTTCGACAGCGGATACGAAGTGGCGCCGCCTAATGGATCTCAATTGATCAGCAAGCGTGTTCCCCCCTCGCCTTTGCACAAGAATGACATCTGATCATGTCTCCTTTTATCACTGACATTCACTTGATCCTCTTTTTGGTCTGCGCATCCTGAAGTCGCTGGTGAAATGCAGTCTTAACCTCCGATCTTATTCGGTTGATAGATCTTCTAGAAAGGAGGTTCTCGTCTATAATTTGACGCCCTCATTATTTTAGGTCATCTTCAGCTTCTGTCACTATTTGAGGGAAATTCGCTACGAATCTTTATTGAAAGACCATCCCGTTAAGTGAAGTGGTTGTCGCTCCCATCTCGTGTTTAAATTGGCAGCGCATCAAGTACTCATCATGGTGGGTTTGAAAATTGATGCGCTACCATGGCATCCCTGTGGAGGTGGTCGGTTGGGGACTCCCAACCGAAGCATCCTTCGCAGGCGCAGCTGTTGTCTTGCTGCTTACCACTTCTTGTCGATGCTCTGGCTTGACAGTAGCTCTTTCAGATATCCCGGTGAGATCAGCCTGTCCAACACGCAGCTCACCATCACTGGCCTGTATGCTGTAACCCCCAGAGGTGGCACCAGGGGGTTCCCAACGTTCCTCGGGCAGCGACCAAAAACCAAAGGTTTTCTTTAATATTCTCCATTCTATGTTTCTGGTGTTCTTCTTAGTCCCTTCCCTCGTCGTTCTCTGCCTGTCTGGCATGGGACACCCTGTCAGTAGCAATGCGTAACGTAGCCATCAAAGTCATGAGAGGAAAGCTCAAGCCCTGCCGCGACGACAACGAAAGAACACCTTCGGTAGGGTTATTATTACTGTTATTATTATTATGATTGTTATTATTATTATTATTATTATATATTATTATATATATATTATTATTATTATTATTATTATTATTATTATTATTATCAATATTATTATCAATATTATACAATTAAGCCAAATCCCTTCATTGATAATCGTAACTCGTTAGGTTCTAGCCTCGGCATATTCCCGGGCACCAAGAAATTTATATGGTAAGGATAAGTAAGGGATGTGTGAGGCAAGGAATGGTTTTAAAGGGGGGGGATATATTTTAGATCAATCTAGAATTCGCGTGTTGCTTATTCGAACAGCATACTCGTCCCACAACACCGCTCCGACACGGGTCACTAAACAACCTCTCTAGCAATCACTTTAGGTGGAGAGCTTGACGAAGCCATCGTACGTCACGGTTCACACACAAACATGCGGACTGTCTAATAAGCCCATCAGAAGATCCATACTCTTTACCGCAGCCACATTTACTAACAAAGCTCTCCATGAGCGCCCATGAGTATCCAAAATCTTTCAATTCAGGCGTCACTCTTCGTCACACATTTCTTATGAACAATTTCCTTCCACACGTCCCAATCCTGAAATACAACTGTTGCTTAAGGTTTTGCTGAAGGTCCATTAAGAAAGTATAGTAGATCAATTTAAGAAGGCTAAATCATGATATATATATAATTATGCAATAATTTTTTAGTTTCTGAAATATTGTACATCAGAATTAATGTGAAGAAAGAGTGAAATAATATATACTGACGAGTCAATTCAAAATAAAAGGTAGTCAATGCAAATTAGGCTTCAATTCGTACAAATGTTGGGATTGTTGAGATCCTGGCGTTTTGGCTAGCTTCAATGAAGAAGTTTAGGATTTTCGATTCATCCATCGAGAGAAACGATATACCTTCTTAAAATTACGAAGCGACTACGTGAAAGTGTTATCGTCCGTCGTTGAGCCAAAATTTAAGACTCCAACCATAGAATGAATAAAGCCAAGAGATTTCATTGAAAAGATCAGAGAATTACTTCGATGGTGAAAATATAACGAAACCCCGCGCTGTAATGATAAACAGAAACAACGCGGTTTTGATACACATTTTACAATAAAATACACACCTCCACATTTGACATTTACACTATTTCTACTTAACATAGCTCTTAATTCTCTCAGAGTACGAAGAACGCGGCGTCACATGATATGTTCATATATGAAATTTGTAGACTTTACGTTTACCTATTCGAATTTAATAATCGAATGGCCGCTCGTATGTCGTTTGCCAATTCTTGCCAATTTGCCCATCTATTGTTACTTACGCAAAACGCGTCATCGTATTCTCGGCAAGCAATAGAATGAAACCTGTCGAGAATGCACTTATGGACAACTCTCAAGCCGATTGATATTTCGCAACGCTAGATTCAATGAAATTAAAAATGTATTTAATCCCTACTACTTGCTTCGTTGAATGACCTTCATCCATTATCTCACACAGAATTATGTATTGCGATTTGAGGTTTATTCCTTACATTTTGAGTCCAGGTAGTGGCTCCAACACTGCCGATAATTTTTCTACTCTCGTTTATATGACTGGATACATCTGCATCTATCTTTCCGTCAGCAATAGATAAACTTCCAAGATACAAGGATTCATAAACTTTTCCTATCCTCTTTTCGTCTAAGGCAATGATGCATTCTGTTTTCTAACCCCTTCTTCCAACCACAATAATTTTTTGTTTCATTCACGTTATTCTCAAAACCCATACTTTTCATGCTGATACCCAGTCTGCTCAACATAATCTGCTAATAATTGACTAATTTTGCTGTAACAACCTTATTATCTGCAAACGCCAATTCATGCACTTTCACTGTCTCGAAATCAACGTCTTCTTTGTCTAAGAGAACCATTCTTAAAAATTTGTCCGCATATATATTGAACAGCCACGACGACATAACGCACCCTTGTCTAACGATTTGCCTACTATATAACATCGGACCAATCACTCATTTGTGCATTCACCCTTACACTCGCTTCACTACCTTCATATATTGCTTTCATTACTTTTAAAAGAAAACCATTGGCTCCAAACTCTGTCAGGACTTCCTGAAGCTTAATTCTATTTACCTTACCGAAAGCTTCCTCCAAAACAACAAATGCAGAAGAAACTTTGTTTTCTGCTCTCAAACTTTTTTCTGTGATCTGTTTCATGCTAAATATCTGATCCGCACATGATCTCCCTGGCCCAGATTGACATTGGACTTTCCAAATCCTTTCTTTTTCACCCTTTCACCCTTTGCCCTGTGCTCGTAAGGTGGAACGATATTTGCCTTTCTCCAATCATTTGGAAATTCTCCATTCTTAGCACACATATTCATTAACTAGTTTTGCCGCTCAACAAATATTTGTGACCGCTATTAAGCATTCCAGCAGTAATGCTGTTCACACCAACAATCTTACCATTCTTCAGATTCTGAATTATGGACATAATGTCGAAGATATTAATTCCTATTTCATCAATTGCATCGGGATTGTCTAACGTATCCTCTTATATGTCACAGTTGTTATGCTTGATTGTAGCTTCACATCTATACAATTCTTTGAAAAAGTCACTAACGCAGTCTTTCACCTTGTCCGTATCCCATACCATTTCACCAACAGTATTCGTAGTTCTGACTAACTCAGCACTACTACTTCCTTTCCTAATCTTCTTAACCAATTTCCAATATAAGTTCTCATCTCCTTCAAAATTATTTTGCATTTTTTCATATTCATCCCTTTTGATTCTATCCTTGCTTTCTTTGAGTATATATTTGCTTTTCTCTTCTTATCACTATAATCATTTTCTAGTATAGTCCTCTCCTTATTGCTGAGAACTTTAATATTCATCTTCCTCGAGTACGCTTGCTTCATCTCGTTAAGGTCCTCGTAGATTTTATCATCCCACCAAACATATCTAGTCTTTCCTCCTACAACCGCAGTACCAGACACTCCAGATGAACTCTTGAAGATGCTAACCCGTAGTATTATCCATGCGCCCTCTACATTTTTATTACCCAATTCTGTCATCCTCTCCCCTATATGATGATTCAAATATTCTCTCAGCTTATAACCACTATACAAGTATACATATACCTCTTGAACTTCTGGTTTCTGCTAATTCTCTATTTTAATTCGCATCTGCTTCGGCTTATCATTATTAATTATTCTTCGCTTCCATCATTGACCCAGGTTCATTTTTTAAATTATAAAGCGGTGATCGGTTCTGCATTCAGGACCTCTCATAACACTTGTATCCCTTACCATCCCTCTCAGTCTTTCATCCACTACAACAAAGTCAATCATACTGTGGCTTTCGCCTCTGTACCTGGTATACACGTGGATCATTTTATGCCTGAACCTAGTATTTGTAATAAACTAGCCTTTTTCTAACCATAAGGTAATCAACTTCTCTACTTTACTGATAGTTCTTCGATCTCCGAGATGACCAAGTACCCTGTCAGCACCTTCGCGTTGCACACCAATCCAGCAATTTATATCTCCGACTAGAATGAGTCTTTCTCTAGAATCGCAACTACCTAAGATATCATTTAACAAGTCCCAGAATTTATCACTTACATCACTACTTCTGATTTCCACTTCTATTCTACACAATTTTAATCTAGGAGATACACATTCATGCTTCTTGACATGCTGTTCTTTACATTTTCTATTTTCTTATCTCACATTTCTTGATCTTTGTTGCTGGTACACATAAAATATCAATCTTCCTCACGCACATTGTATCCCGCAATTCCCTTTCCTCAGGATCATTCACACCTTTATCATTCCAAACCCCTAGTCTCGAGTCTTCTCATGAATAAGTATAAGTTATTTCACTCATACTCATTCAAAAAAATATATAGAGTTACAAAATCCCATGTGAGAAAATCTTATAGCGTTGGCTAGCATCAGGCCAGACCGTCTGGTCAACCGATAACTAGGTCATCTAGTCATAAGAAAATAAATAAATAGTACATAATAATGCATGATAAATAAGTGAATAGTGCATAACATATAAATGTTGTTCGCTTAGTCTCGACCTTTCTTGTATTAAACAGCGAAGCAAGTCATGAAAATGAAGGTCAAAATAAAAAAAGCGACAATTTTTTCTGAAACGTTGAGGTCACTGTTTTGGTGCCTTATCAGTCAAAAAACACTAATTAAGTCTGTGAAAAACATACAAATAATGAAGGAAAAATTATGAAACAGAATATATAATAATTGATGAAAGTTGAAATTTTCAGTAAAAAGAAAAGGGTTGTCTCCCAAAAGGAAGCCAACAATTTTAAATTTCTATAGGTCTATAGGTTCTATGGGTTTTATAGGTTCCTACAAGTCTGCCAGTCTTACCTACTCGTACTTAAGAAAAGGGACAGAGAGCGCAATTATACTCATTAACAAGTCCAGATATTTTGTTTTTGGGAACTGGATATTTAAAATTGTTGAAAAATTTTTAGGAGCTCTTAGTTGGTTTGTAAATGACCTTGATTTTACGTTTCTTTAGGAATTGTTCAATTTTTTCTGAAAAACATTTTATGTATGGAGAAACTGTGAAATCAACATAAGAGACTTTTCTATTTTTATCAGATTTAGAAGCAAATTCAGTATTATATCATCGGAAAGTTCCTTTTTTTAAACAATTGTTGATCAGGTTTATTGTAAAACCATTATCTTTCAAGGTATCTCTGATTAAATTTATATTTTTGATTCCGAATTTTGGATCTGAAATTCTAAGAATTCTAGAAACCTATATATAATCTACCTAAGACCTATAGGAACCCGTGGTCGTGAGCATGAATATTCTACCTCCCATCCTGATAAAGCTGCACATACTGCTGTCACTAAACACTATATTGATACCGGCCATAATTTCAATTTGGATGATGTTGAGAATTTATCATTTAAAAACAATAGAGCCAATAGAAAAATGGTTGAAAACTTTTTTATCAATAAAGTACCAAATATAGTTAATCTTAGATATGAAAATAATTTATTTTCTGATGTTTACAAACCTCTCACAAAATTTTGAAAATTTCAATTTTTATGTCGTTAAAGTACCTCTCTACTTTATCGACCAAGTCATCACTTCCTGGTTTCTTGTTTAAATTCTCGTAATTTCCTTCAGTTGTTCAGTCACTTGTCTTCACCGTTCCAAGCGGGATGTCGGGCTTTCGCCCTTATTCATTTATATTTTTATTTGTTTTTGTTTGATATTTATTTGTTCATTAATTCATCTTTTTTGTTTTTGCTGGATTCTTACTCTGATTTTATTTTCGATTTTTAACTTGTACCGGGTATTTTTCAGTTTAGAATAGTCAAGAAACATACTCCTTCAGAAAGCGCCTATATTTTTTCAAGTTTTTGAGATAAATTAACATTCATATATATATATATATATATATATATTTAATTCAACAAATCTTTTTGCTGGTTTATTTCGAGGTGGCCAAAGACCATCCTTATTTATTAAACCTTGAATATTTTGTCAGTTTCGCTTGTGTCTCATCGTTTTCAAAATAGTTCAAAATTTTGATTTCTTCTTTCAAATCTTGGAAGAATTTTCACTGGGTTTCTCAAGGGCCCGAAAATCACCCCAAATTATCATAGTCCTGAAAATGTCGTCAGTTTTCGCGTATCTCTCACCGTTTTTGAGAAAATTGCAAATTTCAACTTTTTTCAATTTTGAAATTTTTTTACTGGGTTAGTCCGAAGTGACCAAGGACCACCTTCCTTCATCAAAATCCTGATAATCTTCTCAGTGTTTTCGATATGACTTAAAATTTTTACTTTTTATTTTTTGAATGCTGGAAATCTTTTTACCGGGTTAGCTCGGGGTAACCGAGGACCATCCTTCTTCATAGAAATCAGAAAATTTGTTCAGTTTTTGTGTCATTCTTACCATTTTTGAGATAACTCCAAATGCTGGTTTTTTTCTTTTGAATGTTTAATAACTTTTTACAGGTTCACTGCGGGGTGACATAGGACCATCCCCTTTTCGAAAATCCTGCAAATTTTGTCAGTTTCTGTGTATATCTCACCGTTTTCGAGATAACTTAAAATTGTTTTTTTTTGTCCCCTTTCCCCTATGTTTCAAGGAACTTACAATGAATTCACCTAATTTATGAGTAGAGCGGCTCAGAAACGCTTATTCGGATTTTCAATTTTGTAACCATTGCATTAATTTATTATAATTAGGCAAGAAATGTTGACTCTTTTGAAATTTGGGCCCACTTGAGTTGTCGAATCTTTTTTACATTATCGACTTACCGAATCTTGCTCTCGATAGCTGATTTTCTAATTCTACTGTGACTTACATTAGATATCAATGGCCAAGTGAATTGACCAATAGGGTTAAGGAACTACGCATGAAGTTAGGGTTATGGTTGCGCAAGAAATTGGGTAAAACGCATGTCTTTCTTATAATAGGATTTAACGATTATCTATTTATGAAAATAAGGAAAATTTTGATATGTATGATTTGAAACGAAACAACCTTTTTAATTCATTTACAGTATTTCCACTGTATCTATATTTTCATTCCTTTCATTTTTGAGACTACGATTATTTGATTGTACGATTTAGTAGGTACTTATATTTTCGGAACTTATGTTATTATGAATTAAAATGTTGGATTTGTGATTTGCGGTTCGGAACTTATTGTTTAGAACATAAAGCTCAATACTTTGGATTTATGAAGTTTTGAGACGTGTGTGTCAAGAAAAAAATGCAATAAATGTAAGTTTATTATTGGTTTTATTATCAATCTGTTAAAATCATTATGTTTTCACAAACAAAATTTGAATTGAAATATGAAATTCATATTGAATTTTTATATAAACATTTAATTTCTCTTGAAATTATTTCGTGAGGGGCGAACATCATAAGGGGCAAAATTAAGGATGGCTAGACTACCTGCCGCGACGGTTTGGGCCTCGTTTTCCACCCCTTTTGTTTAAAGTGCTCTGGCTTCCCGACGCTTAACTGCTCCGGCTTCCAGACGCTTGACTGCCCTGGTTTTCAGCAGTTTGTCTGGGCACGTTTTCAGCAGCCCTTTTCCACTTTAAACTGCGCTGGAT
Source organism: Melikaiella ostensackeni (assembly GCA_032362435.1). Taxonomy (NCBI): domain Eukaryota; kingdom Metazoa; phylum Arthropoda; class Insecta; order Hymenoptera; family Cynipidae; genus Melikaiella; species Melikaiella ostensackeni. The sequence goes on from JAUMHM010000079.1 coordinate 14,033,700, forward strand.
TGCAATACCTACGCTTTCGATAGTGCCTGGAATGCCAAAATAAGTAGCAGCCCCAATCCAGCCTAGATATGGTTTTTCTTTGGTGACTTTATTGTACATGACAACTTCTTTTCGGATATTGAATACTGGTACAACGTTGTTTAAGCCTCGGACCATTCCAATTATATATTTGCCGATTTCGCATAGACGGATCGCTGGCGGAAGTGGATGTATTTCTTCGGAAAATGGTGGGTCTTGGTAGAAAAGACCTTCTGGCATGTTAGCATGGAAATACAAGCGTGGTACGCATGATTTCAGAGGTCGACTTTGCTCATTTCCTTGCCGTCCACTTAATTCTGTAAGAAAAAGTAGAAATGGATGAGTGTTAATACTTAAAGATATGAATCAACGACAAAAATAGCAGATTGAAATGAATTGCTTCCTCATAGAGGGAGATTTGTAATAACGTGAATGTTCAAATCTACTTTTTTGACATATTTCGATATGAACCAACCCCAGGAGCTCAAAAATGCAATTTTTGATATGTAAACATCTTATACTTCGATATGGAGAGTTAGGCCTGAGCCAGAACGTTAAATGCTTTGGGTGGGTGACGAGAATCTAACTCATTGAGTTCTTTAGTCTTTACACCCCACTTTACTTCGGACGCTAGGCGGAAGCTTAAACTACGTAAATGGAGAGGCTGTGTGCGATGAGAGAGAGAGAGAGACCGGACGCTTGATTCTCTCCACATCTCTCTCCCTCTCGCCACTCCAGCTTGGCTACGTTCCTCCCGATGTACTCACTCCTCTCCCTCTCAGTTTCTTGAAATCTCTGTAAGATCTTTGAAATCTTCGAAATCCTTCTGAAATATTTGGAATTTTTGTGAATTCTTTGATTTATGTAAAATTTTAATAAGGTTAACGTTCGTTTGAAATCTTTGAAGTATTTTTTAGTCTTTTGAAATCTTTTGAAATCGCAAAATATTTCTTGCAATCTTTGAAAAATATTTGAAAGCTTTGAAATCTTTGTGGAATCTTTTAAGTATTCTGCAATCTTTGGAAACCTTTGTGAAATCTTTGAATTATTTTGAAATTTTCTGAATATTTCATAAAGGCTCACACTGGGACCTCGACATATTTCTTCTCATCTCACTGCGTTCCTAGAACCCTGCTAGCTCGCATTTGTATACAAGGGAGTCCAAGGGACAGGGAAAGACGCGCGGTGACTGACGCAATCACGCAGTACCGTAGCGACAAAGCAAGCAGATTGAAGACTTGCAAGCATATTTCGCATTCATTTTTAAATAGACGCGGAAAATTTCCTTTTTGTAATGAGTCTTGATTATTGAAGTAAGTCCATCCTTTATGATAACAAAAATCTACATTTGTAAAAAATACAGTTGATTAATATTATGTATTTTCACTGACTATTCACATCGTAGAAATTCTTGAAACAACCTGACGGTCAAAGTAGTTAATGCTCGAGACTCGAGCTAACTCGAGGTTCTAGTGCATTTATTTTCTGATTTATATAAGATTTTAGTTTAATTCAACATTTATAGAAGATTTTAACATATAAGTCTGTTTTATGTCGTACTTCAGGACGCATGTGTCATACAAGAAAAACTTTTTTTATATTCGAAATACAGCGATACTATATCTGATGTATTTTTTCACGTCTTTGAGACGCATCGACCAACATGCTGGTGTTCATTTTATAGTCATGAAACTTATGATTTACCTATTGACGAGCCTTTCATGACCTTTCATGATCTACCTATAATGTTTTTTAATTATTCAAAAAAGATTTTTAGCTGTTTTACATGAGGAAAAATTTGTTGATATTAGGAATACCACTTTGAAATATGTCAGATATAAAATAAGTGCAATAAGCTAATATTGGAAAGTTCATTTTTTGTAAACTTTTTTAGTGTAAAACCTTCCTCTATAAGGGAACAAATTTATTTGATGCCCATGAGGAAGCAAAGTCAGTCCCCTACTTCCCTTTCCTTGTATTTTTCCACTTTTCTCCCTTTTTTTCTTGAAATCCTCTATAATCCTTATACTTGAGGATTTTTGCCATTCGTTCCCTTTTTTTCTAAGCTGCGGTTAATATTTCGAATCTCTACTTGTACAGCTACTCGTATGAGCATACATGATTTTTAATATTTTCTATTATCATGCCATTAAGCCAAATCCCCTTCAGGGGAAGCGTAACTCGTTCGGTTCTAGCCTCGCTGCACTACTGGGGACCAAGTAATTTATATGATAAGTTTGAGGAAGGGATGTGTAGGAGAAGGAAGAAGGAATAGGTTGTAGATTAATCTAGAAATCATCGCGTGTTGTTAATTCAAACAAGAAACTCTTGTAACAACACCGCTTCGACACGGGTCCTTGATCAATCTCTGTAGCAATCACCCCAGGTGAAGAACTTCACAAAGCCATTATACTAATCCACTAAGTCAATCTCTTCACGCGGGCCCATAAGTATTCGAAATATATTTCAGGAGTCCCTTTTCTTCTCATAAACAATTGTCCTCCATACATCCCCATCCTTGCATACATCCTTTGCTTCCTTTACATCCATACATCGTTTCATGCAAGCTCTTGTATTTCTACGACTCCTTATATATCTGCGCTTTAGAGTCTCAATCACACATTCCAATCATTCTTTCTTCGGTTCACCTCTTGGTACGCTACCACTCACTTCGCCTTAATAGTCCTTCATCCATTCTCTCAACATAAGCTAACCATCTCAGCAAATTTCTTTCACTCTTATCAAACAATGTTTCTTCTACACCACATTCTTTGGGAACCCACCCATTTCTCACTTTGTCAATGAGCGTTTTGGCCTACATATTCCGCAGGAATTGTGTGCCAACCGTTCACTCTACTTCTATCCTTTTCTTGTAACGTTCATGTCTTTCTACCATTCAGCACAGTGGGTGCAAGTACAGAATTATATATTTCAGTTTCAGTTTTATTTGTTCCTTTTTTACTTCCAGTAACAGCTCGTGAATTGCTGATAATCTTTCCACCCTTTCTTATACTTCTTGAAATCTCTACAACTATCTTTCCGTCAACAGTGAATAAACTATTAAAGTACACGAAATCATGAACTTGTTCTATCCTCTATTCGTTTCAAGCAATGTTGCAATGTTGAAATCGTCGACTGATACTGCCGTAACAATCTTATCATCTGCAAACGCTAGTACACGCACTCTCACTGTCCCTAGGTTCATTTTTGAAACTATGAGGTAATGATCCGTTCCACATTCAGAGCCTCTCATAACCCTTGGATCTCTTACTAGCTCTCTGTCTCTCATCCGCTACAACAAAGTCAATCATTCCGTGGCTTCCGCCTCTGCTCCAAGTATACATGTGGATTATTTTATGCCTGAACCAAGTAGTGTGATGAGCAAGCCTTTTCTAAGCATAACCTAATCAATTTATCCCCATTACCGTTCATTTTTGGGTCTCCGAAGTGACCGAACACACTGTCGGTACTTTCGCCATGCACACGAGCCCAGCCATTCATATCTGCGAGTAAAATTATTTTTTCGCTAGAATCGAAAGTACCTATAATATCATTTAACGAGCCTCAGAAGGTATTTTCTACATTATTACTGTCATCATCAACTGGAGCGTAGCATGCTACAATGGATACCCTTCTGATTCCCACTTTCATTCTAACCCATGACAATCTAGGAGATACAAATTCATACTTTTTGACATGCTGTTTTGCTCTCTCATTTATGATCAGATCGACTCCTTGGCTACCATGTGATTCATTATCAACTTCTGACCAAAGTTCGAGTCCGTTCTCTATCTTTCTTATCTCACATCCCTCCTTCTTTGTTCCCGGTAGCTATACAATATCTATCTTCCTTACGCGCATTGTTTCCCGCAGTTCCTTTTCCTCAGGATCATTTGCTCCTGTAGCATTCGAAACACCTAGTTTCCATTTATCGACTAAAACTTTTTAGAGGGCATGCCTTTGATCAACAAAAGTTTCAATCCTATCCAAGGATCTTCAGTCATTCGAAGGAAAGTATGTAAACAAAGCCAGAACCAAAAGAGTTATGATCAGTTTGTGTTCACAGTAAAAAGTAATTCACAAAATGATACGCAAATCAACATAATTTTGACATGCAAGAAAAATGATGCCGAAATCAAGAGTATTTCGATCGCCTGGAGTGAATGATCGATTTTTGAGATCATAATGATCTAATTCGGGGTCATGTGTCAAGCCAAGCCAAGATGGTCTATGTTCTTAGAGTATTTATATGCTCACATGAGAGCTCTTTACGAATTCTGATCGTACAATGTACTTAAAAAGTTCAAACATAACGTAGCTTGATGACAGAATATATCTCCTGTTATGTGTAGTTTTCGCTTGGACGCGATTAGAAAAAATATTAAGGTTGTGAGATCCGCGCCAAAATCTGGCGGCCATTTTATTTAGTCGGATAGATGACCCTAAAAGCATATCAAAATGATCCGAATGCATAGATCATCATGATCTTGAAAGTGAAACGATCGCTGGAGCATAATGATCCGCAACAATAATGGTCCTTTTTTCACTGTGTTTTACACTAAGGAGGGCACCAGTCTCCTGCAGTTCGACCTCTAAAATGAGAAAAGACCATTCACTACTTCAGAAATGTGATAAGAATTCTCAAACCTGAGTGAAATTTGACAAGCTCAGAAACTTCCATGAATTTCCATTACCCTACAAAAGATTCCTTGATTTCCAAAAGCTGCAAGGACTTTCACAAATAACCATAAATTTCCAAAAGCCTCAAACCATCGGAAACATTTCTATGAATTTTCAAAAGATCTCATGAATTTTCATAACTTCCCATAAATTTCCAAAACCTTCTATGAGTTTCTAAAACTTTCCACAAATTTTCAAAATTTTCCACGCATTCCCAAACCTTGCCATGCTTTCTCGAAACTTTTCAAAAATTTTTGAAGCTTTGCATGAATGTCCAGCAATATATCAAAATTCATACATTTCGATTACCTTGTTTTTCTTCCTTTTGCCGGTCCCACAATATTGTGCCTTGTTTGCTCACTCTATGCGTGAAGCATTTTTGAAAGAAAGAAACACTAAAAATTATTGAAAAATAAACGCGCGTGAGGAGCTGATATAATTTTTTTTTTAAACAAGCGATGCGTCTCGCACCACGTTTGTTCTGCGATTGTCTACAAAATAATCTTGAGATGAAATTCAAAACATTCATAGGCTCCACATAACTAAATTTAGAAAATTTTTCTCTTTAAAAACTGAAGCTCTTGGGAAGATAATGTTTTTTATCTGATTTTTGATTTAAAAAAATTTGAAACACAAAATCACAATTATTCACTATATTATATCCACCATTTTTCAATTAAAAAATTATAAAAAACGTCAAACCATTTTATTAATTGTGATCCTTAAGTCATTTTCATTTCACACTTTTTCATATTTATTCTCATACAATCAACCAGGTCCAATGTACTGTGAAAAAAATATTGAAAACATTTGTTGGGCTTTTTAAGGTTTTGTAACACTGGCCATTTTGAATAGAACTAATTAGGATATGCGTGATATCAAATCCTTTTATGTTGATTTTTTTAAACCAACAAGAAATTTCGCTTGACTATAGCATTGTTAAAAATAAATGATTTTTTTAATGCTTTCAAACTTCATGCAATAAAATTTGAAATGAAGAATGCGGCCAGAAATCAGCCAGAAGCTCATCCGAATCTTAGGTCTTTTGCAAAAAATTATAGAAATGGAATAATTGCGGTGGAAGGCTATAAGCTGGCACAAAAAATTTTTATTCGCAGAGCTCAAAAAAATATCAAAATTTTTTTTTTAAGACTTTATGAAATTTTGTATTCCTGTCCATTCTAAATTTAATTATTCAGGATATACGTGAGTATCACTGTTTTTGTATTTACTTGGGTGGCGCACAGTAGGTCAAAACGTGAAAATTCGTTCAATCGATTTAAGGGTAATAGCATCTAATTCACAAAATTAATCCATGAAATATTTTAATTAATTTTTGTAAACAAATTGTATAAACAAATCTCAAAATTGGTGGTTCTACGATTCTATTTTTTTCAGCAAATCTGCTTTGTATTTAACTTTTAGTGGTGCAGAAGAAAAGATATTGTAACCAATCAATATATATTTGTTCATTGCATAAGCAAATTATATAAACAGATATAAAATTTAAGCACCGAAGGCATAAAATAAGTCGTGTTTCAGTCAGAATGGCTTGAAATTTTCCTCACAGTGATGCAAAATCAGTTGGCCTTATTTTTCGATAACATCCATTAATGTTATTAATAAATTTCATATGATCTTAATAGTGATGTTCCATAAGAAAAATTTGTCCTTCCAACATATTTGTTAGTGTTATAAACAGTATATATAAACGAATGCACAATTCGGCCATTTATTCACAGAAATACACTCTGCTTTAAATAAAACGACCATCAATTGATTCAGTCATGTTCTATCAGAAAACTTTGTCCTTTCAACATATTTGTTAATATTATCAACAAAATTAATTGAGGAAATGCCCTACTTAGCCATTCATTCACAGAAATACATTTGTTCTTGACTAAATCTGTTTCAAATCGGCCTAAAAGTAATGTGCTCTCAAATAAAAAGCGACTTTTGCAATATATTTGTATGAATTATAATCATAAAAATATACAGGGATCATGAATTACCCTAACTGAACAGCTCTGTCAAGCCTACGTAAAATAGTTTTAGTCAAAACTGTATTTTTCCCTGTGGATACAGAGTTGAGCAGTGTAACCGTTGATACAGTTTGTTCAAAACAATAACACATGTGTTGCACAGATCGATTTTTTTCACAACACAACACTATCAAGTCAATTTAAAGTCGTTGTAGTGAAAACAGAACGTATTTCTGTGAGTGAATGGCCGAATCGTGCATTTGTTTATACATTTTGTTCAAAACATTAACAAATATTTTTCGAACGTCGATTTTTTTGACAGAACATCCCTGCTAGGCCAATTTGAAATAGTTTCGGTGAAAGCAGTATGTACTTCTGTAAATAAATGGCCGAAAAGTGCATTCGTTTACATAATTTTGTTTATAAAATTAACAAACGTGTTAGAAAAACAAAGTTTTCCGATGTAACATCACTATTGAATCAATTTATGATCGTTTTAGTAAAAGTAGAATGTATTTCTGTGAATAAATGAATGAATAGTGGATTTGTTTGCATGATTTGTTTATAACGTTAACAAATATGTTCGAAAAAAGAGGTTTTTTGATGGATCATCACTATTAAATGAATTTAAAGTCATTTTAGTGGAAGAGGAGTGTATTTCTGTGAATAAATGGCCCAAAAGTACATTCGTTTATAACGATAATGAATTTATCAAATAATGAAGTTACCTAATCCGTCCTCACGGTGAGGACAATTTCAAACCAGTCCGATGAAAGCACGGCTCATTTCTTGCCTTAAATGCCTGAACTTTACATTGGATTATATAATTTGATTTGTGACGCCGTAAAATTTCAGATAAATTTTATAACTCACAAAACTTTGATTTTGATTGACTTTTTACTTGAATGTTTCTCAAACTCCTTGATTCACCTTTCGCGATTTCGGAAGCTGCACGGTATTTCGAGACTTGGCCAATCATTTACTTAGAACCTGTAATTTTGAGAACTGATTTCGCCAGTATTTTCCCCTATTTCGTGTAAATCCTGTTTTGGAGCCTAATTCGTTAAGAAATATGAAGTTAAGAAAACTGTGGATGCCTTTTTGAGAACCTAGATGAATTTTGATCATTGTGACCTTCTGAATGTTCCCGCCATTCCCATCCTATTCTGACGTTGATGCGTTCAAGTAAAACTTCTGGTCGTACCTAAGAATTTTGAAAGAATTTCTTAATATTGGAGAAGCTCTATGTTGATTTACCATCTTTTGGACCGAATTAACTTGGATTCGATCAATTAATTTAGAAGATTACTTATTTGGAATTGCAGGTCATCATCTTTAAGAATACGGCTCTGAACTTGAAAAACAAGTTCTGAATTGTAGAACCACCAACTTTGAACTTTGCTTATAAAATTTACTTATAAAAACCAATTAAAACATTTTATGGATCACTTTCGTGTATTAGATGCTTCTACACTTAGTTCGATTGATATCGAGTTTATTTTGATTGTTTACGGAAAAATAAACAATTAAGTTTTGAAAATTGCCATTTTTTCACTTTATTTGTTGACACACAAGTAAGACAAAAAAAAGTCGAAAATCGGCTCATATAATTTTCTTTGGAATTTAGTTGAGAGCATTAAAAAAAAAGATAAAAATCCATTGAGAATTGTCGGCTCTAGGCTGTTTTGGAACAAATTTGCACGTTTTGCCTCAATGTGTAGCGCTTAAAAATTAAAGGATCAATTTCCTGAAACGGTGCCCCTCCAACTTTTTCGTCTTAGTGACAGAAACTCACTGGAATCTTTCCAACTTGTTGAAAATAAATGTTACTCCAGCTGAATCCAAGAAAGTCATTTTTCCTTAATTCAAAAAGAATTCCTGTTTTCAACAGGAATTTTTTCATGATTTTCAAATTCATATTCACATTTGCTACCTAAAACAGTACACAAAAAAATGGCTACAAATTTTGCACCCATGTAATACATTTTTAAAACGTCTGAAGTTTTGAAGTCTAAAATACTTCCTGGCACCAGTAAAAAAAAATGTTGCGTTATTTATCTATAAATTTGAATTTTCGATTTTCTTATGGCATTCCTCACGTTTAAAACAAAATCTGTTATCTCTATCAAAAATCAGTAAAAGGCAATTTTGTGGAACATTCAGAAACTGATCATTTTGGTTTTTTGTATATTTATCGTATCTAGCGTGGTTCATTTGAAAGTTGAGTTTTTATTTTTCCCAGTTTTATTTTTCGTGGCTCACACCATGAATATTGGCATTAGAACACTGACTAACGAACTTGACCTGTCTTTCTGGACCAGAAAACAGTGTGCAAAAGGAAATTCAAATTAGAAAACTCCTTCGAAAGTTATCGCGTCGTCAGACAATATACAGACAAACCGAGAGACCGGCAGACAAACAGAAATTACAGTAAGAACCATTTTTTCTGACTCGGGGGGTCTCAAGAAGTCGAGAATTGACGAAAACCGGATAAGTCTAAATTTACATGAATCTAATACCTTTCATCATAAATGATGGGAATGTGAAAGAATGCTTCTTCTTCGAAGAGGAATTACCCTGTTTTCCCTACAACTGAACTGCTGAACGACTATGATCCCTGTATATCCTACAGGTTAAGAACCTCTTTAATTCAACTTTATATCGCGATTATGATTTTTATATTGCTGGACTCGCCTAAAAGAGCTGTATCCAATAGTGTTAATGAAAATTAAAGTCTTTTATAATAGGGAAATGTAAAGAGGGCGCAAGTCGCTAAAAATTGAAGTGAAGCAAATGTGATACACCGTAAAAGGGCGCATAATACTCTCGAATGGGCGTATCTCA
>JAUMHM010000079.1:14059504-14079588 GCA_032362435.1 Melikaiella ostensackeni
AGTCGATTATAGCGGTCACATGTATCCTGTTCGCTATTTCGGTCGATTCTACTATCCCGCTAATCAAATCCGCCTCCGTTATTTCCTCTTGGATTACTTTGATTCTTTCAAGATCCTTGGTAACCAAGTTAGGAAAGCTCCGCTCAAAATCCATCAAGTCACATGCACAACTAGGCGGTAAAATATCGGGATCATCGTATTTTCCGTTTGGCTGGTAGCATTTCCAGTTTCTGGTTTCGAATAGGCAATACAAACTATCGTCACTGCATTCTCGATACTCGAAATATTCGTTTTATCATCTGGCATATCCATATCATTTTCTGGTGGCATGCTAACGCCCCTTAAACTCTTCATATCAGTAATGGCCTGAACTGTCATAGTATTACTGGGACTCGAGTTTACCATAATTGTTTTTGAATATAAGTTACCGGTCTTGAGGTGTGGAGAAGCAGTGCAGACTGACCTCAATGCTTCTTCACCTCGTTTCCCGAGCACTTCAGGCAAGTCTTAATCGTGTAGCCTTTCGTTTTTCATGAAAAGCAGACCAATCTCCTGGGAGAGGCACAATCTTTTTGGAAGTGACCAGGCTGTTTGCAGTTCAAGCAAACAATCTGTTTTTCGTCCTTCATGCCGGGGTGTGGCCTACTGTGTTCAGCAGAAGCAGTAAAGCTCTGCTGACCACCCTCCTCCTCAGAGGTACCTTGCTGGGTTTGTTTGGAATCCTCTTTGGCTTTGTTCTTCCCCTTAGGCTGCTGGTTAGAATGTTTTTTACTCTGATTCTTCGTGTTAGTCGATAACGGCGAAACTCTATCGACTTCTTCCTTAATCGCGGTGGTTGGGTTATTTTTGGTGCTTTCTGTTGTTTCGGTGATGGCTTGTAGGCGAACCCCGAAAGGACCAGCTTCTGCCTATCGCCGCGAGTTGATCGAAGGATCTCAAATCCGAACGGCAAATTACATCATTATGTTTGGGTAAAATACCCTTATACGTATAGTCTAGTTGTTCTGGTATAAGCATTTCACCATTTAATTTACACATAAGGCCCTGTAAGAACGTTAGATTGTCCTCAATACTTTCGTCTGAGCCTTGCATACGAGTTTGAATTTGATCTCGGATACTATTTTGAGCGTCATTATTGCTAAATTGTTTTTTGAAATATGATTCGTATTGTGCCTAAGTGTCGTATCGCTTCAATCGCTTTACGCTGCGGAACCACTCGCTTGCAACTCCTTTTAACATGTTCGACATTAATCGTAAGAGCTCGCTATCGGTCACATAAGTAACACCTCGACAGTATTCTGAATCCATTAAAAAGCCCTCTACGCGTGAACTTCGACTGCCATCAAAAGTAATTTTGCACTGGTTTGAAATTTTTCAGAGATTCCTAGGACTTTTATCTACTCTGCTGAAATCATTACCAAAATTTTCCCTAGTGTTCGGTCTACCGGTTTCTTTATCGCTAATAGGGTTACGATCCCCATTACTATAACGGTTACTATATTTTTCGCTGTTTTCGTACCGTCCACGATTTTCTTCGGCTTCTCTGAGTTCCCCCTCGTAATGTACGAACTTTTCAGGTTCAATTGACCGGCGATCACTTTTAGATAGTTTAGCATAAATTTGATCACCAGTCAAGTTGAATTTTGAATCTACAGAGTTGGGGACAATCCTTCGTTTAGGTAGTGATTGTCTGTTAACCTCGGGGTCTTTTTTGAAAAGTTCCTTCGCAGGGGTTCGAATTGGTTTGTTTGAAGGTTTCAATTCCCCTTTTTGCGGTCTAATATTGTTTTCAAATGAAGCAAGTAGCGAGCTGTCAGCATTGTTCGAAGTTTGCAAGGGAATGAAAGTGCTGTTAGCTCGCTGCGAAGATTCCAAATCAGTTAAATGAATCATGATTTCGTTTTCTGTTCGGATTTCCTCGACATTCGGTAAAGTGGTAGCACGTAACTCATTTTCATTTAACGTAAAGTTGCCCAATTGTGATCTTAAAGTTTCCTGAATGCCGAAGATGTCTGAAAAGTTAAGGCTTGCAATGTTTGCATATGCAAAAGTCATTGCAAGTTCTGTCGGATTAGGGAACCTAGAGGGGACAACCCTTGGAGATGGAGTACCGGCTTGCCTAGTCGCGAAAGTGACTTGGCTATTTGTGCCGTGAGTTACTGTGTTTTTCGTTGTTGTAATGTTATTATACCTTGTCGTCTCATTAGCCACGACGGAGGCAGGAGTATGAACCGATACCGTAACTACTCTTAAGGGTTAAACCTCTTCCTGACTACTCTCATCCTTCCCTAAGTCTGACATAACATCCACATCGCGATGAGTTGCATTTGAGGTTAGTTCCGAGTTCGAAGAACGATACGAGATTCTTTGCAGCCTAAAAATATATCTACGTAACATATCGCATTTTTCGGCGCCAGAATCGATTGTGTTGAATTCGGCAAGGCTGAGGGCCGCATCAATATCTGCCTCTGTTAATCCAAAAAGCCATGTTATAACCGCGTCCGCTATCACAAACAACGAAAATTCTCCAGGGAGGGACATTTTAATGAATTTCCGAAACTCTACTCAGAATGAAAGTTTTCTAGTTCCAAAGGGGGGGGGGGAACAAATTCATTTCGCACTGAAATTTCCATTAAAACTTCCATCCACAAGAAAAGTTCTATTAACAATTATTCCACTTTGTTTAATTCCAAAGGAAAGAGAAGAGGAGAACAATAATAAAGGTAGACTCGAAAGGAAAGGGGTTTTCCTAACCTAAAAAAATTCAGAGACCACATGTTTCTGATCAGTAACGGAAAGATCACATTCATATGAAATCAGAAGAAAATTTTACTCTATTTATAATTACAAGCATAAAAATTTCAAAAAAAGTGAAATTTCACAAAATTCTATCCGATTTCTAGATGAAAATAACTAAAGTCACAACATTTATTACGAAGTCTATTCATTATCTGATCAAAATCTCAACATTAATACTGAAATCAAATTGCTACATCTAAAATCCATAACACCACTACCGAAAGAGAAGTATAAAAATTACCGGTCAAGGCCGCGGTAAAATGCCCCAAATATTGCCACTTCACTTGAACCGTGGTCGTTTCCCAGAATTTTATTATCTACACAAAAAGCACCGACCACGAGGCGTGACGCGAACACGGTACATTTGAATTCCCGTGAAGATTCTCTACTTGGGGTTTACAGTATATTGAACAGAGGAAGTCTGAGAATCAAGCAGACTGGCTTTCTGTATCTCAAAATTCGTTGAAACCCGGGCACGAAATTGTTGAGCGGCACTTAAGAGGCTTGGCCGATCGTTTTGGCGGCATTACTCGATTTTCTAATTTCCCTCATCCGCCAAAACCATTCACCAGAGAATAAACACGTTACCATACCTTACAGAGCTCTACGATTGGTACATTATCCATGGCGATTTCCTCAGTTACATTTTTCGACAAAATTCCAAAATTTTCCATAAAATTTCTCGAATTCAAGACAGTAATAGTTATCTCTTTTCGGTGAACCAAGTTTATCCGTGTACATTCGGAGCGAGAGTGAATAGTCGTGCGCAGAGAGTTTCCAGGTTCGCTCGTGGCTGACGTTGGTTAGAACCAATGAGCGTGTCTATTCTATTCGCCCGGCTCCGTGTCATCCGCCAATCGCAGCATCATACACTAATCGTGGTCTTCATCTTGGGCAGAAGCGTCATGATTTTTCTGGCGGCAAAATATGCAAAAGAACATAGTTAATAATAGCACCACACGGTTCTGAGCGAGTTCCTCTTTATGTTGTGCTTTCTACACTCAGAACCCTTAGATAGAAACTTATAAAAGGGTTAAATTTCTGAAACCTGCCAAGTGCCTGAAGCCTGTGATTGGTGGATCGACTCTTTCCCATGCATGCCGTAACTCAAGTTTTCTCCTGTTCCGCAGAACATGGCGTCTTTTATGTACTATCTATGGGACAGACAGAGACCAAGTAAATCGGGCCTCATTTTCGCGCAACGTGATTGGCGCTACTTTTTGCCTCGACCAACATGGTGGTAAGCGTGCGAGGGCCCATGAGACAGAGAAGAATATGTCGTTTGCGAAGTTATTCCCTTTCTTTATATTCTGTAGTAGGACAACCCCGGTGCTTCAGGGACGATGTGGTGTTGACTGATGCTGCTCTGTTGACATTATCGCTTTCGTACGAAAGTAGACGATAATATATAAAGAAAGAACATCGAATGAATAAATATTCTCCTAACATGACAAAAGCGACTTCTTGGAGTTTGACCCACGCTTGAAATTTCCAAGCGAGAAGAGTTTGGAAGGCTAATTTCCGGTGCCGGCAAGAGGAGTTGTGTCCAGCAATTTCAAAATGACAGATCAAATTTTACCCTGACACATGTTTTCATAACAAACCTCTCTGCGGTCTTAATAGCAAAGACCTCCACTATAAATTCAACATATACTCACTGGTGAAGGCCTTCAACAGACCTATCATTATCAACCAGTCCGATGGAAAATCATTTGAAAATACATCAAATAATAACGAACAGTACGATGTTTAAGACGTTGAATAAATTACAATAAAATTGAATAAGAGTCAGCTTCAGAAAATAATGATTTTATTCGGCAGTAGCTCATAATTTTCATATTAACGTTGCTTTTTCTCATCATTAGATCTAAGAGTTTTGTTACTGCTCAATAGTAAGGAAATTTATATTACTGGTTACAGTCTAGATATGTAGCTGTAAAGCGACGTAGATATTAGGGTTTGACATCTCCAATTTGAAATTCAACATCTTAGATTATAAGAATGTACTAATATATTTTGTGTTAACCAGCAATGCCTCATACTCGTATATTGAACAAATAATTAAATGGGTGAGTGTATCTAAGGGGATCCTTTCCAGTTAGAGAAAATGGATTGCGCAAAATTATTTTTCAAGAATAGTAATTCACGGATCACTTCAGGGGTAGTTTTACTCGTACACCCAATCTGTTATAACTTCTTCTCTATTAATTCGGTTTTAATAAAAATTAATATGCAATGAGTTTTGGGTGTTCTAGTACCACATTTAATCTCAAAAATCCGAAAATCAAAATGGTGAACATTTTGACTTCATTTACTTGACTTTAGTTACTTTTGTGTATTTGTCATGTGTTCGATTGTGGTTGATTAATACTCTAACTGCAAAGCAGATCATATCTACAAGTCGCATCAAAAAAAGGTTTCGGAAATAAAATAGCCTCCGTAGATTAAAAGGCTTCACAGATGAAAAAATGCATACACTTTTTAATGTTATAAACAACTTGATGGGGCTAAAAAATTTCTTTGTAACGTATTTAGAGAAACAAGCACTTTTTATAATATATTATGATCATAGTATTTAAAATTATTTCATCAATCTCTAGAAAGCGAGGCTTCGGAGGTGAAACGGTATTTATACACGCGACAAAATAATGAATTCAATTATTCATTATAAAAAACTTTTCTACATATACACTCATCTCGCCTTACTTGACCACCCAACCTTTGGCGGGCTCCACAGTGGTTCACGCTTGAATGCTTCTGTCTCCCTCACTGTGCGTCTCTCGACGCCGAGTACTCAAAGTCTTCGCTTGGACAGTTAGTTCCGTATCAAAAGTTGTTTACATATCGACTCTCTGGGCATATACTTTTGCACATGTGCCGTGTTCAGAGACTTGTTATGCGGTCGTGAGTGTTGACTTACTCGTCGCATTAAATCCAGTTGAAACCAGATTTTAATAGCGTCCACTTCGTGGCCTACCAGACCCGAGGCTGGCTAAGTAACGGGAATGAGTGTATTAACTAATGTGGGTGGGTCACGTCTGCAGAGCTCTGAACTTCAATGACATGCATAATAATGCTTCATCTATATTCTTTTAAGCATACTAGAACAAGATAATGCAATATCATTCTCTTTTGAGGCAAACCTTGAGACAAAGTTCAATACTCTTATTGTAAAGAAGGCTTTGCACTGGAAATTTACTAGGTACCTAAAATTGCAGCTATAAAGTTATATTTTGAGAGCATACCGCTCATGAATTCAAAAACTACTTGAGGTCAAAATTACCACAATGAAAATTTTCAACGAATGAAAATGAATAGTGACGAAAAAAATAACTGGGACGTCGAAAAGATGCTTTTGAATAGAATGACCCAGATATGATATGTAATGATATCTTATAGATGTTGTGTGGTAATATCCAAACTTTTAATATTTTTCTTAATATGTAGTTTTCGCAATGTATAAAGGTAGGAATATTTTCCACTTACGAGGTTCTAGCGTCTCCATATAAATGTTGTCTCGAACTGGAATTCTTACAAAAATTTGCGGGGTTATTGCAATGATCGGCCATATTGGGCAACGGGAACGTCGAATCCTAAGACGTGCTATTAAAATAGAGTTCACGCCTGTTTTTATATGAGCACAGATACTTTGGACAGCAGCAGGATTATTATTAGGGTAAGATAATACGAGATTGCTGATACTGAATTAAGGATGAAAGCCTGTTCAGGCACGTATACTTAAACGAGCTCATCTGAATTAGGTTGTTTATGTCTTGATCGACTGATCCATCTATATAGAAAGAACTAGGGCTTTAGTTTTGTTTCTAATCATTTTCTCACAAACTCATCTTGAACTTCAGCTTGGTTTTCTGTCATGGACAATGTCAAAACTGAAAAACAATCCAAATGCTTCTAATGTTCGTATTGCTCAATATGAACGAATTGTCGTTCAGTTTTGCGTGAACATTTTGACGCCCAGTTTAGATTCAAAATGAAATTTTATTTTCTTTTGTATAGGAACACCATCTAGTAAAGGTTGTGATGTCTAGTATGAACATGGTGTATTTCTGGAAAGTGCATATATTGTAGACACCTAGTGTTATTAGAGATTTCATGAAATGTCTACACAGTTTCAGAACTGATAGTGGATTGTGTATCGGCAGCTGCACTATCTGTCTGAAATGTTTAGCTGTTTCATAAACTGTGAAAATACCTTCAGACAGTTAGTGTAATAGATCAGTGTTTCACCATCTGCCTTGCTATTTTAGCCATTTCATGTAACAACTATGTGCTAAGGAGCACATAGTGTAGTAAACTTTAATGAATAGAAATTTAAGTCATCGCCACTCAATCCTAGGTTTTAATAGTTTCCAAAGTAATTATAAGATAGTGGAAGCTTTGTAATTTGCATTTGGTCGACTTGATGGAAGGTTGATTCACCTTCAATGTTGCGGAAGGTGTTTCTGGCCAGAATATTTTAATGATTATTTCACTTTATGCCTGTTTTTTAAAAATGGTTTTTGGCCTCAGACATACGATGACTCTAATTTTTTAACTTCACACAGAGGAGGTCTGATTAACAGATATCTCTCGTTTCGACGCTCGATATCGCGGCATAGAATAGAATAATTATTAGAACATACTGACTAAAAACACCTTCAGATGCATCGAAGTTACGTTAACCTTCTATCTGGCAGCTCTATTTTACAGCTCGCAGTAAAATTTTTGGTACTTATTCTCCATGACACACGAAACTTGTTTTGAAAAATTTCTTTATCATGAGTGTCGATACAACAAATATCTGTTAATGAGGTCTCCTCTGTATGAACCTAGCATCGGAAACCGCGTTAGCATAACTTCAATGCCGGTTCTGTCTTTGAGCTGTTTGGCGGCGTACTTCCTATGTCCACTCTCTTTCTTCTCGATGATATTTTTGACCACCTCATAAGCCTTTGTCCACGCCTCCATTTCACTAAGTAGTCTGACCATCATATTTCACGGTGTGAAGTTTTTCTCTGTTTCTCTTCTGAACGTGTCTTTGTCATATTGCCCTCTTCTTGAAGCAAATAATGCGTGTTTGGCATCATCTGTTTCCTGAAAATAAAAACACTTGTCTATTTCAGATCTATTCCGATCAAACAGATACTCTCTGAAGCACCCGTGGACTGACAGCGCTTGCGTCAGGTAATAGTCGACTTCTCGTGGGTCTATCGATTCTGTCCCTAATGTTTGGGATCAACTTATATGTGCAGCATCCGTGTTTCCCTTGAGCCCACTTTTCCTGTCAGCGTTGCACTGCACTTGTTAGACTACGTCTCTAAGATGTTTTTGGGCCTCGAACGCTTGGCATGAGACCAGCTAGGGCTGTCGTTGTCTTTTCTGATGTGACGTTTTTTTCAGGTGTTCATCGAATGTCAATTTGGTGTCTTTCCATACTCCTATCTATTTCAGGGCCTTTTTCGGATGGATGAACAGATATTTCACCTTGAAGCTTATTGGGTCTAGTCTTTTTCTTGTCGGTAATAGAACTGCTTCAGATTTTCTCGTTGCTAGCTCAATTTTTCTCTTTTCTATCTACCATACTATGAGCAAAGCAGCGTTGACGGAATTCATGAGCAGTTTTTTCGCTTCTGGCAATTCTTTCTTTTTCTGTATTCATCTATCTTTCTTTTTCTGAGCTCGTCTAGAATAATCCACCATGATGCACTGTTAAACGCATTCTCAATGCCAATAGTGATAAAATAGTCTCTTGCATTGTGTGGAATAGGAACCTGCCTTTTCCGCTTTCACTACTACTGCCTTAATGGCGTCAGTTGTCTGACTGCCCTTCTCTAAATCCCTACTGTTTGTTGGCTAGTTCTCATGTGCGTTTAATCTACTGTCTGAGCCTGCCCAATATAAGATATTCGTAGAGTTCGCCCGTAGCATCTAGTAGACAAATCATTCTAGAAGAACTAGTTTCTCTATGGTTTTGTCTTCTTGTCGCAGAAGAACGAGCTTCCCTTCTTCCTATTCCTTTGGAAAATCTCCTGTGGCTGCCAACTTATTGTAGGTTTAAAGTAGATATTCTAGCTTGCTTTGTGTCGCCTGATATATGATTCCCGACCAAACGTTTTCAAGTTCAAGCGCTTTATTTCCCTTCATTATTTCACTTGAAATTTTCAGTTTTTCCACTGTAAAGTCAGCGAATGTCACTGATCTGTCAGTGATGAAATTTACCGCTTCATGTGTAGGAATGAGGTGTCTTGCCACATATTCTGCAGCTTTTATTGTAAATTGGAGTTGAGGAGAGTGAGCCTTTTCCTAATTATTTGGTATCCTCTGCCCCATATATCCTTGTCCGCTTCATTGCCAACTCCTTCCCGCTGTTTCGCTTTGCTGCCTTCATGGACATTGTCCACTTTCTTTGCATTTTATCCATTTGATAGTTGCTTCTTTTTAGTGAAATAACGTTTGCTGAAGATTTCGAAAGCGATATATTTGTAGTCACTAAGTGATTCTTTGTCTCTCACTTTCCAGTTACTATTTCTATTCGTAATGTCTGCTATTGGTAATGTAAGGTTGAGTATTGACCCATAGTCTTTTCACTCGATGTTGGTTTTTCTCCCTATATTAGTACCAACAAGGTGCTGGGAGGATATCCATTCAGACATTATTTTGCCTCTCATTTCGGCTTTTTTCCTACCCCACTATGGCTCTTTTGTTAAGTTCACTTAGGACTTATCATGTTCGCTCCGATCTCTCCGGATGTAGCGAGTGTCACCCCTTCAGCTTGGCCGCTCCTGCTGCAGTTATTCTCAAGTATTCTCATTTTGAGGGTCCACGTCCGCTATTTTTTGTGATTCATCCACTGGAGTCTTCGGATGACTTCTTGTATTGCTAGTTTGGTGCCCTTCTATCCCACAGATCACGCAGGACGGTTCGTTTTGGCACTGAGATGCCTTATGTCCATCCTATCCATATTTCATTTTTGGATGAGTCTGAAGTTCGACCAGCTGATTCGGACTATCCTCTTCTGGAATAACTCAACAGCCAGGGATTCGTGTATAGTTACTGTCACGTGCTGCCTATCGCCGTAGGCTGGGCGGAGAGTACTCACCTCAATGTCCCTGGATTTCGTCTCACCTGCTCTAGAGATTGCTTCCTTAATTTCATCAACCTTCGTCACCACATCCAAATATCTAATGTGCAACACCTTTTCCTTTATGAGGATTGATGCCTGCGCTCCCGGTACTTTCTTTTCGAGCCTTTTCAGTTCTTTCATTTTATCAAAAAAGCCAACTGAGTGCGACATCATGGCTACGTCACCTTCTTTCCTCTTGTGTTTCTCAAGTCCTTCCCTGGCACCGAACTTCTTAATCGCTCTGCCTGACTCTTTGAAGCTAGAGTCGATCTTTGCACTACAGGGGAAAATATCTCCCCAGTCTACAGGTGCTTCCCAGATATATCTCTGCTCCGTAACTTTCTCGAAGCAGCCGAAGCTTTCCTCTTCGTTCAGTCGTTTTCTACGACTGCCTATCTTTTTCATCTTCTCGCATTCTTAACACTTATACATAGTCAATAATCCTCTTGTCTTTCAAAAAATCCATGCTCATATAAATAGAGGCGTCAACTCTGTTTTAATAGCATTTCTTCGGATTTGACGCTCCAGTGGCCCTTTAGGGTCGATTATTTCAATAACCCAGCAAATTTTTGTAAGAATCCAAGTTCGAGACACAATTTGTGGAAGTAAGCTGGAACCTCTTACGGTGGAGGATATTCCTAGCTTTATTCATTGAAGAGACTGCAATTTAAGACACATAGATGTTGAAGGTTCGGATTTTACCACGCAACACGTAAATATTATTACACATCATATCTGTATTATTCGACTCAAAGGGACTTCTTTGACGTCCTGGTTATTTATTTCGACACTATTCATTCTCAATTGTTGAAAATTTTCACAGTAATGATTGTGTCCGTGAGTTATAACAGTAAAAATTTTGTCACTGTTTCCATAAAATTAATGTATGTGGGAGCTTCAAACGTTTCATCTCCGAAGTCTTTTCGCCATGTCTCTGGCATAATTTTTTGCTTTTGTCGCGTTTTTTTTATTCACATGTCCTCGATTTTTTTTATCTATGAGCGGTACACTCTCAAAATATAATTTTTTATCTGAAATTTCAGGTACTTAATAAACTTTCAGCACAAAGCCTTCTTAACAATATGAAGGTTGAACTTTGTCTCCAGGTTTTCCTAAGAGGAGATTTATTATAAATTATCTTTTTTAACATGTTGAAAAGCATGTAGATAAAGCTTTATTATGCATGCTATTAAAGTTCCGAGCTTCAAGTTTATGTGCCACCCACATTAGTTAATATATGTAGAAGAGTCTTTTATAAAAAATAATTAAATTCATTATTTTGTCCCGTGTGAAAATTCCGTTTTATCCCCAAAGCCATGTTTTCTGGAGAATAATAAAATAATTTTGAATACTTTGACCAATTCAATAAATGACAAATACACAAAAGTAAATGAAATAAACTAAATGAAATTGAAATGTTTAACATATTGATTTTTGGATTTTCGGAATTAAATATGAATTTGAACACCCAAAAATCATTGCATATTGATTTTTATTAAATTTGAATTAATAGAAAGAAGTTATAAATGATTGGGTGCAAAACTCCCCCGAAATGAACCCCAAATCACTATTCGTGAAAAATGATTTTGTGCAAATCATTTCCTCTGACTGAGAAGGGTTTCTTCAAGTAGAATTACCCATCTTTTTTCTCATCAATGTATAAGGTATTACCGATTAACAGAAGATATATATATATATATATATATGCAGTGACGGGTTGAATCCCTCCAGGCGCTGAAGGACCTCAGACGGATCTTCCAGTTTACCCAGGTCCCACGCCGTAGCCCTTAACATCTTTTGAAGCATCTTAACCCCACCCACTTTAAGGTCTGCACCTTCCCAGGGTCTTGTATCGGCCACTATGTTCAGCAGTCAAGCTTTAGTCGCTGGGTCGGCTGTGAGAATATGAATATTAGTCCTCTGGGCAGCTGTCAGTCTGACTCCCGACGACTTCCTGTTCGCCGGCAGCTGGGCTGGCTTATGTCTCTTCGTAGGCTCAGCCTAAGCCTTAGTCTTCTGAGCCCTTTGCTCTCTTCAGGGTGTCTGTGCTGGTTGTCGGCGTTATTGTTGCTAATGTTCCAGCACCCGTAACCGCCATTCCCTGTAACCCAAAACCCATAACCTGCTGCGCTTGCCTCCTTAGATTTCTCATTGGAAAACCGTTGATGCATTTCCTATTTTGTGGGGACTCCTTGGCCTCTCCCGTCTCTATAGCCTCACTCAGGGGGACCGTCAATCCCTCAGCTACCAAGAGAGCCGGGTGCACAGTCGCTGCCTCAGTTTGGCTAGCACCTTTTTTCCTTTTTCTTCCTTTTTATTTTTATTGAATGATTTCATTTTGATCTCATGAGAAGCTAGGGAAATAAACGGTTCGCCCTTGTAGAGCCCCGCATGCAAGGGCAAGACTACATATTCGTTGAGGTGGTCGTCCGGTATCCCCGAGAAGTCGTTACGACAAATTCATACCCCTAGGTGTAAAAGTGCCAGGGGCACGATCACTCAACACCCCTGGCTTAGACGGGTGGTCACATTGAGTGAAACACTCAATGAATATTCGTTCGTGGGCCATCACACCAACACCAACACCAACGGAGGGCTGCTTTTTGGTCGCAATGCGGGCCGTAGGTCATTCCCGTCCAGACTCCAAACTGGGGTTGGTCTGGGAGGATCCTCGGTCCAGGGGTCCAGCAATACCCGCGTTAGCAAGGTTCTTTCGCCCTTCTATCATACTATAATCATCCATGCCCACTCACCGGAAAGCCCGTTTTTAGGGATCCTATCATTCATGTGCACATTCATGCAGGCCGTGGGTCGTTCGACACCATTGTATCGCGCGCTTAATCTTCCACACCAACTAGAATGTGATTAAGCCCCTAGGGGAGGTAGTTTTTTATCAAAATAATTTTTAAAATTTCCGACTATCATGTAAATTTTTTAGAAATAATTTTCACTTGGAAAATTTTCTCCATATAAAAGAGTTATATTATCGATGTGTTTATCTGATTCACACAGATGAAAAAGAGCTTCAGAGAAACTTGGTAAAATTCTATGTGCAATGCAAAAAAAATTAGTTTTTTTCATTAATGTTCATGTAGAAATATTTGTTTTTTTTTCGAAGTAAATTTTCAGTTTGTTTTATTTGTGCAAAGTTTTATAATCATGGTTTTACTGTTTTTCATTCATTGTTATTCGTTTGATGTACGTAGAAGCGTTCTTATAAAATTCAAAATTTATAAACTCATTTTTATTTCAAAATCTTTCATAAAATGTTGGAAAATTTACATAAAAGATTCCCTTTTAGAGGTAAAATGTTTCCTTTAAAAATAATTTTTGCTCCGAACATTTTTTCGAAACATCGTGTTCAGTTTTTTAATCAAAATAATCTTCATTTTGGAAATTTTCTGAACGTCAAAGATATATGATATCGATTTTTTCTTTGATTCATACAGAGCGGAAAAGAATGAGTTTTTTGTGGAAAAGCATTCGCTTTAAAATATTTTTATTGAGAAGAAAATTTTCAGTTTTTATTTCAGGTAAGGAAAAAGGTTTTTTTTTAGATAATATTTGATAATAAATAACAATAATTATAATAATATTCAACGTAAACAGTGATTAAAGATACATAACATTTATAGGAGTAGTTTTTATAAAAAAATTATATCTACATAGAAGAAATATAGTACTGTAGAAACTTGGTAAAATTTTATGTCTCATAAAAAAATAATTAGATTTTGCGTTAATGTTTTGATATATTCGACAATGTTTGTATACGTAGGAACCTTTTTACAAAACTTCAAATCTGTAAACTAGTTTTCATTGCAAATTTTTTTTTAAATCGTTGGGATATGTATATAAAATGTTGTAAATTTTGTTTAGGCAGTGGACCAATGATGTTAGAGAAACTAGATAAAATTTTGGGATCAATGGGAAAAAATTAGTTTTTATGGCAAAGTCTTCTCCTAACCATAATTTTTGCTCTGAATAATTTTTTAGTCTCTAAGTATTCAATTTTTGGAGGATTTTTGCATTATATTTCATTTGAAAATTTTTTGGCAATCATATGTGAGGGGGAAATACATTTTGAATTTTGAAAGAAGAGATAAGTTTGAAGACTAAAACAATCTTTCCATGTAGACAATAATGTTAGCGAATTTTCGTTGTTAATTGTGAAAGAGGAAAAAATGGTTATTTTACTTATTATTATTTTATTTTCAAAGTTTCTTTGCATGAAGTTTGAACGCATGCATATATTAAAGTACCTGCTTTAAGCGTTAGAATAATATTCCATATTAGTCATATTTTTGAACTTATGAGCAGAACGAAACATCGCAATTGTGTACTATTTATTGCACGTATACTCCTATCAAAATTGCTAGACATAAAGTTAGTTTCAATAGAGATTTTTCAAAAGAATTAGTGTCTTGTAATCAAAACTTCTAAATTTGAAATTAAAAAAGTTGGAGAAGAATTACATAAGTCGCTTTATTTATTTTAATCGCTGCTTATTATACGCAATACTTATTTTCCCATAACTGTTTGAGATAGAAAGAGTCATAGAAACACCAGAGCGTGCATGAGACGATGTATGGATGTAACGGAAGCAATAGATGTATGCAAAGATAGGGATGTATAAAGGACTATTGTTCATAAGAAGGAGAGTGATTTCCAAAACAGAAGATTGTGGATACTTATGGGCGCTCGTGAAGATATTTGCTTAGTGGAGTAGTATAATGGCTTTGTGATGCTCTTCACCTGGGATAGTGCTAGAGAGATTGATCCATATAAATTCCTTGATCCCCGGTAGTACAACGAGACTAGAACCGGATGAGCTACGCTCACGCTCAGAGGAATTTGGCTTAATGGTATAATAATAATAAAAAAAAGACATGCGGCTCATTACAATTCATATTTTTGGTTCATGATTTTTAATTTAAATATGCATATTTGAGGAGGTGTGCAAAGAAAATTGTTATTAGGAAGCATTACACATCTATTCCACTTACTGGGATGTCTTCAATAAACATTTGAATTAATTTTTGGTTCTTGAAATGCAATTCATATAAACATGTGAAAATACTATTTTGAAAATTTGGCGTATATGAATTGTTATTTTAAGAACACAAATATAATTTAAATGTATACTAAAACCTCTCAGCAAGTGGAATATATGGATAACGCTCCTTTATATCAATTTTCTTTGCATATCTACGTAAGAATGCATAATTAAAAGAGATATATTAACAAAAAATACTTATTTAAATGAGCCGCATCTTTCATATTCTCTATAATTTTGCGTTGTCTTCTTCCGTTTTCGAGAAAAATTTATTTTTCTGTGAAAGCTGACGAATTCGCGCCACAGAAAAAACTGGGTGTAAGAAACATTTCAGGTAATCGGTGAAACGGTATTACAGCAAGCTTGTTAATTGAGGCTAGGGTAAACTCACCATAGGACTCGAAGATTTCTCCGAAAGACTTTGCTAGTGGTAGCGCTTTCCCTACTAATTGGAGAATGCAATTTCAGATTCGGAGTTATTTTTTTTGAACACCCGCTAAACTCATGTCCCGAAAGCAACTGGAAGTGGGTACATTTCATATTCGATGAATAAATATAGCACGTGCGCTTATGACACTCGCCAACTTAAGATGCGTTTTTCTATAAGGTCTCGTATAAGGTCTTGATACCTTTCCCCCTTTTCCTTTTGCTTTATTGTGATGTTGGCGTCGGCCGGAGCCAAGAGTTCGATCACGAACATCCTTCGTTTTTCTTTGCGGCAAGTACGATGTCAGACCTCAAGTGTACAACTTTCAGCCCGAACTCGGAGTTCAGGCAAATATTGCACAACTTGTTCTCGACAATTGAGTCTATTTCTCTGAGAGCGTTTGTGTGGATCGGGCCTGTGAAGATACGTCGTTCACATAAGAGTGGGACGCCCGGATAGTATGTGCCATAGGCGCTCAGAATGTGCACGGAGGAGTCCACGCCCGCCTTTACGGCGTCAGATATATAAGCGCGGAACGGCCGAGTCGATATGCAAGCTTCCTACATATGCATGATCTTACGTGTGGCGATATTGAGGACCGTGAGTTGGTGCTTCATCCACGGAACCACCCCAAATGAAGAGAGTAGAACCGGGACGGCAAGCATGCTAGTTGCAAATATCTTGTTCAACGCAGACAGATTCGAAGATCAGATCTGTATAAAGAGACGCTTGTATCTGCTTCGGAGAGCCTTCTTCACTGATGTTACATTCTGAATGCGGCTCGCT
Organism: Melikaiella ostensackeni; assembly: GCA_032362435.1. NCBI lineage: Eukaryota > Metazoa > Arthropoda > Insecta > Hymenoptera > Cynipidae > Melikaiella > Melikaiella ostensackeni. The sequence goes on from JAUMHM010000079.1 coordinate 14,075,693, forward strand.
GGCACACCTAGGTATAGGGCGGTCTCTCGAGTGCCAGGGTATCCAATAGCGTTCTTGTCCACTCGTGTGTATCCCTCCACGATATCCCAGCATTATCTGTATCCCAGATAATGCTGGGATACAGCATCCTTGAGATGCTGTATCCCAGAAGCATAAATCTTTAAGTCATCCATATGAAATATATGATTGATCTTATGCTCACTATTATTAGATCTGCTACAGAGATACCCATGAGAATAGCGCAGTGCGAGAGATAGTGGCAGAACCCTGATGCAAAAAGAAGAGGGCTCATTGTGTCACTTTAAAGGCACCTCTCTGGAAAGTGACACTATTAGTTGTCACACGATGTTTTTCAAATGAGATGGTAAATCTGGTTTTCCAAAGAGGGATCAATCTCTCTATTCATCCCACCATGTGTGGATGAACCTTTAAGCTGTCCAGCAGACAGGTGATAAGTCTATGAGAGGTTGAATCAAAAGCTTTCTGGTAATCAATCCATGCCATCGACGGATTGCGATTGTAGGCTGCAGCGTCTTTGCAGACGCTCCTGTCGATTAACAGGTTATCCTGACAACCTGCTACGCCTCTTTTCGATTCACCTTGTTTGCAGATCTCTCTACTCACAGGTCCAATTGACCAAAAAATCCTGTCGTTCAGGAGAGCTGTAAATATTTTATACAGCGTGTTCAGACAAGTTATTGGACTGTAGTTCCTTGGGTTGTGCATATCGCCTTTCTCCGGTATGGGTACAGTGCATTCTAATACCAGCCACTGCAGAATGGGTGACTCCGACTTTAGATACGAGGTGAAGATCCGGACCAGATGTTGGTGTGTAGAAGTGAATTTTTTCCACCAGAAGTTCATGATACCACCCGTTACGTGAGCAGAGAAGTTCTTTGTACCCCTCAGTTCTTTCTCCATCTCTTCGGCAATGATTGGTGGACATTGTTTTTCGGACGTTATGAGGTTGTTGCATGGCTCCTTGAGGCGCATGATCTTCTCAGTGTCTTCATGCAATGGGTGTTAAACTTCGTAAATCTTTCTCCAAAGAGTTTCTATCTTTCTGAATGTAGGCGGATTATTAGCAGAAACAGGGGAATAGCTGAAGAGGCGTGATGGGTCAGCAACAAACTGTTGAATCTCCCTGACCTATCCCTCCCTCTTCTGCTTCTTCTCCTGGGTTAAGACAAAACCCGCATTTTGTCAACAATGTACTGCTTGATTGTCAGCAGCTTTGACTTGTTTAATGTGTGTTGGTGGATCCTCAGTTCATGAGCGAACATTTGGACCCTCACAGTAAAAGACTTACCAGAAGTTACGTAGTTAATCACACACGGAATACGGGACGCGTTCTGTCTAGCCAAGCCAATTTTCTTTTTCAGTTGATGCAAGCGCCGTTTGGTCTTTTGCTCTATCGTAGGCTTCACCCTTAAATTTGAATCGGTCAAAGCTCTTGCCGCATCATTATCTGAACAAGTGATGGTCTAGAGGTCGGACTTCTCCGTGAGATCCTCACGAGGGGCGTCATCTATTTCTGCCAAATCTTGGGGCTTCTTCGTCTGCGGCTTGTTTTTGCAGCGGTTGGAGAAGCGTTCGCGTATATACAGGTAATATCCTGTTTGCAAGAGGTTGTCGGCGGAGTTTCGCAACCTCTGTTGCAAAACGTGCGCAAGCTCTGGGTGTTCCGCGCATTGTGACTCCTGCGAGCAGGGATAATGCTGGCATCGTAGCAATCCTGCAAGTGATCTCTGAGTCGATCCGTCCACTCAAGACGTCGACCGTCTCGCCGATCCGTCATCGTGTCTTCATCCAAATTATTTGCAGCATCCCAAACTCTAGGATGGTCAGCACTGTTTTGCGACCCATTGTCGGTTGCTCTGCGCGTTCGATCGTTTTAAACCGCATTCACAACTGGGTTGAGAGTTGTCATAGTTCATCTCACGAGCAGCTAGGGAAAGGATTTGTCCACCCTTGCAGAGCCCCGCATGCAAGGGTTAGGTTACATACTCCAGGAGGTCGCTGGGTATATCAGAGACACCGTATAGGACACCTCTCCCAGGTGCCATCCAGCTTTCGGCACTGTTGTTTACACCTTGGCTTGGAGGTTCACAACCAAAATGGTAGTACTTTTTCCTCTCATGAAGCCGGATTAAAATTTGGTATAAATACTCGCATTTTCTTCCAGAGCTGATAATCCAAGACACATCTGATATAAAAAAGGAGATTTGTATACGGAAGAAAAAGTGCTCGAAAATCTGCTGGCCATGACATGGTTATGAAAAAATTCTTCATATTTTTGAAGACTTGAATTGAACAGTTTCATGACTTTAAAACAAAGCACTTGAGAACGAGTCAGAAAAACAGACCTGACATCAAAATCTTTTAAAGTTAGCTACAATAATGTGAAAAGTGCTCACATTAAAGTCAGAAGTTTCTTTTCGTGAGAAATAATGAAAGGCAAGCTGGATTTTTCATTAATTGAAACTACATAAAGAGGTCTCTTGCCTTTTCCCAAAGAGTTTTGAACTGTAGAAAGAATTTTATTTTTCAATTGATTTCTGTGGGTAGTTTTCAATTGTATGAACAGATGTAGTTAGGAAAAATTAGTCGCAATATTTTTATACTGCACTCATCTCCCGTAACTGTGCCGCCCGTTTTTGTGCTGACTTCTCGGTTGTTCACGTTTGAATGCTTCTGTCTCCTCTCTTGAGCGAACCTTGACGCCCAATACTCAATGTCTTTTCTCAGAAACTCAGCGATGTATAAGAAGTTATTTATATCGCGACTCTCTGCGCATATACTTTTGTACGTGTGTCGGGTTAAGAGTTTGAAAATTGTTGTCGAAGGCTCTCTTAGATGAAAAAAACACTTACAAATTTTCCAACTGACATTTTCAAATTCAAGGACAATTGAAAAGTTCACAGGATTAAAAAAATTTGAACAAATAGAAAAATCCCACCCGAGTAACCTATGTGAAAACATTTCGTCTTGGATTTGTCTCCAAGACGTCTCATTTTGTCTTCAAGACATTGAAGTCTAGCTCCGACTCATGAGCCAGACTTCATAGACATCAAATTTTGTCTCAAGTTCATGGTTATAGCTCACAGAGTCAACGTGATAGGAAGTCGTCTTAAGACATCAAGATTTCTGTTATGTCTTTGCTAAACACCAATCAAAAGGGACCAGATAATCTGTACTTAAATTTCAAAATGGCTTTTTTGTTGAATATTCAAAATAGCTACTTAAAATTAAAAAATTATAATTTGTGTGTTTTATGACGATAGCCATCTAAGATTTGCTTCAAAAATATTGATATTGTAGTCTTCTATGAGGATTTCCTCAGCCGTAAGCAACACGAAAAAACGGACCAAATTTTCGGAATTTTAACCAAACAAGTGGAATAGTAACAACGAATGGAATAAAGTGCATTGATTGTATAATAAATTTACAAAATTATTGAAACATAAAAAAGGATTAGCTTTAAGGATGGTATAAGGATGATCCTTTTCATCAGGGCAGGTAGGCATGGGAAACCTTTTCCCTGGTTCAAGATATAAATAAAGTCTGGCTGCGTCTCATAAGCTGGACTTTAAGAATATCTTCAACAAGTCTTCAGAATGTCTTGATTAACTGTAATCAAGACAAAATCCAAGACGAAATAAGGTCATTTACACCGCCCCCCCTCCAATCGTATTTTAGAATTTCTTAAGCTCACTGAATTGCGCCGCAAATGCGCTCATATGCGCCATCAATGAGAAATTTTGCGCCACAAAACCCTAAAAGTTATAGCCAGGGTTACATGAGGTGGGCTGGAGACACGCTTGCCCCCCCCCCGTTTGAAAAATCAAATTTTAGATTATATGACCTTGAAGAACTTCAAATGCGCCGATATGCGC
>JAUMHM010000079.1:14094632-14109918 GCA_032362435.1 Melikaiella ostensackeni
GTTCTTTTTCTGTTGGTGCTCTTGATCATCTTACAACATCAGTAAATGGCATGGTTTCTATTACGTTCAAATCAATTCACAGTGAGCGTAAACACACCCTTAATTTCTTGATCGTTCCTATTATCACAGATTTAGTCCCTAATCAAACAATACCTCGACAGTGTCTCAAGACTCCAAAAAACATTTTGCTTGCTGATCCAAGCTTTCGCGTACCCGCTTCAATTGATATGCTCATTAAAGCCGGAGTAACCGTATCCTTTTTTTTCAATCGGCTAAATTAATTTGTCTCAAGATAAAAACGATCTTTATTTGCAAAAAAACTCGATTAGGATGGATAATTGCTGGCGATTTAGAATTTTCGAAGGAAGCGATAGCACCTAAAAGTTTTGATTGCCTACTTACGGAATTAAAAACAACGATAGATAAATTTTGGTCTATCGATGAAATAACAGATCAGTCTCATTTTTCTCAAGAAGAGATAGAGTGTGAAACTCACTTTAAACAACATGTAGTGCGAGACGATGACGGGCGATTTATCATAGTATCGCCTTTCAAAACATCGCCTGAGTTATTCAGAGAATCTAAACAGAACGTTCTTGAAAATAATCCGAAATTGGAAATGCAATATAATGCTGTAATTTAAGAATATTTGGATTTGATTCATATGTCACAAATAAAATCAAATCAAGATTCTAAGGGTTTTTACTTGCCTCATCACGCGATTATTAAAGAATCCAGTACTACTACGAAATTAAGAGTAGTATCTAATGCATCAGCAAAAAACACAACGAAAATTTCTTTGAACGAAATATTATTGGTCGGTCCTACCATTCAAGACGATCTTTTTTCCCTATTAAGGTAAATGTCCCAGTTTAGGCGAGTGTAAGGATTTGGGCGGCGTATTTTGCTTGTAAAAGTATTTTAAATCTTATGAATTGAGAAAAGTTCCTAATATCGCACAGTTTGAACATTTTTTCATCAACATTTTGTCTGCTCATCAATATAAACAAACAATTTTTATTGAATAATGGAGAATATTTCATGCTGTTCCGATGAACCTATTTGGGTGAATGAATTTTTCCTCTGACCCAGTTTGGGCGAATCGAATGTCCTAGTTTGAGCGAGCGACACCATGTTTGATTTCCTACAGTGGTGGGATGTCGTGATTGATACTGAGACCAAATTCACGCTGTCCCGAATATGGCGGGAAGAAATGGCTGTCACATTGTCATTGTAATCGTTTCGCGTACATTTTTATCAATTATTCAACACAAATGTTTAAAAAAACACGCGTCATGACAGGAGAAAGCTTTAAGAATTGAGATATTGTGCTTGTTATCTAAAAAAAACGCATAATTTTTATGTAACCTTGTTGTTTGTAAACACTCACCCACACTCCTCCAACCGTTTTTTCCGTCCGTATTAAGGAGGCAGGAAACATACGAATTATGCATTAACTTTGAGTTATATTGACTAACAAGCCGAGAGTAATGTTATGCTCGATCAGTCACAGATGGCGACGCGCGTGAGTATTTAAAGTTTAAACAGTACGAATAAATAATAAAATTACTATAAAACCTGCATCAAAAAGATATTTAATCCATTCTAGAATGTGATTCAACTATTGCTAGTGTCATTAACTTTAAGATTGCCACGGATTTACCTATAGTATCTAAGAGTTAGCCCAAACTGGGTCATTCGCCCAAACTTGGACATTTACCTCAAGTAAAAAATAAAATATAAGATAGAATATTTTCTTTCATTGGAAGTCTTCGAACGCAGGAAAATGGATCATTTATCCGTTATATCTACATGTTATACAAATCTTATACCTGCCTGCAAATTCAATAATCTCAACTAATCTTTCGAAATATACCTGAGAACCTTCCAAATTAACAGATCACTCGGTCATTTAATGAGAAATGGGCCTGAAGCTCTAGATTCTCCAGAACAATTATTATCGGTAATGCTTATACCCTGGACTCTGAATTTGACGGAATATTCTGGGCAGTTCCGGATATATTTTGAAAATGTAACTTGATAATTTGGGGCCTGAGACAACAATGTCGATATCACTATTCAATATTATTTTGTGCTGAATCGCAAGTACTCTTTATAGTTGCGTCAGGTATAGAGAAAGCTGGAAAATACTGCTTTCTTCGGATATCACTTTTATAACAATAATTTTTGATATGTATCCGTAGATTGAAATTTCAATTTGTACATATCTTGTAAATTCACCTTTGCAAAATCTTTTTTAATTATTGGGTCAGGATACGGAAGCTCACTGGTGAAATTTTCTGATTTTCACTAATTTTCGGTGAATTTGTACTGATTGAAATTGCGAAAAAAAAACAATTGATTCTCAGTGAAATTTCACTGATTCAAGTTGAGAGAGTCCAATTTGTATATTTCCAGTTATATACTTGAATTTCAACTTTTCAATTTGGAAGCTTACTAATTAAAAAATTTTCCCTTCTACACCTCGCGTCGCGTCGTTGTATGAGGGTTAGAGTAAGACCACGTTTTTAAATTTTTCAGTAAATGGTATTAACATATTTAGAACGTGACAAAGTATCTACAAATGTTCAAATATACATTTTTTGGGATATGCAACTTATAAATCATAAAAATTATTATTTTAAACTGTTGATGTTAATTAAGATTCAGGATTAGATTGTGCCAAAAAAGAGGAGTACATATCAATGAAATGGAGATTATGATGATCACCTCGATTATCACGCTGATCCACCATGATAATGCTTTCTATAAAGTTTCAATCCAATTTAATTTCAGGAACTAGAAATGAGTAAGTCTTACGGAAAATCCCGTAATAGTAGGCAGTTCGTTCACAAAATGAATTAAATATATGGATTTAGTCTGACTATAAATTTGCCTTCTATTTTTTAACATCTAAAGTTTCAGAGGAAGATTTTTCTTGAAAACTTAAGATTTTAATATTTTTTTAAATCACGCAACCTCCTACTGTAGTCTTAGCAAGTTTTGCATGTCCTTCCTTCCTCCAAAAATCCCAAGTAAATTCCCGTTTCGTCTTGGAAACTTCTTCATTAAACACACTGGAATTTCAGTTTTTTTTTAAATCTCTATTAATTTATAAACAAATTTACAGATTACAAAATGAATCATATGATGTGCCTCTCGCAGTCTTGATCTTATTCACTATTTTGTACTGTTCATTTTTTTGTTTCTGACTTTAAAATATTTGCATTTTTCACGCAGTTACTTTTCATAAAAGAAATTCAATGAAAGGAGTCAAACAATTTCAATATTTTTAGAGTTCGAACTCAGGTAACTTTTTTGATCTTTTGATTATCCTAATTTTGGAAGAGAACTGAAGACTAACTTTTGAAAAGAAATTTCAGGTTAAAATTGTTTATGTAACAATAGTTATTCAGAGTTTTCTGTTGTTGCTTTCTTGTTAAGTAAAAGTTGCAATTCTTATTTAATCTCAATGTTGTAGTGCTCATTTTATTCCTTGAATGATTTTCCACAAGCCCCTTTGGTATCTATTTATTAAAAAAAAATATTTAGGGAAAATATTGCTTACGAAATTAATAATTGTATAATTCCTAAATAAATTAAAAAAATTAATCATACCAAAGAGATTTGAAGAGTATCCTTCAAGGAATGAAACAAGCTCTACAACATTAGGATTAAATCAGAATTGCAACTTTTACCTAAAGAGAAAGCAAAAACATAAAACTCTAAATAACTATTGTTGAAAAAACAATTTTAATCTTAACAATTTTTTAACAATGCTCTCTTCTGCACTTGAGATAGCTCGTGTACATCCTTAAAATAAAATCACTAGTCAATTTGCCATTAAATTCATTAAATTTTTAATTAATGGGGCCCATATATTACATAACGCTTTCAAGGGAGAGGGAGGGTTCAAGAGAAGCTTTTCAAGTGGTCCTGTTACGATATGGGGGAAGACGGGCTTGTCTCGGGAAATGTTAGTTAACATTTTTTCTTAATGTAATAACTTCTTTTAATGTAATATTTTTAAAAATAGTAAAATACTAATAGTAAAATTGAAAAAAGTAAAAGATAGTAAAATAGTAATAGTACCATTTTTTTAATAGTAAAATAATATAAGAGAGTATGACGGAGTCGTTACGTAAAATAGAATCTTATAAAGAAGGAAGGGATGTAAGCATTTAGTCAATTTTAGTTTTAGTCTGTTTTTAAAATCAGTTTATCTAAATTGTACCCAATCTTCAGTATTCTTAAACACTACGTTAAATTAATGCACTAAAGTGCACACCTAATTACAACAGACGAATTTCCAAACTATATATGCACTTAATTATACTAAATTATACATAATGAACCTGATAATACAAAAGCAAAAACTTTTTGTCGTATTTCTGTCATTATTTGCTGTTTAAATTTTCGCGCCAATGATAAGTACGCGAAGTACGCCGACTCGCTGAGGACCAACAAACGTCGAAAGTTGGCCAACAAATACCGACAAACGATTCCGCAAAGAATTTGTGGAAAATATTAAAAATTAGAGAGCTGGAAATCATATCTTTGGTGCTAGTGTGAAGTTGGCACCCCAAACTTGAAATATCTATAACTTTTACTAAGGGCCCGCGTTTGTCATAGATCTCGCGCTTCGCACTCGGATACTTTCGGTCCTGACACTTCGTGCTCGGCTTAGTTCACAGCATAACGCACATACAGAAGCCTACTTGCAAATATTACAATAATGTCGAAACATCTTCTTTTAAAGAAATTGTCAAATTTGTTTTGATTTTAGATCAAAAAGAAAATTAATTTACCTAGGGCTCTATCGGTCTTAAGGAACACATTCTCATTACAACACTCGCGTTAGAATTTTTATATGTTTTTATATAATTCTCTAATAAATTATATAATCACATAAATTTGAATTTTCGATTTGTGAATAACATTTTCAATGTTTAATAGAAAACCGTGAGTCTTTTGAAAAAATGGTCACGGAAGATTTTGTAGGTCTTTTTAGAAAGAACAATTTTCCTTTTAAACTTTTTTTGTATCTCACGATGTGGATTTTCGATCCTCATTGGAATTTTTGATGGGTGAAACCACAACCATTGGTCAAAGAAGCCTGGTTAACGAACATGACTTACTTGACCTTTCTTTTTGGGCCCTGAAAAAGTATGCCAAAGCACAATCCAATCCCATAATTCTTTCGAAATTTATAAAGTTTCGAAAGTCAAATTTTACATAAAACTAATACCTTCTCATTAAGATGATAATGTAAAAATGACTTTTGTACTGAATCTTCTTTGTCTATGTTCTATCATTTTTCTTGCATTTGTTATTTGCAGTAATGTTAGTTTCTAGTAATTGTGACCCCGTTGATTATCGTTTCATCCGAATTCTAAGTAAAGGTAGAACTTTCTGGCTTACCTACAACGACCGTATCGGCATACTTGAGTCCTCTTATATGTATCGAAAAACGCACTCACACGATTGAAATGCATGCAAGTATTGTACGACCTTTTATGGGTCGAACTTACCTTGATGTCCAAATGGGCGATATTTCTCTCGTGGAGGTAGGCAAGTCCTTCCACTAGCTGTCTGACAAAGTGGACCACGTCACCTTCAAGGGGCACCAAATCACCGTCTATCAACGTTTGCAGGTCTCCGCCAGGTGCGCTGAAAAAATGCAACGTTTATTATTGCACAGGAAAGTCATTGTTGTCGTTAAATTAAATGGGCAATTGCCATGGCTGGGTGTTGTACGGAAAGTCGCACTGAATGCAAATGTGCTTTCAGACGTTTTACCACCATTACCTAGTTCCATGTAGTCCCTTTATATAAAGCAGTATGGGAATTGCCAACAACCTTTCTTGTACGTTGCTGGACCGATTCAATAAAAAGGGAATGCGAGGCCTTAAATTCAATTAGTTCTTTGTTTTTTGCAGGGACAAAAACACTTATTTTTTCAGTCTCATATTCTTTTTCTTGGAAGAATCACATGCTAAAAGTAAATTGTTTTACTTTTTATGCGGGAAGAAAAGAAATTTTGTCCTTGACTATGACTGTTGTGGTTTAATTTACTAGGAAAATGATTGCATCAACTGCAATTATTGTCAAGCCAGCTGTGCTTACATGGTCATGGTCGCAACAGTCATTAATCTATCGTTTATATTATCAGAGTATTTCTTTAGTTTGCTGTAAAAATAATAACTAAAATAATAAACGAATGTTCTTTTTATTGATTTACCCTTATTTCAAAAGACTCGATTTGGCTTTTCTTGTTCGTAAACTAATGGCATCAAATAAAACATTTAGTTAAACTTTACTGGATGGAAATTAAACGCACATTTATTCAAGATGATTATTAAGGAAAACCTCCTTACAGTGGGTACTGAAATCTACGGTGAATAATCATTAATTAAAATCACAAATATACGTAAAGTAATTAGGTTTAAATTTAATTTATTAACCGGAAAGTTCCGAGTTTGAATCACATTTTGCTTCACATTTACTAAATAGACTTAGCTATAAATTACATATTTACTTAGCAAATACCGAAAATGTATGTAATTTATAGCTAAGGCTATTTCGTAAATTTCAAACACATTCAAGCCAGAATTTTACGATTCAAATTCGAGACTCTTGCCTCCATTGCTTTCAGCGCCGCTACGAAGTTTTCCGGTACATTGTATTAAAATAACTCCCACTTAGAGTACTTAAATGCCCAAAAATTTATGTTGGGCAAATGCTTTCGAGCATATGCTCAGCATTTAGGCTCGAACAGAGCATTCAAGAGAATTTAAAGCATTTATTGTTCAAACAAATATATATCATGATTTATACAAAATTTTTTTACAAAAACGCTCTAGAGTAAATTAAACATATACTTGTACTAAATTAATTAATGTTCGATGCAAAAAATTTGTTTTCTATTACTTTAACTTCTTTGATCATTTGAATTTAGCGCCCTTTCTAATTAGAGGTGGTACATTTTCCCGCGAAATTTAAATTATGCAATTATTATTTGAGTATTTTCAAATAAATCTAGCTCTTTTAGCGATTGCAATTGGGAAAAAGACGTGAAATGTGAGCAAGAGACATTCTTGCTATAAAAATTATCAAAAATAGGAGATACGGTTTTTTAAATCCTAATTCAAAACGCTCATAAATTCTCATTAAATTCTTAAAGCATATGAAGGTCGAGCATATTCTCGAGCATATTCTCATGCTCGTGAGAATTTCTCCGAGCACTTAAAGTCTTTAGAACATTACTCCCGCTTAGAGTTCTTAAATGTCCAAGAATTTATGTTGAGTATGGTTGCCACCGCCGCTCACTTGTCTCACTCACTCTCATAGAACATGACGTCACTGAATTGAGAGTGAGGCAGCCCTAATGTTGAGCAAATGTACTTTAGAATATGCTCAGAATTTAAGCCCGAACAGAGCATTTACAGAGCATTTAAGAGAATTTAAAGCATTTTTTGTTTAAACAAATATATATGGTAATTATTACAAATATTTTTTACAAACACACTTTAGAGTGAATGAAACATACACTTTTTTGAAATTATATACTGTTCGATGCAAATAATATGTTTTCTATTATTCTGACTTCTTTGATAATTTGAATTTAGCGCCCCTTATAATCTGAGGCGATACATTTTCCAGCGACGTTTAAATAATATAATTATTATTTGAGTATTTTTTGATCAATTTAGCTATTCAAGATATTACAATTTGAAATAAAACGCAAAATGTAAACAGGATGACTTTTTTGCTTTGAAAGTTAATAAAAATGGAAGATACGATTTTTGTAATTCTATAATTCAAAATGCTCATAAATGCTCCTCAAAATCGCAAAGCACATAAAAGTCGAGCATATCCTCGAGCATATTCTCGAGCATATTCTTATGCTAGTGAGAATTTCTTCGAGCACTCAAACTCTTGAGAACACTACTCCCGCTACGTCATCAATTAAAACTCTCTACTAGGGTGCGTTCCAGGGGCCTACCTAGGTGAATGGCTGAACTTAGAGGTGGGAGGAGTTTACCAAAGTGAAGTTCTGGTGAAGTGGATGGGGCTTGGGAAATTGAACGATCCCGGGGAAAGTGCGGCGAGAATGACATAACCTTAAAATTTAGAAATCTTTATAATGATGTACAAAATGAAAAAAATTAGTCACATTAATTTAAAACATTAATAATTGCATACAAATTTCAAAAATTGCATATTAGCGATATTGGTTAATATATATTTCAGCATTAATCATAATAATTTATGTAATTAAATTATAAATAATTGATGAAATTATTTTTCAAATTAATATAATTTAATATATGATCACAAATTATTATTTAAACTATATTTGTTTCGATTTTTAAATTATTATTAATTTTCATTATTTTGAATTGCCGCCTATTTTAGCCCATGCCCCGCGGGCTACCTACCTTATTTCGTTGGATCAGGTTGAGTGAAACCATTAAGCTATGTCTACATGAGGCCTCTGACAGCGTTAAAACGTGAACATTTTCTAAATTGACCAATAGTTCAGTTATTTACTCCCAGGAAAAAATATTCCTAGGCGTTTTTACAACTGAATGGCTGATGGGCGATTTGGAGGGTGCGTTGTAAGCAGGGCTGTTGATATATTTTTTTTTGGTACCCCGAAATTATTGAAATGAGTGCCAGGGTGAATTGTCGTATTGTACACCTATTTCTCGACAATCAATATGAATTTGTGACATTAAATAAAATTGGGATCGTTACTGATCCTGTGCTTACTTTTTAAGAGCTTGAAAATGAGAAAACATTTCAAAATATATCCGCAACCCAACCCGAGTAGGGTCGCGGGTATGGATTTTGACAGCTGAACCGAACTTGGAATGAATTTTACAGAATATAGTTCGCAACACTGAACTGTAGCATACAATTGTTATGTAGAACCATACAGATCTTTTTTATTTGCAGACTATTCTAGGTTCAGAGTTTCATTAGATTTATTAGACTTAATTTGAAACATTTCGAGGTTACTAGGTGGTTGTGTGACAAGTGGCTCCACCGTGAGCTTACAGAGAACTATTTCAAAAGTGCTCTGCCATTTAAATTCAAAATTCGAAATACAAAACATTATGCGAATTTCTTACTAATTAAATTTCAAGTTTTCGTAAGTTCTATCAACCCGAATAAAGAAAGTCTCATTGTAATCCCAAATAAAGTCCCGCTAAAGTACTGTGTGTAAGACAAGTCAGAACTGAAGTAACAACTTTTCTTAAAAATGTTGAAAAGTTCAAATAGGGACAAAAGGACCAAAAAAGTTGCAATTAAATTTTTCAAAATTTTAAACAAGTGCTCATAGGACTTATGTTTCAAAAAGTACTGTTGAATTCGGACTAAGGTACTAGAATTGTTCAAAATATGTACCGCGTCATCAGACATTTTTTACGACAGAAGTACCGATATAGTCCCATTATATATTTTTTTTTCAACATTTTTACAAGTCCTAAATAATTTTTGGGACAAAAATAGTAGAAAAGTTCCATTTTATTAATTTCGAAATTTTTACAAGTGCTTATGATGTTTATGTCCCAAATAAGTGTTGCTGAAAACGGACGTTTTTTGAACTTTTTTCGTACTCTACTTCTATTTATCAGCAGTACTTTTTTGAGACATAAATATCATGAGCACTTGTAAATATTTTGAAAAAATCAACATGGGACTTTTCTAGTACTTATGGACTTCTAACAATTTTTAAGACAAGTTGGTACTTAAGCATTCGCTTGTCTCACACCCAGTATTTTAGCCGGGATCACAATGGAACTCGAGGGGCTATTCACTCTCAAGTATTCCACAATTACTAGAAAATAACAAAAGGAATCGCAGCGAGTACCAGCGAGTATAACCGAATGGCACGAATACATTCGCGTAAAGAGCGTTCACACACGCGCATAGAATACTCACGTATACTGAGCGCATGCGCACGAATTATTGATATTAAGAAACTCAACGTGAGCAATATACTGTGTAAGATCACGAGTCATTGTATTTCGTGAAAATAAGGACAATATTTTCAAGCCCAAAACTTACTACTTACTTCTAACTTACTCACTTGCTTATTTAAGGACGAATAATACATGAAATACTTAGACTATATTTCATTTATTACACTTTCACAGAAATTGACTCGAGTGAACAGCCCCTTGATGAAAACTCAAATTGAAGATTTATTTTCTTTGGAGTCACAACCACTGACGCAGCAACCTCCGAAACTTATTGATTTTCGAATGACGTGCAAATTCCATTATTGGAGTAAATAATTGTCAGTTCGGAAGTATTTTATTCATCAGAGCTACTCATTACAGCACTTATTTATTCAGTGGGACGATCATTACAGTTAAACGCTTTGTTTTTGCTGGTTTTCGTGATGTTTTACGCGTATTTAATATGCCATCCACGGCCATATTGGTTAGTTCGCGTGGGGGCCGACAGTGTCGCATCTGGTTGCATAGCATGTTTAAATCCCCAATATACACAATTTTATGTCATGAATGAAAGAGATACGGCACTGATCGGAGGAGGTGTCAAGTGTTTGGACAAAAGTTCAAATTGAAGCACGGGTCGAAGAAAGACACGAGCGGTCGGCAGCAAAAAAAGACACCCCCCCCCCGTATCCTGAAACTTGCTTTCCAATCACAAAAAATGTCTAAAAATATTGCGATTTTCACCAAAAATAAAACAACCACATCCTTCCGGGAGATTGTAAATAATTACAGAGCCTATCCGTTACAGTTTGGAGTTTGAATCGCTTTAATATCTTCATTAAAGCTGAAGATAGAATAGTTGTACATTTTTGTAATTTTGAGCAACAATTGTTATTATTTCTCAAATTTGTCAACTGCAATTTGTTCACAAGTATTTTCCTCATATTCACGAATTTTTTCAAATTCTTCCCATTGCCTCTTATGTAAGAAATAATGCTCTATACTTGACTTATCTTAAATGTGCCCGAAATTCCTTACTTTTTTTACATTTTTCAGTCTGCAAAGCACACAAAATTTCTTCAAGCTCATTTACGTGAAACACTTTCATCTTTTAAATGACTATTTACTTACTATGCTAGCATTTTTTCGGCTGCGTTGTTAAGCTTCAAAGGCAGATGCCTACAATTTTTTCGCCGAAAGTAGATTTAAATCGATCAACTCATGGGAGCCCAAAATGCACTACTTTCAGGCATGGTATTGTTTGCAATTTCTAAGCTTTTATTTTTTTAACTCACCCTATTATACATCAATATTCAACAATTAAAACATAAAAGAATAAAAGTCTCTTGAGACCACGACACTTCTTGGGAGGAAATGCACTTTTTTCTTTCATAAATGTCGGTTATTCACCTGGCCACGAACTTCGAAGTTTCTTTAAAAATTCCCTGTTGCTCCTAGAACGTCTGACAAATTGTATTCTTCAAGAAGGCAAGTATCTGGAATCCGAAGACACTCTTCTAAATGAAAAAATAAATTCCAAAGTATCTGTAGCCATTTATAGCCCACCACCGGGGGATTCGGATTTTCACCTGATTATGAAATTCGAAATTAAAAAAAAAAATTCTCTTGCTCCTAGGACGTCGGACAAATTGTATTTTCTCAGGAAGTAAATACCTGAAAGTTCAAGAAACTCTTTTCTAAATAAAGAAATAAATTCCAAATTATCTTTAGCCATTCATAGGCCACCATTGGAAAATTCGGATTTTCACCTGACCACGAACTTCGACAGTAAAAATTCCCTGTTGCTCCTAGGACTTCAAAAAAATTGTATCCTCCAAGAAAGTGAATATCTGAAAGGCAAAAAAACTCTTTCCTAAATGAAAAAATAAATTCCAAATTATCTTTAACCACTTATAGGCCACTTCCGGAAAATTCGGATTTTCACCTGACCACGAACTTCGACATTTCTTAAAAAAATTCCCTGTTGCGCTTAGCACGTTCGATCAATTGTGTTCTCCAAGAGAGTGACTATCTGTAAGCCCAGGAATCTATTTTCTAAATTAAAAAATAAAACCCAAAGATGCTGTAGCCATTTATAGGCCACCATTGGAAAATTCGGTTTCTCACCTGACCACGAAATTCAACATTTAAAAAAAAAGTGACTATCTGGGAGCCCAAGAGGTTCTCGTCTAATAAAAAATAAAAATCCCAGAGAAGCTGTGGCCATTCAGAGGCCGTCAGCTGAAAAATTAGATTTTCACGTGGCCACAAACTTTGATATTTTTTGTAAAATTCCCTGTTACTCCTAGGACGTCACACAAATCGTATTCTCCAAAAAAGTGACTATCTGAAAGCTTGTGTCGTTTTGCAAAGATTGAAATTTTTATTTTTATTGTAAATTTTCACGAATAAAATGAAAAGTATGCGTCTTATCTAAAAATAGTTAGCACCAAAATTTTTAGCACGGAACTCAGCACCGGAATTTGTGGACCTTATTTGGGTGAATAATATTGTAATAAAACATTTCATGGTTTCTAGTGCAGTCTTTTCAAAAAAATAATTTTTTATTTTGAATGTTACTTTTCACGATTAAAACAAAAACTACGCGTGCTATTGAGAAATAGTCCAAGACAATTTTGTAGATCTCTTCTTGATGAATAATTTTTGTTTGTTTAAAAATTTTTTTTATATCTTGCATCCTTGGATCACAAAACGCAATTTTTCATTTTTTAGTATTTTTGTCGGTCGTTAAAGCAAGAACCGTTGGTCAAAAAAGTCTGGTTAACGAACTTGACCTTAATAATAATAGTTTTAAATAGTTACATCAATCAATATGTCAGATAATTAGATACCATTAGAATTATTTTTGTCGATGATATTTGTTGATTTAAAAATCAAAACTTTATTCTACTCATACTGAGAATTGAGAGGAGAAGAATGCCTTGCAAAATACAATGCTTGAATTCGGAAATTATTTACACTTAACAACAATGAAAATATAAATTATAAATGTTTATTGTTGATGCATTTGTTGCAAAATGATTTAATATAGTTATATCATTCGTTCTATCATAAAGGATGAAATGTAAAATGTTATAGAGGAAGAATAATTCTGCACAAACATGTCTAACATGGACAAATGGGCATTTGTTTAT
Source organism: Melikaiella ostensackeni (assembly GCA_032362435.1). Taxonomy (NCBI): domain Eukaryota; kingdom Metazoa; phylum Arthropoda; class Insecta; order Hymenoptera; family Cynipidae; genus Melikaiella; species Melikaiella ostensackeni. The sequence continues at coordinate 14,107,759 of JAUMHM010000079.1, forward strand.
AAATATGTTAATAGCGGTCGTAAATATTTTTGGATATATTTTAGCACTTCAACAATCAATATTAAATTCATTTATGGTAATATTTATTGTAAAAACAAAATTTTCAGTAATAAAAAGCCTGAAATAGGTATTTTGTTTATAAAATTCGTTATTAAGAATTAAAACATTCAATTAATAAACTCAAAAATCACTTTTTAAGCGATGCTACTAAAGTTTAGTGGGAAATAAAAAATCTGTCTTTGAATAAACTAGCCAAATTGAGTATTTGTCTTTAAAATTGATAATAACAATAAATATTGTTAATTATTAAAAGGTTTTAGATACCGACTACTATTTTTTAAATAAGTCTCAGCAATTCCAGTTGAACAAAGTGTTTCCTACAGAAAACGACATAGTTGACTATTTGTTTGTACCAATTGTTTATATAAATTGTCTTCAACATAAAATTAATTATTTATGTTCTGTGAGTACATCTACATTAAATATGATACATAGCAAGTTTATTCATTTACTTCTTTCAGAGAAAAAAAATCAAGTCTGCAAAATTGCCCTTTTTGTCATATTTTGCGTTAACTAAATAATTATATATAAAAAACGTTGAGAATATGCTTCATCAGTTATCTTAGAAATTTAATGCTGATCATTTCTAAAGAAAAACTTTCAAATCCGTTTAGAATTGCGACCTGTGGACTATTTTGAATAGTAAATTCCCGATTCAGCCCACTGTGCGACACCACGTGGAAATTTGCCGCCATGATTTTAAAATTTCAAATTCTCCAAATTGAAATACCACGTGTCTACTGATTGCTGCTTCGTCTGCTCCGTCATGCACAGTCGGTAAGTAAATTAGGCAATTACGCTCTCGTAGAATACTAGAATTGATAATATTTACTTCACACTTATACAGGGGGTGAGTTTTATTACATAAATCTTGGACCAAATATCCAAAACTAAATTGAATATTCTCTAGGAAATACATTTAAAACGAGGAAAAATTTAACCTGATTCTAAAAGTCAAGGAATCTACCTTACCGGAGGAGGTGTTGTGTCATACGAAATCAAGCCTTTTTCCGCGAATGGAAAGAAGCCGGCTCAACAGACAGTATCACGTTTGCCGCTCGCCACGTGTTGTAAAGTTCAATTTCGGCATGTAAGATTTATCAAGATTTTTGATAGTAATAATAAGTGAGTTCAATAAAGTCTATGTAAAAGTGGTGTACATTTTCTGTGAATATATACGAGGTGCACGAGGTAAGAATCTCTATATTTGAAAGGTTATTCTTTGTTTCCTTGTGTGAACATCGTGATCAGTGAAGTACGTCATTCGGTTCATTCTTGCGATTAATGAGCACGTTTTTTATACTAGATTATCAGAAAGTTTTTCAAAATGTATTGTAATGTTATTTCAATTGCTTCTGCATCTAGACGACTTAAAGTCAAATTGCTTGAATGCGCAGGTTTGTTGAATTAGTTTTTTAACATTTTTTCTCAATCTTTTGTTGCCAGTTTTCTGACGCAGTTTTTTCATTGATAACCTTTCTTTGTTCATGGTGAATAACAGCGCCTAATTAGGGTAGTCCAAATTTATACCTGTAATAAATCGATTATAGAAGTTTGGTCATATCGCTCCCTAAAATTTTTAATGGACTCAAAAAAAGCATACCCTGAAAATTTGAGCAAAATCGATCAATAAAAAGACGTGCCTCACAGCCCCTAAAGATTCCCATTTTGAAAATGTGCAAGAAAGATGTGAAACTGTATAATTCAGGTCAAATACAAAGTTTATTACTTTATTCGAAATACTTTAACAAATACGATTCGGTAATAACTTTTAATTTTTACTCTCATGAAACCCTTTTTATTCACCCTCAAGAACCACCTCCCTAAGCAGTGAAATGAGAGTTTTGCGATGTATTAAAGTTCATTAACTTTTTTAATCTTTCCCCCAGATTACCACTAGTCGATATACCATACATTTTTATTGATTTTTAAAATAAATTTAAATTGCTTAAACGATGTCGTATTGTTTAGACCATTGTCTTTGAGGGAGGAATTTCAAAATAATAAAATTCTCTAAATCGGACGAGTTTTATAATTAATTTAAAGAATCAATGCATTTTCAACAACATTTATCTAACTGTTCAAACAATTTTAATGTGT
>JAUMHM010000079.1:14128800-14141678 GCA_032362435.1 Melikaiella ostensackeni
ACACACACACACACACACACACACACACACACACACACACACACACACACACACACACACACACACACACACATTTACTAGAATAATATAATAGAATATATACTAGAACGCATTATAGTTTCTGTTGTAAAATAAGTTTTCAAAAGTTTAATAAGAATTAATACTTAATTTGATCTGTGAAATAAACGAATAAATAATCTTTAAAGTTCACGGAATAAATGCTGAGAAAATGGCAAAAAATTGGAATTCTGAAGGATTTAGTTCGAAAACTGAAAAAAGTATACCTACGCTACGCTATAAATGTTTGAAATAGTGTAAAATTACAAAACACAAATTGATTAGTTTTAAAATTTGATAATTTTTAATCTTGATTTCAGATAAATTTTAGCTTATCGACAAGAACAATTTCTTTTGGAAGTAAAGGAAGGAGTTTTAACCCCCAGATTTCCAAAATGAGTGCACTTTTCTGCTGTCGAAATATCTTTCTCATAAAGCTGGTTATCACGGCCATGAGATCATACAAAAAGTGAAACAAATATTCGTCCTCAAGAAATGCACCCACAACAGAACGGCAAAAGCCCACAGCTGTCGGCTTCAATCCGACACTAACTTTAAATGTTCAGTCGTAACATGTACCTTTATTTTCCCTTTGTCAAGAGACACTCGACCATGCCTTGGAGACTTTTAGAGAAGTAAGAGCAAGTACAATACTCATGTATGCAAAGTAGAGCTTCACAAGTGATTTGTAGACGGTGGCTGCATATGGAAGACGACGAATATCGGAATCGTGTTGTAAACAAGACAAGAATGCTTAATAACAATACCGACGCACGAGGGGCGCAATTCGACAATTCGGTTTCTCGCACGTTTATTCGTTCAATCGCACGAAAGAGGTACACCTTAATTGGAAATCATTTTCGGACGATTTATTACGTATGCAAATGTTGTTGAAGAAGAGAGGAAAAAAATGATGAGATTGAAAGCTCGTATATATAAGAGGGCCAAAAAGTAATTGAATGTTCTGAATAAAATATGAGTCACTGACGAAAAATTACTTTCCAGTTATGCACTGTTGGACCCATTTGTAATTGACGTGGTCCAATGGGCAAACTATAATTAAATTGGCGAATTACATCATTACAAATAAATTCAGAGATATATGTTTATTTTGTGATGTTTTAATTTTTTTATTAAGAATAATGTGTATATTAAGTTATGCTATGAATGTTTCTTGTACGGTAAGCAACAAAAGATTTCAATTATATATTATTTCACAATCTTGAATAATAACCTGTTAAATTTGAAGAGTTTTCAATCAAAAAATTTACCCTAACCATTTACCTCAATTTTTACTTTGCCAAATCACCATTTCCCATAATTTGCATTTGTCATAATTTTCGGAGCACCTGATTTCTATTTTCACGAATGACCATTTAGCATAATTTTTATTCTTACGAATCATCATTTGCCGTAATTTTTATTTTTTCAAAATCCCATGTGACATCACTTGTATTCTTCCGAATAGCCACCTAATCTAAAATCCATTTTCATGAAACGTCATCTGTCATCATGCCCACTCCACCAAATCGGCATGTAACAAAAATTTCATCATACCTCAGCGACCGAAACTACATCCGACTTATTGATTACGCAACATTCAAATTCAGCCAATCAGAATTTTTAATTTGAATTTCACACCAGAAAAATGTTATGCTATGCGTAAGCAAAAATAAAAAACTTACAACTTCGAAAAATTTGTTTAAAATCTATTTTCATGATTTTTGTATAATATTCTTATTTTTAAATAATTTCAACAATTTTCAATTAATGTTAGCTATTATGAATATTATAACATCAACATGAACTTGATATATTATTTATAGTAGTCGTTTCTGATTCGATTCAAACTATTGATGCAATCGAAAATTTCAATTCAGAAGTGATGATAACTTTGAATGAATAAAATCATTAAAATAGAATAAAATAGTTCTTGAATATTATTATACACTACATTTATATAATTGTATATATTACTATGAACAAAATTATGGCTTCTGTCAAATGAGAAAACAAAAAACTTAGGGTTTAAATTTGAACATGAGCAATAATTTCACTTGAGCAATTACCTCCCAATTCTGCCGATAAATCGAAAGAAATTACAGGGATCATGCATGGAGCAATGAGTATCATTAAGTTCAATCGTTCGTTTTAATCTTGGATCTTGATATACAGTATATGCTACTTTCCTTTATGACATGCACTTTATGCAACAAATTAAATTTGTTATTATTGGTAGTATTTTTCATTTCAAATTTCTATACTAATTCTTATCAATTACATTCTTTACTGATTTTACTAATCATAAGAAATTCTCATAGACATCTTTTTTCCAATTATACCTACTAAATTTGAATCATAGAGAAATGGATTACTGAATCAAATCAGTAAGAATTTTCACTGATTCAAATAGCTGGGAATGGGTCGCCGAATCAATCAATCAAATAAGTAAGGATTTTCACTGATGAACATTGAAATCTCACAGATTCAAATTTAGACAGTATATAAATATAGTGTTTTTTTAACTTTAAATTTTATAGCAAGAACAAATTGGAAGCTAAACTAAAATCCTATAGATAAAATCAGTGGTCTTGCGTGTGAAGATTAATTTATGTGATGACAGATTAAATACAATAATCACTAAGTTTAAAATTATTACAAGCTGTTTAATCTGTCAAGAAGATAGTAAGGTTAACAAAAAAATTGTTAATATATTCACAATGACGGTCATATGGCAACAGTGCATATTGCATAAATCTCAGGTGGCTAATGATCTAGAAGTTTTGCAAAGAGTACACACTACACATTAAACAATAGAGGCTTTTGTTTCACTATTGAGATCACAATCTATAATGTGATTAGATCAATTAAACTTTGATGTTCATATGGATTTCACTCTAAATTATCAATAAATTCAAGGATAACGGTTCGATACTCAAATATATTAACACTCATATATTAACATAATCCTGAATACAAAACGTGGCTTTGTGTGATACTGGATATGAATTTTCTCCTCAGTGTAGTCCATAAATAATTAACTCCTACAGGTGTGGATTCGTAAGGTGGGATTTCGGGAAAAATCTCGGTGGGCCGGTACCATTTTAAGAAATTTGGGCCGTTTGATTGGCCGGATTGGGCCGCTTTCTGATTCTCAACCATTTGTTTGACCCATTTTTCTCGGGCCGATTTTCTATCCCAAGACGGCTCTGAGCTCCTATATGCACGGATTTTTTATTTATACAAGTGAATAATGAATTTGTATCTTTTAGTGTGTGAAATGAAATAAAATTATTTTAATTACTCCATGTAAAGCTTCATAAGTTAAAAATAAAGGATCAGGCATTAAAAAATATAAATATTATACTTTTCAACGCAACTTTTTTATACTGAGAGTGTACAATTTTTAAGGCTTTATTTTGAATCTGTCAAATTTTGATTGTCCCAAAGACATATTTTAATTTTTATGTTTTGAAAGCCTTAAATTTAAAATTGCATAGTATAAAAAGCCTCAAATTTAATATTAAACAATACTCTACGAAATTAAGATTCATAATTGTTCAATCTTGAATACTTTGAATTCAACATGTGGAAATAATTATTCAATTTTTATGAATTTCAGTTTGAAAGTGTACAATGTTAAATGTTTCTCATTTATAAATTATTTAATTTCGAAAGTAATTAATTCAAAGATGTGCAGTTACAGAAGCTCTTTATTTCAAATGCTTCAAACGAAGAAAACTGCGCTACTATTAGATAAGGATTTCAATTTCATATTCTTTTGGGCGGCGATATGCGATTTTTTGGGACATGGAGTTTTCAAACACTTCCCGCCGAACCCTCCTGCTGGTACCGAATTGATAGTGTTATGTAGTTTTGTAAATTTTTATCATATGGTTTACAATATTTTTATAAACTGATAGCGTCATTGATGTCAATAGATAAGTGCATTGCAATTTCATGAAAAGGTTTAATACTATATTTGGAAATAATGTTCAATTTTGAAGAACTTGAAATTAAAATTATTCCACTTAGAATGCTTCCGATTTGAAAACGATTGCTTTTGAAATTGACGAAGTTGTAATTTTCCAATTTAAAATGCTTTTCAATCTAAAATTATTGTTTGGGTCGTAAAATTTGATTGATTTATGGAAAAGTCGTTTTTTTGGTAAAAATTGCACTTATACCAAATTATTGCAAGAAAATAATTAATAAAATTTTTATTTTGAATCGTCAACCTCGACGTCAACTGCTACTCTACAATGTAAAGAAAATCTAAAACAAGACGAGTGCTCATCAGATTAAAAATTTCAAAACATAGAAATAAGAAAAAAGAATTTGTCATACATTTAAGCTAAAAAGTTCCATCCTAAAATTCATGAATTTATTATAAAAGTATCGAGAGATTTTTTAGGCTTCAATCTTTCTTCATTACTCTATTAGTTATTCTTTCAGGAACATAAATCTGAAAAAGTATCTTTTTAATATATGTTAATGAACGATTAATATTTTTATGAACGAGCAATGCATTTTTCAATAGCCTCTCCTGGAAAGTTGTCAAAAACCAAGATGGATCCTTCTAACTGGGCCCTAGAGTTTATATTAATGTTGAACTTGTGTTGTCATAACTTTTAAATTTTCTTAATTTAAAGTTTTCTAAATTGGCATACTTTTAATGTTCTAGTTTTTTTGTAAATGAAAAGGCTGCAAATTTGAAAGAAATTCTGTTCCATTATTTACTTTCAACTTGATTCCATTCCATGCTTATATCTTTTTCATTTGAATTCTTATTAACAGAGCAGGATTTCTGATTTAAACTATTTAAAAACAGAAAATGTTAAACTCCAGCATCCTTCTTATATTATACAGGCAATATATTTTTTTAAACCTCCAATTAGAAATTTTGCTTACAGGTACAGGAAATTATTATTTAATTTATTATTAATCATAAAAATAATAAAAATAAATAAGTTATTCTATTATAAACGCTTTTGAGCTTTCGATCAAAAATGATTTCATTTCAAACGCTTTAAATTGAAATATTATTAAATTTTAAGCGCTTTTAATTCAAAATTGTGTAACTGCTAGTTTCGTTATAAACGAACAGTTCATTTTTCTCTCCTGCAAGAAGCCATGTACTCATATTTATGATAAATCAGAAACCGTTTTGTCCTTCATAAGAACGTGAATTTTAAATAAACCAAGTACAAATTGCATTAAAGTACATGTCAGGCAGAAATTGGGTTTCCGAAGGATATACATTTGTTTAAGTATTTGTAAAAAGAATAATTTCACGAGGTCGGCACGTCAAAAACCAAATTTGCTTTGGATGCAAATGAACAATTTAGATGAACAATTTTTTGTGCTATCCGGTCGGGTATTCAAGATAACCAGTCTGAACAAGAAAATTATCATATTATCGGCAAAGCCATTCTCTTCTAACCGTGTTCCATTTTAATCAAGCTTCATTCGTGCCTTCGGATTGAGCAGAATTGTGTCATTGGTCAAATTAAAAAAGGGATATCTAGAATGCATATAATACGTTCACCATTGCTTGGTTTCGGAATCGTTTATTTGTTTGTAATTAAATTGCTATTTTATTTTAATCGACAAAGACGTTTCATATCTACTGACAATTTTTAATTTTGAGTGGAGTACTTAAGATTTAATAGAACATTTTTTGAAATAATTTATTTAGACTTTCTATCTTGCAACCACATTCAGTATTATAAGATATATGCAAACAAAGTGAAAAAAAATTTATAATATAGTGACAGACATGAAATATATATGCCAACGTCAACGATTGGAAGGATATATATCTGAGTCAAAAATTGTTCTTAAATGCAGTGCATGCTGTTTTTTGCCATCCAGGAGTGAAAAAAATGAAGATATGGTATTTCATAAAGATTTGGAAACGTTTTTATCGCCCACAGACTTTCTTGGAATTAAAAAGAAAACATTCGCCCACACTCTGCGTTCAACGGTTTCTGGACCACAAATGAGTTAGAGTATAGTTAGACGAACGATCGAGGTCGTTGAGAAGGATCTCATATTGAATTGAGAGTGCTCATGATTTGAGGTGAAACTGAATGCTCTGAAAACATAATGTAATGCACATGAGTTTATAAATTATATTTAATATAAAAGTTTGAATATTACCACATCCTGTTTGAAATTGGAACACGAATAACACAATATAAAATTGCGGGTGAATCGTGAAGTTTCGACATCTGAGAAGCAGTTTTTTGAGAAAAAAAAAATTTTTTTAAATGCAAAATAGTGTTTTCATACTGGGAAACAGTAAATTGTTTCTAACAAGGAGGGAGTATTGGACTTGCAAAAACGGACTTGGATCATTATTATAAATAATATGTAGACGTCATCTATTAAAAACAGGTGAAAACCCATTTTCTAAATCTTTAAGAATTTCGTTTTTAGAAATTCTAGAACCCTATACTGCAAGATTTTATTTTAGTCCAATGGTTTTCGCGGACGGCTCAAATTGAAGCTCTTGCGGGATGTAGAATTGCGATAAAAAAGATTCTATGTTATATTCTTTTTTTTTTGATATTAGGTGTTGAAAATTAGGTTAAATTAGGAAATTTGGTTTTTTAGACGCCCATGCTGGAAGCTCTTTTTTAGTCCGATTTTCTTTAGGAACTGTTAAAATTGAAGCTCTGATTATTAAATATTGTTATAAATGAATTATTGTAATTATTATAAAATATCCTTGATAAATAAATTATTAAATTTGTATATAATTGAACACGTCTTTGATTGCCGTATCCTACGAAACCTTTCATTGAGAGCGCTTGCTGACCTCTTCTCGAATTGATTTTTACATTCTCATCTCAATAAGAAGGTATTAGTTTTGTGTGAAAACTCACTTTCGCGGATTTTATTGGATCTCCGCTTTTCAAGATCCCCTGAATCCGAAAAATCAAGTTTCACGATGGTGTCTGTCTGTCGTTGTCGTCGTTGTTGTCGTTGTCGTCGTTGTTGTCGTTGTCGTCGCCTGTGTACTGGATAACTTTTGAAAGACTAATCGGATTGGATTCCGCTTTGGCACATATTTTAAGGGACCAAAAAGAAAAGTCGAGTTCGTTAACCAGCCCTTTTTGATCAACGGTTCTGATTTTAACTACCGAAAAAATACTAAAAAATGAAAAATTCCATTTTGCAGTCAACCTATGCAAAATACGAAAAAAATGAACAGACAAAAATTGATCATCAAGAAAACATCTACAAATTTGTGTTCAAAATTTTTGGTAGGGAGCGTATTTTTTGTTCCAATCCTGAAAAAAGTTATTAAAAACAAATAATTAAATTTTCCGGCTAAACTATGCGAGAAAGGAAAACATATTTTGAAAGCAAAATTGTTCATCTCAAAAAGGCATAAAAATTTGCTTTTGACTATTTTTTTGATGAGACGCATAGTTTTTGTTTTAATCAGAAAAGTGTTGCTAGAAATGATAAATTCCATTTTTTGGTCAAACTATGCGAGAAACGAAAGAATGATATCCAAAGAATTGTTCATCTCAAAAAAGAAACACGAATTTTGTTCGGACCATTTTTTAATAAAATGCATAGTTTTCACTTTAATCGTGAAAAAATGCTATTAAAAATAAAAAAATAAATTTATGAAAAAACGACGCAAGATACAATATAATGTTTAACAGCAAAATTTTTCACCTGAAACCGAAGTCCCGCGAATTAATTAGAGTTTACTTTTATCGAATTAAAAATTTTTTTAAATTAAGAATTCGGCCGAAACTTTCTTTCTACTTCGTCCTTGCCAGTTTAACAAAACAATTTTGATCGAATCATTTTTGCAATTTCAGATATTATCTAATTTTGTCCAAATTTAGAGATATCAGATGAAAGTTTCGTATAAAATAATTTTTTTCTATCAATAATGAAATGGAAGGAGCGTTCGAACGAAAGTTTCGCTCGGGTCACTGAAAAAAAAATTATTATAAATACACTAATCTAATTTATAAAGTGAAAAACAAAATTAATTAAACAAATTAAGGTACAGAAATTCATATAACATAAATTTAATATAATGGAGTTCAACGTCATATAGAAAATTTCGCGTTTTGGACATACTTTAATCGAGTGCAAATCGCGAGACACGTGATGAGAATGTATTCGTTAAAGTCAAAGAAGCTTTAGCAAAAGAAAATTCACAATCACCAAATTACAGATGCGCATTGTTTGACCTTTAATTTTAAAATCTGTATGCACAAATGTGGAAGAAGTACAAAGACCGAGTGCGTAGCGCGCCCTGGGTACGCTCAAACTTGCGAGCGAAGCGATCCGCGCGCGTAGCGCGCGATGTGAATATACCCGCGTGACAGATAGATTTTTCAAAAATCTTCTATAGCAGAAGTTCATATCCCATAAAAAAGTTTTAAGTCATCTAGAAATAAAAATTTTTGAATCACAATTTCGTTTTATTCCTTTTGATTCCTCAGAGAGGAAACTTTGTAGTCGTAACGATTTCAAATATTTTTAAAATGATTTAATTAAATGTTTCTCACTTGATAAATGTCTGATAGAACCTTTTAAACAATTGTTCGGATGTGTATGTGTGTGATTGTGAGGATGTCGCCCTTTGTTGTTAACACGATAACGTGAAGGCGGTTGCAGATAAATTGATGAAATTTGGAGGGCTTATTTTCACCACTAATATCTCAGAACTGACATAAGGATTTCTAAAAATATTAATTAAATTTCTTTAACACTTTTATAATATTTAAACAATGGATTTTTATAGTAAAACTCTTTTCATTAACATAATTCAAAGTAGATGCATGAACATAAAGGGCTCCTTAATTTGAGACGAACCGATCGACCTATATTAATACATTTGATTAAAGAGCAATGAAGCTATAGTCATTTATGATATTTGAAAAAGTGTTTTTTTTCGAGTTAATCTTTCTTCCTCAACATAATTCAAAGTCTTTGCAAAAATAGAAAAGACTCCTTGAATCGAGGCGTAAAAAATCATTAATGCTTCTTCTATAAGGAAGCAAAGTGCTCATTAAATGAGCACCATGCAATTATAGATACAAACAAAGTAGAAACACCCGAGATCGAATTCACAGCTAGTTTACTATAGAGGTGGTGAAAATTTGTTCAAAAGTATGAAAATTACGAATCAGCCTCTTTGGAAAATGATCAAATTTCCATAAAAATCCTAAAGGCCGATTTTTAAAACATCCTCTACAGCAGATGTTCATATCCCAGAAAAAGTTTTCATTAAAATCTTGAAAATCAAAGGGGGCCAAGTTTCACGCTTATTAGACTTCAAAAGTAATGACCCTTATGCAATAATCCCTCTGCCCCTCTTTTTGCATAAAATTGATTAAATATAACTGATGTAATGTATCAAACGGCAACTTTACCTTGCAAAAGGTTTTGGGTCGATTTCGTAGTGCTCCGCAATTGGTCCCGTTTTCACTACTCTGGCAAGTTGAGCTTCTTGGACCAAAACAAGTCCCTCTTTTACATGCTGTTCGCTCCACTGTACCCTGCACCTTCCTCTGCATCGTTCAGTTCCTGTCGATCGACAAGTCCCACGCTTTCCCTTCGACGAGGAGGACTTCGGTGCTGGATTTTGCAACTTCTTATGCTGAGGTCGTGGAGACGTTTTGCGTGAAGACGACATTGTGGGGGCCTGATGACTCGACTGATAAATCATCTTTAAATTTTTCCACTATCCTATCCTTATCAAAAAAATCTGTATGCCCTCGTTATTTTACACTTTTATCATTCCACTTATGTTCAACTTTAATTTATACTCATATTTGAAAGCTCTATTTTCGAAGATAATCTATCGTTCAAGAACTAATCTTTTCATTTTATCCCTTCAGCACCTGCTTTTGTTCTTAAGGGATGAATCAGTGAAACTGAAAGTGTATCAGATCTTCTAGCTCTTACCGAACTATTCAATTTTCAATAATCATCTCCCGAAGTTTTAATCCCATGATTAGATTTCAAGATTTGGATTAAGCTTTTATATTTCAATTTTAATTTTCAGTCCGGGCTTGCTGTAATGATTAATTCTGAAGCCTATTATCTTCTTTTCAGTACGATCATCCAGGGCATTAATGTGATTGGCTCTCGCTCAAGAGTTCAGGGCGTAACTCGAACTCGATTGTTACACCTCGTCGCGCTTATGTCACTCTCACTACGCCAGAGTCTCGAATTTACGAGATAATCATTATTCGTATCGACGTGCGATCTTCGATCATTCTACACTAATGAACACTGCCTTTTCGACAATGTCGATTATTATTCGCTCTGACGTGAAATCTCGTTATCATGTATCGTCGTCGTTTATAAAACAAAATAAAAACACCGTCTACCTGATGGTAATTTCAGGAACTTGATACCGTGACAGTGATTCGACGATCCAATCGAAAACGGGTGCCTCTTCTTCTTTTTAGGTCACTTGATGCACGTCTGACACTTTACATCACTCGCGATTAACATCCTAACTTTTAGGCAATGAGTGTCACTCTCACTGGAGAATAGTCACGTGCTTAGCTTCGAGGATGATTCCAGATATTCCTGAAAAAATATTTTTTTTATTACATGAATCATCTCATAACTTTCTTATTATTGCAACTTTATTATTGAATTTGTAAAGTGGTGTAAATTTAAATTAACTTGAAACAAAGAAAAAACGCATGGTTTAAAAAAAATACCAAGCAAGAACTAATATACTTTAAGGAGTAAATGCGCTAAATTCACTCAAAATATATTTTATCTTTCAGCATTGACTCACGCATGATTTAGAATAACGCCACCGAAACTACAAAAGTTTGAAAAGGTTCGCTTGGCAGTATATGTATACTCGAAAAGGGCGAGAATTGAGAAAATGGTAATTCATGAAAAACTCGTTAATAAATGATAAATAAGGCGCGGAGCGTGGCGCGTTAACGAGGATTTCACATCCTGGATAACGATCACGTTCACGATCACGGAGGATCACGGAAGATCACTCGCCTCGGAATCACGTTTCACGGTCCAGCGCGAGTCTGAAACTGCCTTGCGTCCAACGAGAGCATGAGTTTGGTACTTTGGTATTGCTCCGATCAAACGTTCTTTCATCTTCGTTTCTCTCGCTATCGAAATGAATCTTCCATCCTCTGCTGGTATTTTATTTCTCTCTTTTCTCTCTCTCCTTCGTTTACTCTTGTCTCCCTCCTTAAACTCTTTTTCCCACTCTCCATCTTCCTTCTGGTCCATGAGTATTGAGTAGTAGACTTTCTGACGTAGGCTGAATGCGTCAGGGCCGAACTAGAACACGAGCTCCATCACTTCTTTTGTCTACTGATAGAGCTAGATATATGCAATTTTTTAATGAATTAAAACGATCTTAGGATCCAACACAATTTAAAGAAATTTCAATTCAATGCAATGTAAATTCAATTAAATCCAAGATGAACTCTAATTTAAAGGAATTATGGAAACTGAGTTTAAATCTATTTAACGAAAGTTCACTCAATTACAGTGGATTGATTTGAATTGATCCCTGAGAGAAATAGATATTAGAAAGTAATATGATAACTTAGCTAACTATAGAACAGTTATAGCTGAATAACGTCCAGCAGCAGTATGAGATTATTATTGTTTAATACGTTCTCCATTATTTGTGGTTTTTGGTGTTCTTCTCAGTTCCTTTTGTCTTCGTTCTCCGCCTGTTCGGCACGTGAAACCCTGTCAGTAGCAAAGCTACCGCCAACATAGCCGTCAAAGTCATGAGAGGGAAGCTCAAGCCCTACCGCGACGATTACTATTATTATTGATATTATTATTATTATTATTATCATTATTACCGACCGATTGTTATTATTATTATACCATTAAGCCAAATACCTTTCGGGGTAAGCGTAACTCGTTCGGTTCTAGCCTCGTTATACTATCAGCGATCATGGAATTTATAAGGTGAGGCTAAGTAAGGGATGTGTAGGAGAAGGGATAGGTTTCAGATCGATCTAGAAGTCATCGCGTGTTGTTCATTCAAACGAAACACTCGTCCTACAGCACCGCTCCGATACGGGTCGCCGATCGATCTCTTTAGCAATCACCCCAGGTGAAGAGCTTCGCAAAGCCATTATACTAATCTACTAAGAAAATTTCTTCACGCGGGCCCATTAGTATCCAAAATCTGTCGTTTCAGGCATCACCCTTCTTCTTATAAACACTTGCTCTCCATATATCCCTATCCTTGCATACATCTTTCGCTTCTGTTACATCCATACATCGTGTCATGCACGCTCTTGTGTTTCCACGACTTCTTATGTCCCTTCTCTTCAGAGTCTCATTCATATGTTCCAACCATTATTTCTTCGGTCTACCTCTGGGAACGCTACCACTCACTACCTAAATACACTTGACTCGTTAAACGTTCTCCATTCATTCTCTCAAAATGACCAAACCATCTTAATAAATCTCTTTCACTCTTGCAAAACAATTTTCCTTCTGCACCACATTCTTTGAGAACCCACTCATTACTGACTGTGTCTAAGCGCTTTACCGCACATATTCCACAGGAACTGCATGCCAATCGCGTTCACTTTACTCCTATACTTTTTTTGATAAATCCAGGTCTCGCTATCATACAGCACAGTGGGTGCAAGCATTGAATTATATATTGCAATTTTAGCTTTATTCGTTACATTTTTACTTCTAGTAATGGATCGTACACTGCCGATAATCTTTCTACCCTCGTTTATACGACTGGATATCTCTGCATCTATCTTTCCGTCAGCAGTAAATAAACTTGCAAAACACACGAACTCATC
>JAUMHM010000079.1:14165059-14180483 GCA_032362435.1 Melikaiella ostensackeni
TTAATTACATTCTGCGCAATTAATTCCCAAAAAACACCTTCATTTTCGGCCTCCGAGGGTGGTGGACCCCCTTAAGGTGATGGATGCAATAAGGCGCTAAGCGCTCGAAAACGCGTAAAAGTATTGTCCAAGCGTCTCGTGATATCCAAATTTTAAAGTTCAAAAAATTAAATTTTAAAAAATATGGACGTATAGAAAAGGACAAGACGGAACTTTTTTCTATTTGAAGGTTATTTGTCCGATGAATATTTTTAATAATAAAAATGAAAAAGTGCAGAAAAATTTTGCCCAAATGCAAGCATTTTTTAAAACATAAATCGTCAAAACTTAGCTAAATATTATTGAAACTGTTTAAAATTTAATATACGCACGCAGTATACCATAGCAATGCCTACAAAATGAAGAAAACAATCAAAACTGCCTATTGTTTAATAATAATTGATTACAAATTGAGACCGGTCGATAAGCACGTTTTTTTAGTTTCGGCAAAGAAAAGTATCGATGAAACTTCAGAGTTGAAAAAACTTTCAGTAAGATATTTGTTCCTCACTATTGAAGTAAGGTTTCTGGAAATTTTTAGAGCGATTCATTAAAAATTGACGAAAATATCCATTATGTAAGAAAGCACGCGACGCCGGTCTCAATTTGCAATTAATTATTATTATAAACAATAGGCATTTTTGACAGTTTTCTTCATTTTGTAGACATTGCTAGGGCATTTCTATATGCGTGCGCATATCAAATTTTAAGTAGTTTCAATAATATTTACTTGAGTTTTGACGATTTATATTTTTAAAAATAATTGAATTTATGGCAAATTTTCTTTTACTTTTCAATGTTTATCATTAAAAATATTCATCGGACAAAAAAACTTCAGAAAGAAAAAAGTTTCGTTTTGTCCTTTTCTATATGTCACTATTTTTAAAATTTTTATTTTTTGAACCTTAAAATTTGGATATTACGAGACGCTTGGACAATCCTTCTACGCGTTTTCGAGCGCTTAGCGACTTATTGCTTCCATCACCTCAATTGTGAAAGGGTAATATGTGGAAAATGAAGTTATGTATATCGATACCTCTATGTTAAAAGAACCTCTCACGTAATGCGCGTCTAAAACGATCACTCTGGCGTTGGTCGTTTAAAAGAATCACTCTGCTTCTTGAGGTGGCCTCTCGTTTTAGTACGCATACCTACAAGGCAAACAGCAGATAGGTTTAGTAATTATTACTCCCTGGTTTAGTATATTATTTAGAATTATTTTGAATTCACTTGCATTCCCTTGAATTCAATTGAAATACTTTGAATTCATATTAAATTCACAGCATTCTTTTGAATTCTATGTATTCTTTTTAATTCTTTTGAATTACTCGGAATACTTTTAAACTCTTAAAAATTCTTTTAACTTCCATGAAATCCTCTGAATTCCTTGAATTCCTTGCATTATTTTTAAGTCCTTGGAATTCCCTGAATTCTTTGGATTCGCTGAATTTTCCAAATTCCTTGAATTCCTTTAATTTTTTAAAATTCGGCGAATTCCCTGAATTTCAAGGACTTCCAAATCGAGTCACATTTCATGTGACTGTCAGACTTTCAAACTAAAGCGAATTCCCTGTGGCATTCAGTATAGGAATCTCCGTTGTCTCTTGCGCAGTGGCTTGGTAAGTTACAGGTCTTAGCTGGACGTGAGAAGTCACGTTTCTCCAAGCCGCTGAGTTCAACCGAGTATATACGAATTCGGCCGAGTGCCTTGAATGCTCGGGCGACCAGCTCGCTAACCTTTCGAGGAAGTCTTATGGGAATTCACAAGAAATCTGGTTAGTCAGAGAACGGTCTCTATATGCAGTCTCCATAAGAATTCAGAATTGAAAGAATTCAGAGAATTGAGGGTATTAAACAAATTCAGAAAATTGAAGGAAATCAGAAAATTTAAGGAATTCAGAGAATTTCAGGATAATTCAGGGAATTAAGAGAAATCAAGGAATTCAGAGAATTCAGACCAATTAAGAAGATTTCAGCGAAGTTTAAAGAATTCAAAAGAGTCTGAAAGAGTTTAAAAGCATTCCAAGTAATTCAAAAGAATTCAAAAGAATACTGTCTGCTGTTCGCCGCGTAGGTATGTGTACTAGAACGAGAGGCCAACTCAAAAAGCAGAGTGGTTCTTTTAGACTTTTAGACGAATAACGTTCTATACGTACACTCCGAGAGAGGTTCTTTCAACATGGAGGTATCCATATGTATCTCTAAAAATGGTTTATAATTGGCACCATATTTAACACGATAATTATTTTGATTTGAAATCGTTGGCCAAAGAACTAACTCATCCCCAAATTTCGTTAAATACACAGAATTAGAAGCAATGATTTTTTTCAAGGATAAAAAAACTTTATGACACAAATGAGAAAAAGGATAAGACTCACGACTGTGTGGTTTCTATGACTCTATATAAGTAAAAAATGATAAAAGTAATTTTTATCCATTGAAAATTAGCGAACGTTACAATCATTTCATATAAAAATTAAATAGTCGACTACATATGCGTACGTCCATATTAAAACAGTCCATTTTGTCGTTTATCAATACGGGTCAACTGCAGACAGAATTACATTTGAAGTTGACCCTTATTGACAAGCGACAAACTGGGCTGTTCTAATATGGACGTACATATATTTACAAATTAACTTAAAAAAACAGATTAATTAAAAAGGTATTTTCATACGTTCTGCAAAACCAGTTGTCACAATTTTTAACGACAGTGTGAAGAATCTTGGAATCATAACAGGAGTACTGTACAAAATAGTAAAGTTGGAGTATTGGCAAAGAGAGGGATGAGACGTCTGGTGGAAAATTCTGGAATTGAAAGAAGGATGTGTCGTCGTCAGGTTTTTTTTATTGATTTGCTTCTTCCCATAGTTTTTTTTCATCCAGATTCCAGTATAGATGAAGAGTAGGTACTAGGTACTTTACGGAAATTTAAATGAAAACAACTTGAACAAATCTTTACCTATCAGATTCTGGACCAGTGAAAGGAAAGCTCGCTCTGCCTTGACTCTTGCCATAGAGAATAAAGTCTAGCGAATCATCAGAGTAAATGCTGCTCCGATCACTAGAACTATCCGTGGAAATTTCCGAAACGGTATCGCTACCACTATCGCTGCACTGCTGTTCTTCCCCCAGAATAAAAACAGGCATGCACTTGAAGATTTCTCCGGCGGGCATCGTATGAGTAGCAGTAGCTCTCCTCTGAGAACTACTCGAACCCGCTGATTCCATAATGACGATTTCCGTACTTATAGAAAACTTCTGTGCTAAGGATTCCATGTTCTTTTTGAAAGTGTCCCTTCGATTCGCACTGAGGCCAATTCTCAGGGATGTCGTCTTTGGCTTCGAGGAGACGTTCTCTGTGTGTGAAGAGACAGCTCGCGTTACAGTGCCTTTTCCATCAACCGCATTTGTTTCACTTGTTGCAACTTTGCTTTTCTCTGAATCGTCCTTTGGTGAACTAAAGGGTGTCAAGCAAGTACAAGCTTTCGGCTCAGGCGTCGATGATCTCTTTGGCAGAGCTTCTTTTTCTGAATGTACTGGACTTGAGGTCAATGAGTCGACTTCTAGAGACATTGAAGATAAAAGAGGGGCCACCGGATCATCAAACATCGTGAACCATGTGTGTTTCAGGCAGTCGGTCACTGACAATCTTTCTCTAAAAAAAGAGAACAGTTCTGTTAAGACATAGTTAAATATTTTGTTTAAGTACAACTTGTATTTTAATTATCATAACAAATTTCATAAACTAAAGAATTTAGAGCGGAATCAAGTGTAGAAGTGTAGATAATTTCCTAACGATAAGACGGTTTTTAAAAAGGGCCGAGATAATGACTTCCTTTCAGCTGTCACGATGTCTCCCGACTTCCAGCGATAACGAACTTTTTGTCCCTATCAGAAATCGTTCTCGGTATTTTCCTTCCGTTTCGAAGAAAGCGGTTTCTGTGTAGAATAAACTTTTTTAGATTCCAGTCCACCTGTAGCCGGAAGGTCAACGACTGATTATTTACTAAAATGATTTAAGACTAATTACTATAGAAGGCAGTATCTTAGCGAAGAATCGGTTAAAGTGTCAAACGTTATACTACAATTTCGTCAACGGCGAAAATTGACTATTTTGTATTTCCGTGCCTGGGTGTAATACCTCAGATTCAACTTCGCTAAACCTGATCTTTCTCTTTCGGTTTCATATTCTGATCAGGTAACCGTTACGCAGTAAAAAATCTGTGTTTTGTCTCATTAAACTCTTATTGCTGGAAAGGGGTCCATGTCAACCTCATTAAAAACCGTTTTTTTAAACCCATTTTTGTACTTGTAAGCCGTTTGGAATTCCATCAAGTTTATTTAAAGTAGAAAATTAATGTTTTGAAGTCCCATTTAATATAAATTCTTTATTGGAGATTTGTAATATTAAATAGATAAATCTTTTGATGCAGATGGATCGGGAATGCAGAATTCTCAAGACTTAAAGAAAAGATGAATTTAAAAGTAACTTATTGTCTCATTAAGAAACAGGAAATGGACACAATTTTCTGAAAGATAAAAATGGGAAGTGACGAGAGGTGTGGTCAAGTTGAGGAACGTGGGAAAAGGTCTTGACCGAAGACAATGGTTTTGAAAGAGCCTTGCTACTTCACGGCTTGCTCGGTCATCGTCTCGGTACCGCAAGACGTACATTTTCAACTCAATACCGATTCGCCGTGGTCAAAGTGAGTGCAGTTACGAGTTACACGGTTGCACGCTATCGAAGTGGTCTGCGTTTCCTAGTGTTTCCTCTGGCATTTTTTTTGCATATCCTCTTTAAGCTCTTGAAACAACGTTACTTTACCAGTAACGGACCCATCTACGCGGGATACCTTGGTTTTATCTTTACAAATGTACGAGTCATCTTCTACAAATACGATATGTAACGCTAGACAGGGACTACGCATAATGAACACCATACATAATGAATTCTCTGAGACAACTTGAAAGTTACCCAGCTATTGTCCAGAATCGTTGCAACTGTTATTTAAATCATAAACATTGTCAGTTACTGTATCCTTAAACAGTCTTAAATTTATTTTAAGGAATATAAAATTGTCAATTATTCTGAGAATTCACATGCTAATAGAAGAGAACTCCAAGGCTATCATTAATCTTTCGAAATTGAGCAATATTAGGTAATTTTAAATGAAGTGTGTGAATTGAAACAATTCAAAATTGAAGGGTCCAAATTTGTATGGCTTGAAATTGTTCAAAATTAAATTATTTCAAACTGGAAGCTCAAATATTTCAATGATTTTTTTAACAATTGTGAATCGTTAACATTTTCAAGTGCTGAATTTTCAGTTTGGAACTTTACAATCACATTAAATGTCCCTCGATATTAGGTACATGAAATTATAATTTTTATTAGCTTTAAAATTTTTTAAGTTTTATGTTGAAAAAGTTCATTTTATAAAATTTTTAAGTTTAAAATTGTGCAGTTTTGAATACCTAATTTGAAAACGGATTTATTTCTAAGGCACCAAATTTAAAATTATTCGATTTTCACATTCTCATCATCATCAGGGCTTCTATTTTAAAGCTATACATTATTGAACGTTATAGAACTCAAAATTGCTGAATTTTAAATGTTTTAAATTTTTATTTTAAATGTTTCAAAATGAAAAGAGCTTCACTTCGACTGCTTCAATTTGCAGTTTAGTTTTGATTACTTTGAATTTAAAAATGTTCAGCTTTAAGTTTTAATTTTTTTATTGTAATGATCGGGAAAAATTATTGCAACTTGGGGAAAACCCCCGGGAAACAATTGAAAACTTTTTTTTGCATTTTGGTATAATTTATTTTAGCATATTTTAGGATAATTGAAATACATATTGCATTTTCTTCAACACAGAATCAATTGACTTATAGATAACTGAGTTTCAGATCTCACAATCTGTTTGATTTCATTTTTGCATTAGAACCCCTTTAATTTTGATAAATCAAATATCCAGCGTATATCGCAAACTAAGTGAATTGTTGATTTAGTGGGTAATAATAATGAATACACCTCGAAATACCATAGAAACAAATTTCCATGGGTCTTGGCCTTTTCTTTGATGAATAAACGTAAGATCATAACATCGAGGACTTGGGTATCGAATAACACATTCACCTACAGTCTACACTGTGGACTATTGTTCAGTTTGACTCGTCCTCGCCTAAATATTTATTTATGCGGTTACTTTCGGAATAGTAATGCGAGGTTACCGATTCGTAGATTATTTACATTCGCGTGCCTACGACAATCTTTGCATTATCGAGTTAATGATTCGCTTTGGGATCATCGCTTAAACAAATAATGTGATAGATAAGAAGGAAAGAAAGCTTCTGGTTATTAAGTCAACTATAGACTCTGAGAACTGGGCTCAGACCTTGCGTGAGAAATCCGAGGATCGGAGATGAAGGTTCATGATGACAGTGGCATTTGTTTCCCGAGGCGAGGTATGAATGCTGGGTGAAATGCTAGGCTCGTTCAGGCGAGGGTTCAGGTGAAACTAGGATGTCATTAAAATAAATTTGTGACAAAGGATTTTCTCTAGAATCTATAGATTATGATCATTCTTAAAATTGTCTGAAAATACATATCTTCGATTTTTAATTTCAATAAATAATATTATTTATTTAATCTTCCGTTTTACGAATCAGATGAAAATATCTTGAGATTAAAAATACTGATTTTTGACTTCAAACAAACTGATGTCATCCGGAATTCTTCCAGTCTTTAAACACTCACCATAACAGAAAATAATGTTCTCTTATCATCAGAAATCGTTACAGGATTTTTAAACCATTCTATTGACAAAGGTTTGCAAATATTTATTTTATATATTTAACCAACGAAAGAATAAAGAGGAAGTTTAGATTCCTAATCTTTAGAGGCCACAAAACTGAGCGGAATTTAAATTTTAAGGTGAATATTGTTTACGTAATGGATTTTTCTATGTGCTCACCTTGGATCCTTAACCATGAGCTTCCTCATGAGATCTTGCGCCTCTGTCGAAACATCCTCAAAGAGATCGTCAGGGAAATCTAGACGACAGCGACTGATATTACAGAAGGTTTCCTGCTTGGTATCTCCTCCGAATGGCGAACACCCTGTCAGAAGAACATACAGCAGAACACCAACGGACCACATATCGGTTGCGAGGCTTATCGGCTCGTAGTTCAAGACTTCCGGGGCTGAAAAGAAATTCAGATTGGAATTTTAAATCGTAATTTCAGGGTCAAAAAAATCTCTGTATGTTTTTGTGCCAATATATGCATTTGAAGGCCTATAATAAAGAACAAAAAGGAATGAAAAAACTTATTTGAGTATTCCTGACCATGAAGTGGTTTTTTGTTGACTATTATGCAAGGTATTTTTCCTGTAATGGACTTACTCTGTTATAACGATCGAACTTTGATTTCGCTTAAAGCTGAAGTGCCATTGAGAAGCCGTAGAGGCAAGGTTCAAGTGAATAAGACATTGAAATGAAAACCTCCATTGCTCTATCGTATTTGTGTTTCTAAAGATTGGATTGTACATGTACATAGGAACAAACTTACACAAGATAGATTAATTCTTTCTTCAAGCTTTCAATATTAGACTAAAATATTATCCTCTGTATCAAATACATTTAAATTCTCACTTGTTTAATTCGTAAAATTTTTTATTTACTTACCGACATAATCGGGGGTGCCTAGAATTTCACGAATATCCGCACCATGGTTAATATATCGAGATATTCCAAAATCACAGAGTTTCACGTCACAATCAGGAAAATCACCAGTAAGGACCAAATTTTGAGGCTGTAACATGAAGAGTAAAAATATTACTTCAGTTGGCCATAAATTAGAAACAAAATATTCGATTAAAAGTATATTTAAAAAACAGTAATTTCTCAATGAGCATGCTTTCTTGAAGTACCCATTCTTCGAGAGGGTCTTGGATTATGGATTATGCAGTGTGGTATTAATAGGTGGGTCGACATTATTAAACAGACTGAATAAATATTGTTATGCTGACCCCTACGATTCGAGCAATTAATCGTTTGGAGTAAATGCTTGTTTAAACACAAAACCCTCGAGTACTTAGACTCAACGAATTGAGTACATTGTCAACAAAACATGACAGGAATTTATTCAAAGGAGGGAATGATGAAGTAGCAGGATTTCTAGTCCAGAGAGCTTACGTTAATTTTCAATATTTTAAACTGGATATTTTTCAATTTGTCCAATTAGGAACAAGTTATAAATCGTTTTAAAAACTTTAAGTCTTCAAATTTTTAAACTGTTTTATTCTGAATCACTTCAACATAAAATTGGTCAAAATTCAAGGTTTACAAATTCAAACTGTCTCATTCCGAACATTTCATTTCCAAAATTTAAAAATTTTCACAATTTCAAAATTGTTTAAATAAACTTTCATTTTTTCTGAAAGGTCCAAAATTCAGATTGCTCAATTTTGAGCCCTAAAATTTGAAGCATTATAGTTATTATACTTCTAAACATGAAATTCCTTAATTTCAAATGCATCAATCTGAAATGGTTTTATTTTGAAAGGTATAAGGTATAGTCTGAATTTGGACAATTTTTAACGTTTCAAAATTGAAAATGAATTAATCAATTAATGATATAGGATTTCAATTATTTCAAACTGACCATTTTATAATTTAAAGTATTTAAAAAAATATATTTAAATTGAAAATTCTAATGCGAAACAATTATGAATTCGGAAGTTAAAAATTAAAAAATGATCAGTCACAATTCGACAGATTAAGAATTATGCATATACAATTGTTTAAATTTCGAGGCTTTCAATTGGAAATCTTGCAATTATAATACGGAATTCTTAAAATTGTATCAATTAGAGACCCCACGAGACTTTGGAGAGGGATAGGGGGGTAATTAAAATTATTTCTGTGACCAATCACGGGGATGCCTTCCGTTCCCCGATGAGACGTTGGAAAGTATTGTAAGTAGTAGTTTGAAGCATTCATTATTGTAAAACTTGAATATTCAAGATTGTAAAATTGAATGCTTTAAGATTCTGCAAACTTATTTTAAATAGAAATCCTTTATACTTGCGCAATTTTAAGTTTGAAGTCTTCAAATATTCAGAAAAAAAAGCGTTTAGAATGGAGGAATTTTTAATTGCAAGAGTTCGAGCAAGTATTTAATAATTTTAATTTCAACGTTCAAAATTTGTTGGTTAAAAACTGAATAATTTTATATTAAAAATTTATAACTGGAGTTCAATCTTGAAAGTTTTAATTTGAATAAACTTGGTTTGAAAATGTTCAATTAAATATATTTTTCTGTTCAGAGATCTCGAAATAAAAATTGTTCAGATGTCCAAGAATTTACCACGAAAACTGTTAGGAAAACAACGGAAATTTTGTTCTCAATATTGAGTGGCCACTCGGATTTAAGTGCATTATATGTCTTGAAATTGCGCATTGAAATAAATTATTATTAACCTGATTAGATCTGTCACTTTTGCATTTACTCTGGATGACCAACGTTAACATAATTGAGAGTATGAGCATCTTTTAAATCTTCCTGTTAAACTAATCCGGCAGCTTATGTGGCAAACTAGTCACGTCTCGCTTATAATTTAGTATAACGAAACGTAACACACAAACCTCGACACAAACTCAATTGTCAGCTAAGCTGACAGACTTATCTTCAAATAAATATAACTTGCTTTGTTGTAACGAAATGTTTATTTAATAACATATGATTCATATTACAAGCAAATCCGACTTATTTTTGAAATTATGTTTCGAATTCTTTATGCATATTAGTTTCGATTATGAAGCTTTTTTGTATCGCACTCAGTTCTTATGTGCCGTTTCCACGCATTACGACGTTGAAAGGAAACGAACTTTCCAGGCCGACTGACTCGTTGCGTAGGCCCCTCGCGGATTACGCTTTCAGTCGCGAAAGTACATTGCACATCAAAAGCATAATGTTCGCTAAATTAGCTTCTCAGTTATTAATTATTAGCTTCTCTGTCTTTTGCACTTATACATTGAGAATATGTTACTTCATAGTTCGGCGTGACTTTAACTGCATGAATGCTACATACTATTTTTTTATTTAAAGAAAAAATAATTTTTGGTACTCTATTGAACAACTTTTGTATCTTATGGACTTTAGCATGTAAAATGTATACTCGTTGCGAGCGTTAGAAACACTGAGAAAATTAGTTCGTGAAGATTTCCACGACTTTTAGGATTTTCCAGGACATAAGGACATTTTGATAGAATTTAAAGCCTTTTCTAGTGACTATTTTGATGCCAGTGTTAAAAAGTAGAGAGCCGTATTATAAATTTTCAAAGTTGTATATGAAAGTTTTTGATGAGTAATCATTCATATATAATGAGTGATAACTAATATACGAGTACACTCAACTCTTGAGTTAGCGCGGGTCTCGGGCATTGCTTACTTTGACCGTGAGACTCTTCCCAGAATTTCTACGATGACAAGAGTCAGGGCCATATGAACCATTTCCAGTAGGAATACATAATACTGATTAAGTGTATTTTGGACAAATGTAGATTCTTGTTATCATATAGTAAAGGATCAACCTTTTTCAATAATGACGACTAATTAATAAAAAGAGGATTTTTCGCGTGTATTTAAAAATAAATGCGAAATATGTATGCGAGTGAGCGAGCTGCCCGCTTTGTCGCTACGGTATTGCGTGACTGCCTCAAGGACGCCGCGCGTCTTTCCCTGTCCCTCGGGCTCCCTCGTCCACGAGTGCGAGCTGGCAGAATTCTAGGGACACGGTAAGACGAGGCGCGGTATATTGAGAGTTGAGTGTAAATAGTGTGTGAACTCATAAACAATTCATTGTTATAATTGAAACAAAGTATTATTTTTGATACTTATATATGAAACCTTGAGAACAGAAGAGAGAATCTGGCATACGGTAACTTGGGGGTTCGACGACTAGAATAGTAAAACGCGAGGTTGGTGACCAGAAAGTGCAAAAGGAGCGTGACAAAAGACAGCTGATAGTTTGCATTTAAGTCCTTCAAATTGCGATTACAAGTACGTAGTGGTTAGCCTGCCGGCGTCGGCAACATTATTCTTTGCCGGCTGTTTTTTTCCTCCCGGGGGTCAAGTTCCGAAAAGCGTGTAGCGATGTATTTTTATGCACTGATTACGAATATGGCCATAAAAATTGCAAAAACAAAACAATTCTCAATGTCAAAACTCAAAAAAACTACGCTTTTAAAAAGAAAAATGTTATTTTTGCAACATTTTTTTAAATCGTATACGGGTGGAAAGGCACTCCTTTCCTTTTGAACATCTTCTGGCGGAGCGAGGAGGCACCCCTGTGAATGGTCACAGAAATAATGTTGGTCAAACTCCTACCCTTTCCCAACATCTCGCGTGGGCGGTAAGACACCCGTTTGACATGTCACGGAAATAATATTGGTCAAACTCCTAATCCTTTCCAGCGTCTCTTGGGGGTGGGGAGGCACTCTTGTGACTGGTCACACAAGTGATTTTGGTCGAATTCCTACTCCTTTTCAACGTCTCGTGGGTGGGGGGGGGGCGTGAAGGCACTCTTTTGACTTGTCACAGAAATAATGTTGGTCAAACCCCTACGCTTTTCTAACATCTCATGGCGACACTGTCGGCCCCTACACAAACTAACCAATATGGCCGTGGATGACATATTAAATACGCGTAAAAGATCACGAATACCAGCAAAAACATAGCGTTCAACTGTAATGATCGTCCAACTGAATAAATAAGTGCTGTAATAAGCAGCTCTGATGAGTAAAATACTTCCGAGCTGATAATTATTTGCTCCAATAATGGAATTTGCACGTCAATATCGACAATCAACAAGTTTTGGAGGTTGTTGCGTCAGTGGTTGTGACTCTAAAGAGAATAAAAGCTTTGATTTAAGTTTTCATAGAGTGCCTAAGCGTGGAAGTGTTAAAAAAAAAGGCGAAACTTATTTGGAAAAATTGAAATTGTAGATAAACACAATGAGTTGCGTAGCTACACAAACTATTCACGTCCAAAAATATCATTTTCTAAACTTTAACACACTTCTTAATTAAATTATTGCTACTACTCCATATTATCCATATGGCTTCCGCGGCCATGTTTGTATGGCACCGCAGCGCCCCTTTTGGCGCGATGGATGTTTTCATTTCCAATACAGAATTTGAAATTAATCGGAGGTACTCTCTTTTCGGAACTCCACACTGTGTAAATGCAATGATGCACGCATATATACCGTGCATTATAATTTTTTATAAATTAACGTCCTACACTAATTCCCGTCATTTCCTGGCACTAATTTTCGTATGAAACGTTACTTGCATATCTTCAGAATGCATTGACGACTTCACTATTATTATCAAGGTTTATCTGAGTTACATATTTGTTATAAAAATTTAACTTTCAATTTCATTTCCAGCCATCAAGCATAAATAAATAGAAATCGATTTTTGAAGTTGCGTAACTTTCAGGGGGTCGAAAATGTTAAAAATATTTTTAAATAGTTAGATTTAGCTAGATTTTCTAATTATATTTCCATGGCATTGCTTCCGTGCACAATAAATCTGCAAACGATATCTTCTTCCTCTTGGATGTTTGAACTTAACCAATAAACCTCAAGAAATACCATTTCCTTAATTCGTAAGAAATTAGTGGCGTTTACGCAACTCGGAAGCGATTATTTTCGTTGAGATCTAAAACGGAAGGGGTCAAAAGACTCGATAAAGGTCGGTTGCTAGTCCCGAGTTTATTAAACGA
This sequence comes from Melikaiella ostensackeni, assembly GCA_032362435.1. Taxonomy (NCBI): domain Eukaryota; kingdom Metazoa; phylum Arthropoda; class Insecta; order Hymenoptera; family Cynipidae; genus Melikaiella; species Melikaiella ostensackeni. The sequence continues at coordinate 14,177,897 of JAUMHM010000079.1, forward strand.
TTGACTCCCAAGCGTGTTTACACCACATGAGAATTCTTGAGCACCGTTTATGTGCACGTTAAGCACATTTTATATTTATAACCAGCGACTGTTTATTGTAAAGGTAAAATATTTTACGAGCGCAAAGGTCGTTCAGCTTAGCAGAATACACGTATCCATTTATTCGCTATATTTTTCCAGTATTTCTTTCTTTTACTGTGGAGATGGTAACAATCGAACAATGGTCATGCTGGGACCCACGAGACTTCACTCTTCATTCATATAAGCTTATAACCAGCATGCTATAGGGACTCATTGTTAATGTTAGATCGGACCGAGAATGGTTGCCGACCACCTAGGTTGACCGAGAATTATGTTTTTCAATTACAAACCTTTGACAAAATCAACCCTCATACCTTTACGCATCCACTATTTATTGACTGACTTGAAACTCTACAATGTAAACTTTACACTTTATAGTTAAAAACGCTTTACACACATACAAATTCTTTTTTTTTTGTTCTCACGTCAGTACACCTAGAAAAAGATTTGGTTGAATGAACAAAATTTTGGTTGATTCAACCCTAGCATATGGTTATTATATGGTCAACAAAATATTTGGTCGACCAAAAAATTTTTTGATAAGTAAAATTTAGTTGATTATACCATACCTTTTGGTAGATTCAAGCAGATATTTTTGTTGATCCAAGTAAAAATTTTGGTTAATCCAAGCAAATATTTTGCTTGACTCAAGAGTTTATTTGAGCTTATTCAAGTAAGTGTTTTTGCTGGCCTATAAGAAAAGATTTTGGTTTAATTAACCAAAACTTGTAGTTCATCTAACCATAAAGGACCCATCACAAGATAAGAGAATTCAACGGCAAGTCATTTGCAATGTGAATTGTGCGGGATCCTTTGTTTATTTGATTAAAAAAATCGTTCTGTCGAATTATGAAAAACTTAATCATGCAATCTTAATCCTGAGTATTTTCCACATAATCACTCAAACACACATTTTCAGTAAGAATAATGATAAAATAATAACTCATACCAATGGGTTTTTGTACCAGGCAAGGTGTCAAAGACTAAGTATACGAAAAGCGTCTCTTTCGCACAGAAAATCCTTACAATGTATTATTTTATGACTAATGTTGGGAATAATTGGAGAAGAATGTACATGTCTCAAGCCCCCATTCGATTCTGTTTCCGGATCACTTAATTTGATAAGGATTACCGAGATGCAAACTGATTACTCTCGCACGTGGACTGTCATCTGAAATTGAAGTACGCGTTCATACGAAGTACGCGTTCATACGAAGTACGCGTTCATACTAAGTGCGCATGCATGAGTCGCTGTCAAGATGGTTTCAACAAAATATTTTGGGTAAATCAAGTAAATCTTTTACTTGATTGTAGTAAAATGCTCTCTTAAAGTATTTGGTAGATTCGATTAAAAAAATTTGTTCAATCAATCAAATATTTTCTAGTATCAACAAAACGATTTTGTTGAATAAAGACACTTTTTTCTAGGTGTATTTAATCAATAGGATGACCACGTACTGCGAACAGGGAACTTGAAAAACTGGGGATTTATAATGAATTTAATGTTTTACGGTTTTAAACAATTTAATTTCTTAATAAAATTATTTTTGATAGCGTTTTGGTATATAAAATTGAATAATATAAAATAAGAAGTGCTTTATTAATACTGTAAAACTTCTCATCGGGATCGTGATTGGATAAGTTTTCTGCTAAAACCTAGATTTCAAAAAATTCCCAGTCAAAAAGAATTCACTGTCATTTCCCGGTTTTCCCGGTGTCCATTGGTCACACTGCTCTCTAAATCTGAATTAGAAGAAAACTACTAATTGAAGTAGTGCAAGGTAGTTCACCAACTGCTTTAGTAAGCATTTCTACTAATAATGAGTACTTTTTTACTAATTCATAGTCAAATTCTACTAATTCAATTAGTAGAAGTTCTATTATTTATACTAAATCATTTTGTAAACAAATAGTCTCTAAATGAATTTTTATTAATGTCTATTAATAATTACCTACTATTTTTTTTTACTAATTCATAATGAAATTCTACTAGCTCATTTAATAGATATTGGTATAATCACTTAGGTTTGAATTTGTTGCGTTTATCACTAATTAAATATTACACTAAATCTGAATTATTAAAAAACTTCTAAGGATTTATCATTAGTAGAAATGCTTATACTAAAACAATTGGTTCTTGATTTTATATTCTAAAGTTAAATTGTTCTTCACCTTTATTATGTGCATCTAGACTTGGTGCGGCTTTTGAAACACTCAACAGTCTAGTAGATGCATCACAGTGGTTACTACAAAATGCACATATACATACTTATTCTATATAAGGCACAGTAAGTCTATGTCTATATAGATGCATAATCGGGTTGCCTGTGCGTAACCGGATACAAGAGTTCGTACATACAATAACCGGTGAGCGCTATACAGGGTTTGATTGAAAAGTAATGAGCCTTCCCGCGCGGAGCGTCTGCCACGCGATCAACCGAATCGGCTGGTGGGGGAAAATGATTGGTGGACCTTCCCCTTCCACTAGAAACCGGTCTCAGTTCGC
>JAUMHM010000079.1:14199007-14210750 GCA_032362435.1 Melikaiella ostensackeni
GTTGGAGTCTCCTAGGACGGGTCTAGGCATACCAACTAAAACCAAAAACCTCCTCTGCCGATAGCTGGATTATTTTTTTTTATCGGACTCAAATTTTCAGGATAAACTACTTGTAGCATTCACAACTTTTTAGGTTTTAGGCCCCGTGGATTTTTGAAATTCAAGAAATTTTCTTTTTTAGGACTGGAATTGCAAAAATATTGTAATTTTATATTCATTTGTTATTTTGAAACGTGAAAAATCCCTGCTTCTATTTTACCGATTTTTGAGAAAACAGCAAGGAGCTGCTATATATACCGTTCTCCCACTTCGCCGCCACTTGCCGCATCTATGTGTATAATATCTTTGCCCTGAGCTGCATCGTTGATAAGTTTTGAGGGAACAGAGGATACAGCAGAAAATTTGCCTTACCTTCAGGCACGAAGCATAACCAGAAAAAGCTAACATTGAGAGACCCTGCTATCGCAACTTGGGTTGCCTTAGGCCACGCGCGTTATAATTGCACTTTTTAAATTTTAGAACAAAATAGAAACAGTTTTACTAAAAAATAGCTTCGATAGAAGAAAGGTAATGATATTTAGAATACTTACACAAGAAATAAGACCAAAATTTTCAACCGTTTCGCCGTAAAATTTGACCCCGCAAAACCCGATTAGAATGAATGCCCTTCAACGAGACACGTTCCTGACGGTTTTTATGCAACGAATGAGCCCATTCAAGAGGATCTGTCTCTTGCTATCATTGAAACTTCCGGTGCGAATGAAACGAAAGAGGAATATTATATAGGCCCCAGATCTCGCATAGCCGTATGTATTCAGAAAAAAAGGTTGCTTGAATTAAAGAAACTTTCTTTTGCCACACCCACCTCCAAAATTGGACTGTCCATGTCTCTAAATGATGCGCAAAATAACGCATTGTAATCGGGGGTAGGTGAATAATATTTTCGCATGCGCACTTTGAAATATAGTCATTTTGCAAACCGGTGAGTAAAGTTGCGCTTGCGCACTTTAGAAATAAGAAACTTTGCGCATCGGCGGGAAATAGCCAATTCTGAAACCGTGCGAAAAATCAGTTACAAAAAATCCTTTTTAATAATTTCTTTTCACAATGAAATGACTTTTTATGAGTGCTGCGCTTGCGCACTTCGAGTAGGATCACTTTTTTAACTTATGCGCCTACCGATAAATGTCCCGAAATTTCCGAAAATGTTTGAAATCTTTGGACAGCTTAAATTTTCGGTAATTCATAAATTTACCAGAAATTGAGCCATAAATTTCCGGAAAATTTGTTTTCATTGTTTCTCAAATCAAAAATTCCCAGCATTGGTTACCAACAATAATGTGTGTATCAGGTGCACATAGCAGACTGTTATAACTCTTGTGAAGTTTGCAGTACCCCCAGTTGGCTCATCTTCGGCTCGTCTTCGACTCGTTTCCGGCTGGCTACCGACTCGCTTACAACTCGCCTTCGATTCACCTCTGATTTGTACGGCAAACTTCACACTCGTGTAGAACTGTCTACTTTATGAACTTATTGCAGAATATACGCTATTTTTAGGTATACATGAAAATTTAGTTAAATCAAAAATTGTTTGATCAAATACAAGATTTAGAGAACACGCATTTTATTTCCACATTAGAAACAGAAATATTATAAATTCATCAATACAGAAAATAAGGTCTTAATAAACTACTCAAAATAATAACAAGTTTCACTGAAAATTTTACATTGCATACATATTCTACCTTAGATTATTTTTTTAAATTGGAAAAGAGATTTCGGCGCTACTGAAAAGCATTCGTGCTGTACGTGCATCTCTTGATGCGTATGCATAAAAAAGTGCGTGTGCGTGGTTAACTTAATAACGTAGGGAGAAGATGAAGAACGAGAGGGAACGAATGCATGCAAGAGGGCTTGCATGAGATCGTGGGACGTGAAAATTCGCGAAGGCCTTAGAAAAAGTAACTAAGTGCCTAGCTCGAATGAATTACCATAAAGGAACTTTTTCAAAGAAAATCTGGAGAAAAGCTCCGCGGAAAGTTAATTTTGAAACTCATCAAATTTAGCCAAGCGTCAAATAAACCAGAACCAGACATTCCTAACTTTGGGACAGGGGAAATTTAAAAAATGGTAATGTGATCGGTATGGTATCACGATGACGCGACGTTTGGGCTATGTGCTCTTAAATGTTATTATTTCGGCGCGACGGATGGCTGCCCTACTTCGTTCCCGGGCTCAAGTCCCCGATTCGGGCCCCGGGAATCTGATTCAGACTCATTCAGTCTTTTCTCGGCTGTAAAAGGAACCATCTGTATCTCCGTGTTATTAATCTTTATTTTATAATTGAAAATCTCAATTAATCTAAAAAACTAGTAGTAGTTTCTCACAATAACTTAAACTCTAATCTACACAGAAAAAAGTCTAGTTTATATTAGAGCTTGTTTTCAATGAACTTTTCTCCATGTATAGTGCATAAGACTGTCCTTCTTCCTCGGGGCTAGTTTATAGCACACTTTGAAACAAGCCCACTTTTGGGTTTAAACCAAGACTTTTTTTTCTGTGTGTACATTTAATAAATTAAATAGAAGTATCTCGTCATCTCGAAATTCGGGATGAGTAGTCAAATATTTTTCAAAGGTCTGGTTAGTCGTCCCGAAACGCTCATATAAGAAAATATCCCTCATGTGGTAACATTGCGAAGCAAGATTGAGGGAACATTGCGGGAAGGTTCCGCAAAAAGTTTCATTTAAATTTGTTGTCTGCTAATTAGAGAATATAATACGCGTTTATACACGCACATGATGTGGTATTCTGGGAGAATAGAGAAAAACAACTGCGCAGCCCTAGGTGCCATAGAAAACTATTGAGCAGCAGAAAGGATCATGAGGCCAGAGATTGACCAGACATATTCCCTCAATCTTGCTTCGCAATATTGCCACAATAGTCGGTGCGGTACAACGCAAACTATCCAAAATACACTCAACTCTCGATTCAGTTTGAGCCTCGGGCATTGCCTGTTATGACCATGAGGCTCTTCCAAGAATTTCTGCGATATAAACAGTCAGGGGAGTTACTTGCGTAACTCCGCTGAGCTCGCGCGCCTGTCTCTTGGCTCCTCGGACCTCCGCACCAACGAATGCGAGGCCGGCGGCAATCCTCTCTCTCGGCATCTTCGACCTCTCATCAACGAGTGCGAGCTGGCAGACATTCTAGGAAGTCAATAAACCGAGGGCAAACGAATCGAGATTCCAGTGTAAGCTCAAATTGTTAAGAAGGCACGAAATTTGGTATATGTGTTCTTTTTGACCTAAATATTACATTATATTTTTCAAATTAATGGAGATAATTAACTTATTCATTTTTATTATTGTGCAGGGTTCCTTAAATGTTCCAAATCTGGAAAAATTATGAAAAAACAAAAATTAACAAAATTGTGGCTGTTTTCTGAAAATCAAAAAAAAAATTTTTTTTTCAATATGTGAGATTCGGGAAAAAGTCCGAAGTTAAAAATGTTCTTCAAGAAGAGTACCACAAATTTTTTTTTATTTTTCCATATTTTGAACCGTTTTTTGAGTATCTTCAAAAATGCGTATTTTTATTTGAAAACGTATTCAAGAAACGTACTTAAAAAACGATTAAAAATATCGAGAAATGGAAAAGGAACGTTTTGCAGGTCTCTTGTAGGAGAACAATTTTGAATTCGAACTTTTTCCAGTATCTAGCATATTTTTAGGAAAAAACCCAAATTTTTTGATTTTCAGAAAATCTTTTAGGAATTTTACTGATAAGAATTCAGTTTACTGGCATGCTTTACTGCTCGAATCTCTTGCTACTACAACAGCCTCCTTTTACTGTGTGTTGATTTGCTATTAATGTCTGCTGAAGATAAGAGTTCCATAATTCGTATTGCTAAACGCAGAAGATTCTTTTAAAATTGAAATCTTGCAAGTCGTTTCCTTTTATTTATTTTTTTAATTCTATGGTTATTCCACTTTGGCATAATTTTTTGTTGTTAATTTATGCTTTGATATGATTCTATCATTTAAAACTCATAAAAAGAGAATACAATAGCGCGCCTAAGATATTCCAATATGAAAAGTGGTCAAATTAGAATTTTATAGTAAAACTTAGTATCGAACTGGTCACTGGATTAGAACGATGCTCCAGATAACGATAAAATGAAATTTATTATATGTAGTCTCAAAGCCTGTGGAATTCCGATCCATGTTATTCGTACGCAATAAATTGGTCAACGGTGGGGCTGCGGACAGATGCAAAAAGAAATGGAGACACTATTTGGCGCCGGGTCTGCCATGGGATTATTACATGTCTGCCAAGTCCCAACCGATCGCATTGGTGCGACTGCTCGTTTTTCTATTATCGAATCTACTGCATTCCGCAACTAGAAATATCTTGGACTGTTGAATGTGAAAACAGTGTGCGCTGCTTTAATCCGGTTGAGCTGCACCTAACTAGGAATTACAAGGCAATTCAAATTAGTAGAGGGAATTTCCATCCAACCACATCATAAATGTCAATCATTCAATGATAACAAACTGCTAAATTATACAAAATCCCCTTTATATCTCCGCACCTCTCTCTCATCCGCACAATTATTCATGACTCTAATAAGATTATAAATATGCAGTTTCCAGATATTTTCACCTTTACTGTCGGAACAATTGTTGTTAGAATTAAAAGCATATTTTTCTCGTGTAGGTTATAGTTAATAAATCCTCTACATATTTAATAAAATATAATTTTATCAGTTCAAACGTGGAATGCAACCTTTCCATAAATATTGATTGCATAGCTATAGATTAGACGTTTCTTAAGTAATTTTTTATTTGGCAACGTTATACCACACGCTATGATTTGAGTGAAATACTAGACTGTTTGTAGATGATTCGAGCGTGACTACCTCAAAGTCGATAGACGTGGCCAAGAGGGTTTCTGGAACTTCGCCAAGGAATTCACGTGCATTTTTCCATTCATAATCGCGAGATCTATATGTGGAACCGGCAAATCGCGTGAATTTGTGGCGCTGTGTTATTTCGAGAAGAGCGTCCCCTGCAACCGAAAGCGAACGAAAAAGCCTCACCAGCTAGGAATTTGGCTCTCAGAGTACTCGGGAGTCCCACACTATTCAAAACAAGTCCATTTACTATTATTATACATCGAAAATTAAAATTTGACTTTAATCAATTTTCTTTATGGAAATAAATGAGTATCATCCTCCGTGTCATCACAACGAAAATTTTTTTATCATTAGGGTAGGCCAGGGAAAAGTGTTAATGCAAAGAAATCTTTTAGTTATATAATTTAAATTTAAATTCAAGTTTGAAGTTAATCGTCAAATTCCAAGAAAAGGAGGAGACAAATTTTACCCCAAGACAAAGGAAAAATTAGTCATACAGCAGACTTCCGTGAAAGATAAGATTTTAATTATTGATAAGCTAAGAATATTACACACGCGTCACATCATTATTTTAAATATACATGATTAAGTAACATTTTACTCCCTATCTCAAGAACCATTATTTTTCTAATCTCGCTGGTTTGTATTGCCAGGATATTTATTATCTATATACAATGTTGAGAGAAATATAGTACGACAATGTACGGATGCGTTAGGACAAAATATTTACACACTATTTAACAATATAGGTATACACAGAATATTTAATGCAAATTATCCTTACACAAAGTTACAATCATGTGGATGTATTTTCTAGAGGGAGGCAACTTCTTATGCACGAGGATACGTGTTTGGTTTTATCTTATCAGCTGGAAAACATCACGAGACGATATCGCGATAGGTACTTCGAATCATTAGCTGATTGTCATTATCAGGATAAGAATTGTTGATAATACTGAATGACACAAGCTCAGAAGATATTTTCCGATTATTTTGAATAACAGTTAGAAAAAATTACAGTTGCAATTAAGAGAAATCGCTAATTTTTTTTGCAATTAAATTATAAAATAAGCACTAAAGTTATCGACAAAATAGAATAAATGCTAATTGAATATTTTGAAGAATTATTACCTGCCAAATAAAATAGAAATGTAGCGGAAAAAACGATATGGAAGGGGCAAAACGATAGCGGGACTTTCAAACGCGAGTTCGAATGATGAAATAAATCAAGTAAAATAAGCGAAAAAAGAGAAAAAGATCTAAGACAAAGTAAAAGCATAGTATGCCCACTCTATCCGCAGGCTCTTTAAGTAACGGCGATTTTTGAAATGTCTGCAAGGATAATTGGATTGCATAAGCGTGATCGTAATCTACGACGGCATTAAACATCGAAATACGCGAGCGATTCTCGCAGAGACGAGTGTCGTGGATGCTATTAATATACAAAACCGGGGTACCTTGGCTTACCCATATCGATAGCTCTGATGAATAGCAAAGTCGAATTCCTACGCTAGCCTTTTAAACTTTCCGGTAATATCACGTAATTTTCTAATGATTTAATGTTGTTTGATGTCATATAAAATATTAATTCAAGATTTCCTGAGGGGTTAACCACTACTCAATTCAGGTGTACACCTGTTTCTGAATTATTTTAATTCCTTTGAATTCTTGTGATTTATATAGAATCCTTTAAACACTCTTCAAATCTTTTGAATTTCCTTGAATTTTTCCGAGTTCATTTGAATCCTCTTGAATTCTCTTGAATTATTTTGAATAAATGAAATTGGTGAATTCTTGAATTCTGAGAACTAAAGTAACACATATTGTGCATATTCAATTTGTGTGGCAGGGATTGTAAATTCTTTTAAATTCACTAGAAATTTTCTGAATTCCCTTGAATTCTTTAAATTTATCGTTTTTTAAAATTCTTTTGAATAACTTTGAGTTCCCTTCAAGTTTTCAGAATTCACCTTGAATGCTTTTGAATTTCTTTGAAGATGATTGAATTGCTTTCAACTCTGTTGTATTCTTTTCAGTCCTTTCAATTATTTTGAAATCCCTTGAAATCCTTTAAGGCGTATTGAATTCATATTCAACTCTTTTAAATTTCCTGAAAGATTATGGAATTATTCTCAATACTGTGTAATCTTTTAAATTCTTTGTATTCACATAAATTCTTTTGAATTCTTTAAGTTTGTTTGGGAGTGTGAATGTAAATTACATGGTCTCGGGGTCCAATAAAATTGAAAATAATTAAATAAGCTAATTTAATCGCCCACTGATCATTCTTTAAATTCTTTGAATTCTTCAATCCAAGTGTACTCAAAATTTGCAAGTGTCATCTAGTTGTCGGTGTCGATTGTTTAGAAAAATATTAAACTAGGGGTTATTAATAATCAATTTATGCAAACATATGTTACTGAATTCTTCTGAATTTCCTTTTTCCGAAAGACTTCTTCTGATTCCATTTGCACTACTTTGAATAATTTTCAATTTTCATGAATTCCCTTGAATTCTTTTGATTTTTTCTTAAATTCATGGAATGATTTGCATTCTTTGGAATTCCTTTAAAGTAATTTAAAACTACATTATATTCTTTTGAATTCTTGAATTCAGGCGTAAATCATATTCGCTAGTGGTTCAGATATTCCCTTAATAACGATAAATTAAGAAAAATGTTCTTTAATTATGAATAGACTTTCGGCATTCTAAATCTCCGAGAATATATAACTGAATGTTGACGAGTGTAAAAATAATTTGAGGAATTTCGAGAAGGTAAATTTGAAATGAGATTCCATTGCGTTGAGCTGGTGAGAAACCTCTTTCAGTTGAGGAGGGGCAGTTCTCAGCTTGCAGGCGTTTCTAATCTGATGGTTGGCAGTGTTCCCCGTATTTATATAACAATTTAGGTCGTTCGCACTGGCTACCAGTGTCCACGTTTCGATCGGAACGTTGCCTAAAATGTCTTCATCAGACCAACCACAAAAGTTATTTTCAGGGTGGCACCTGGACTTCTCATTGTGTCCGAAAAAATAATACTTTTTCCGAGAGAAGGAAATAATTGAAGAAAATTAAAAAAAATTACACCTGAATTTTAAAAACTCACCTTAATATCGAGGTGTGCAACGTTGAGGGAATGAAGAAAAGCAATGCCATCAAGAATTTGTTTGAGCAGTCTGGCTACTTGACGCTCTTCAGGGACTTCATCCCTATCCAGCACCATTTGTAATTCACCACCGGGAGCCCTTAAAAATAAAAACATGGTTTCAAGAAAGAGTTGTAGAATCGAATTTTTAGAGAAAATGCTCTTATCTCTTACAAGCAAGTCTCTGTTATCTTCAATAAATATGATAGCGAATAGGGCACTCTGATTAGAAAACTCAAGCAACCATTTTTACAAAGTTCGCAAGCGAATGCTTAGCCACCTCAAGAATTTCATGTTACATATCGCAGAATATATGTATAAAAAGATGAAAATGTTCTTTAATTATGAACAGACTTTTGGCATTCTAAATGTCCAAGAATATGTCACTGAATGTTGACGGGTGTAAAAATAATTTGAGGGATTTCGAGAAGTTAAATTTGAAATGAGATTCCACTACGTTGATATATTCGCGAAATGTGATAAAGGTGCCCTAGAAAAGATATCACTAGATATCTCTGATCGATTAATTTAATGACTCTTTGTGCTCAAAATAATGTTTGTACAAGAAAAAACGTTTCTTTATGATTTAATGATAAATATAATCCGTATAATCTTGCGAAATGCGATTCATTGTCCTGTAGGTGTACTTTTGTTTTGAAGACAATTGATCTTTAATTAGAAGAGGAATAAAAGAATAAATATAATTTTCATTTTTCCTTTAATTTTTAGTTTATAAAGATAAATGATTTAAAGAATTTTATGTAACACGAGTATGGTTTCCTCGCGTTCACTGCGTGTTTTTGAGCAGCAAAGTAGGTCTTTGTTGATGGTGGGGTGCTTTACCGGCCTAGACTGACAAAGTACACTTTGACGGTGTATGCGCATGGGCGTTTGTTATTTCGCCCTACGCGCATTGCTTTGCGCTGTACTTGTCCCTTTACACTAACCTCAAACGTGAGACGTAAGTTAACGAGAAAACTTGAAAACCATACTCTTATTACATCAAATATCGTGTGTATCAAGGAGGCGAAGTCTTTTTACGTCCGAGCGTGAGTTTGTCAGAACAAGGCACAATACAATATTCTTTTTTAAAGGAAAGAGGTTAAGAAGAACATAAACTTACATTTCTAGGACGAGGACCATTTCGGATTTAGTTTCAAAAACCTGATGGAGAGAAACGAGACGAGAACAGTGAGCTGCAGCGTCCAGCACTGCAACCTCATGAAGAGCTTCTGCTCGAAGTTCCTGGGCTCGTCGCCTCTTCCTCAAGAATTTAGCTGCCCATTGCCTTCCACTAGATCTTTCCCTGCACCTTCGAACCGTAGCGTATTTCCCTCTGTAACATAAAAATAACAGAGTAAATCAAAATTCAGGAATCCAGTATTTTAAATTGAAATAACTTTTATACCATTTTTCTTAATTTGGAAACGTAATTGGACTATCTACTGCATTGGAACCGAGATGTCACAAGATTTTTTTTATTAACTCTTGCATCATACTTTTTTTTACTGAAAAAAGGGGCAGCCAATTTTGACAAAAAATTCCCGAATTCTGAGAATCTTACAAACTTGATTGGTCCGTCCAGTCTGAGCTATTTGTCGGAAAAGCTGGACGACTAGACACTTCTTTTGAAAAATTCCGTACCATTTCAAGGTATTCTATATAGCAAACCTGTTGATTTAAAGTAATTGGATAGGTTTTTCTACTAATAATTTAAAAACTTCAACTCACTGACAATTAACTTCAATGACCATCTCGTCTATCGAGAAAGACGAGATCAAGGATCGCTGAGAGCGTCTAATAATACCCTCGACCAACCAACCTCTTGTATGAAACAAATTGAAGTTTTGGCAACATAACTAATTGAAAAACTTCAGAATCAATATTTAGAGGGTCTTCTATATTCCTTACTGTTTCTTACACGGTCCAAAAAAATCAGTTTAAAGTCTTATCGCAACTCTCCGTCATCAATAGTATCAACTAAAAATGTTCCTCATATTTCTTAGAAAATGTCCACGTTCGTTCTTTAAAAGTTATTAGATCTAAGATTCTTAAATTTTATACTAAAAATGTAACCAAATTTAAATTATTCCTACTAGTTTTTAAAGAAGTTCTGCGTGACTTTATTAAAAAATTCTACGAAATATAATACATGGAGTCATTATTATTAATAATAAAAAAATACTATTGCATTTAAATAAAATAATAATGTTTTCTCCTTTCATTTAAGAAATTCATATGTTTTCAGAGAAAAAAATGGGGAGAGGGGGGTCAAGCAAATCTTACGTTTGAAAATGCCATGAAAAGTGCTTACGTAAAATACTTGAACAGCCTCTAATGAACCAGGTCATGCAAATCTAATACGATTCTGTGCACTCTATATGTCTAGAGTTTGCGATTCATCCATTACATCTTGCATTTCCAAAGCATGGACACGACTCCAAAGTGCAAATTCGTCGTATCGTGAGAATCACGACCTGATCTACCCGCGAGGACTTTGTCAGTAGAAAGTGAATGTGCTTTGTAATGCTCCAGTTTGCGGAGTCGTGCGTTGTTGCGAATCAGCCTGAAGCCCACAAATCCTCAACTCGTGGTAATCCTGCTTAGTATACAGTGAAAGCACCCACATCCTTAGTGACGTAAATTTCGCGCACGAGGAAGCAGCATTTTCTCGTCAATCGACATAGTTTTTTTCAATTACATATTGAACCTACAACAATACCGTAAATGTTCCACCTTTTCATCTAGATGAGTGCATGGCCACGATTTTCATGTAGCGATAGCGCGCTTGGGTAATATTAAATCCAGCGATTCTAAGATTACCTCATCGAAATTTCCTGAGCGTGTCTGTTGATGTCAAGTATGAGAATAACGAGTCAAGAGAAGATATATGCATATATTCATGAACTGAATGTAAAAATAAATCATGTGTACTGGTTGAACACGATTTTCATGAACTAGAAAATGATAATAAAATGTATTCGAAAAAAAGGAAAGAAGCATAAACAAGTTTGATAGACAGAAGGTTTTAACTTTCAATAAATTTTCAATCTGTTGAAATCGTGAAAATTCGTACTAAAGAATAATTTGCAACAATTAACTTAATCATACACTCATTCACAGAAGTTGCGAACAAGATCCTGTTTGAGCTTCGGCTAGAATTTCATATGAACTTTCACTGTTGTATCGAGTGTCGCTACGAGCGACCTTGGAGCTGTTAGATCAATATTACAACGATTGCTAGGGCGTATTACACAAAAATGAGACCTGGACTTGGATCTGGATTAATAAAACGCAAATAACAAATTCTGTCTCAATAATATAAAGTCCAGTTAATGATCAGGTTTTCTAGGGAAATTTTCAGAATAGCTTTTGCGAAATTATTAATAAATGCCAATTCTAAGCCTGAAGTTGTTCAACATTGAAATTGTAAAACTGTGGAATATTTTTAATTCCAAGGCATTAAGCTCGGCGTTAAGGGCGTTTCATTAAAAAAAGGTCGAGAATTGCCTTCCGACAAGATATGCCGGATTTTACTTTTCTCTTCCGGCACATTTTATCGCCAACGTAGTTTCTTTGTCGACGATATTCTAGAGAATTCCAAAGAATTCATGGTAAATTTTAAAGAATTTAAGATAAATTCCAACAAGTTAAAAAATTTATCCCCGACAAAATATGCC
>JAUMHM010000079.1:14216425-14236629 GCA_032362435.1 Melikaiella ostensackeni
ATGAACGAAGAGCAGAATGCAAAAAAGGTGATAAGGGCCAGTCAGACTGAAATTCGCGAAGGAACGGTTCAACATCGAAAGCAAGAGTCTTAAAAAAAGCTAGCTTTGGCCCATGCATCAGATCCTGGATGAATTCCTTGACGATTTTATAGCTAGCTGACGTTGGTTCTGTTCTTTTTTCTGCAGCTAAAGTTATAAACTTTTTAAGAGAAGGCACCATTTCCAATGCTCGTTCCATCACATTTGTGTTCTCCAACCTATGAGTCGCACCGAATTTTAAGGAAAAAAGCTCAGAATCTGTATACTCAGTGTACAAAGCACGCCGTGTAGGAACACCCTTAAAAACGTTATAAAGACATATCAAAAATTGCACAATATCCCAATCGGTTGCTAAAATTGTACCTTTGTAACTATTGTGGCATACGTGGAGAACACAACTCCCTATATTTAATAATACGGCCTCGTTTTCTGGAGTCTTCAGATACATCTTATGATCTTTCAAGAATCTGAGATTGACATTTGGTCCATCCATGGAAACTTGCACCATTTTCACTAGAGACAGAACATCTAGAGAATTTCTGAAAGCTTCCAGTAAATCAACAGCTCTAGTTCTACCAAGGAATGCAGAAGTGAAATATCGTGTGCAAACTTCATTTTTAACGGGGTCCCAGAATCTCAAGTTTATGTCCATCTGTTGCCGTTTGCATATTTTATTTAATGCTTCGTCAAAACCGACGACGTATCGAGGACATTGTTTTATAGTAGCGATTAGGTCTCCTTTAAAATATGGTGCTACACCGTAATGTATACTCACCACTACAGGAGTCGCAAGATGATTTTGCAATGGTTTTTTTTTTGTAGTATCAAGCAATGAATTGGATGTAGTCACTGATTTTACAGATGTCGAAGATTCTGCATGGTGATTTGATTCAGAATTAGCCTGCTCAAATTAAATTATAGAATGATGAGCAAAACAATCTATATGTTCCTATATTTACATAAAAATGTATGCAATAATAATTTGTTTACAATAATAATTGGATACTAACGGGCCCGAGTGGGGAGCTTTACATGATGATTTTGTGAGGCTCTTCACTTGGGGTGCTCGCTAGAGCTTGTTTAGCAACCTGGGTCGGAGCAGTGTTGCGGAACGAACGAGAGGAATATGGCCTGACGGTATAATAATAATAAAAATAATTATTCATCATTATAGTAGTTGTAGATGTGGTGAGCTTTTTGGGAGATATATTTTAGGCAGAGTTATTCGTTCCTGAAATTAGTGCACCAACGTCCACGGTTTTGTTCTGTGCAGCTTTTAATAAACTGTGTTTACGACTCTTCACGTGGCTTATCAGAGCCTGCTGACCCATACTTTGAATGTCAATTTCCTTGATACATAAAATAAACTTCGCTTTTGTAATATTATTTGGGACTTTTTGCACCCATTCTTTTAGCCCTGGTGTACTGAGCCAAGACTCTTGAAAGAAACTTAGGGACGGAATACGCTTACCCCGCGATATTTTTCACTCCGTTTGTCTAAAATAAAATGCAATGCTAATAATTTTAATTATCAAAAAGTATAACAATTTTCCAATCAAATAAAAGAAGTTCCAAAAAAAAGATTACTTGAAAATATTCGAACAATAAGAATCTCAGCCAAAAGGTACCCTTGCAAAAGTTTACAGTTTTTTCCAATTTCATATTTATATTTTTATTTTTAATGCATTAATTCTTGAATATTCTCCAAACATGCTCTTCAAATACCTCTACGTAAAAAACAAAGTTAAACTGTTATTTGTAATTTTCTAAACGAAAATTTATTTTCCAACAAAAATGATATCAATATAAACCATAAAGGAAAAAGAGTATGAAATAAGCGTACAAATAATAAGATTCTGATCGAACATATATTTATTAGAGCATATATTATATTAGCATATATTAGAGCAGAAATTAAAGCGGTTTTATTCCTTTTAAATGCCAATAACCTCAAATACGTATACGACTTTTTATGATTAGAAATATAAATATAAAATTTTTTTTCAAAAATATAGGGCTTTTAACTTGCGCTTTTTCATTGTCGTATATTCAGTAATTAAAAAGTAAATTTGGAATATTGTTAATCAAAGAAACAAAAAAAAAGAAACTTAACCACATATATTTTACAACGTTCAATTTTCTGCGAAACATGGATAAGGTTATCTTTTTGTTATTCACTTGGAAATATAAATAGCAATGCCAGGGTTAGAATTTCCGAATACAAAAATTTTTGATTAGGCTCTTTTTTTGCATAATAAAAAGACTTGAATATTATTTGTAAATAAAAACATATTGCACTATGAAACATTTACTGCCATTTCTACTTTATAAACTGTAAATTCGCCATCAATAAACGAGACCTTATTGTCTGTATATATTATTTACAACTATATTTGTAACATTAAACTCACTTACTTCCATATAGCGTTCACCGACACGTTTTCATAGGCTTAGAAAATTCTTAAAAATTTCACGTGGTTATCGAAATCACGAAATCGACAAATGCGTCTAACGCATAACAGCATACTTCACTATACAACTGCTAAAGCTGCTATCACACGCATAGTCAATAATGAAAATATCACCTGATTGGTGGAGCTATTTCTTAATATAGCTGCACCAATGAGCGCTATAAACAGCAGCCTAAGGTTGCTCCACGTCTCTGCACTCAAGTTTCTCGCTTGCACAAATAAGGCGGGAATTTCAAAAATCACCATACAAGATATTACATATTCATAATGTTATTAAAATCAATTTTTGAAGCACAAAACCGAATTTCATTAAAAACTTTGAAAATTCCCCGTCACCATCAAAATTCCCGGTCATTTCTCGGTTTTTCCCGGTCCCAAAAAATTCCCGGTCATTTCCCGGTTTTCCGGTCCAGCGGCCACCCTGAAAATTGACTATAAAACCGGTTTCTCGCACAATATTTTCCAGAATAATCTTGGAAGTAAAATACATAGGAACAACATTTTTAATTTTTAAAATCGTTAACTATACACTGCAAAAAATGTTGGTTCAAATAAATGATTACAATAGTACAAACTTTTGAAATATATCATTATTACAAAGAAATACCAATTTTTATATTGTGCAAGAGTACTTATATTTATATTTTTGCAAGAAATTATTGTTTAGAAAACTGTACATTTGAAATTACTACACTCAGAAAATTGTTTTATTGGTATTTGTACACTTTTTTTGTACTAATAAAAATTAAATATCAAAAAACTTTTCTTTGTCCCAAGACAACTCTTTAGTCAGTGTAGTATATTCAAATTTAGAGTTTTTTAAACAATGAGTTCATGTAAAACTGAAAATGTAAATATTCTTGTACAATATAAAAATTAATATTTCTTTGTATTAAAGAAATATTTCTAAGGTAGGTACTAGGACTGTAATGTAATAACTTTTTCGATCCAAGATACATTTTTTCTTCAGTGTATAATAAACGATTTTTAGAATTTAAGAATTGGTTCTCATGCATTTTACTTCTGAGATTATTCCAAAAATGTTATTTGATAAACCTGTTTTATACGGAAAATTTGTGGAGAAGTTGACGGAGCGGGTATATTTGCAGTGATTTAATTGGAGACGATACGAAAGCGTAGTAATTTCAAAACTCAATGGAGGTTGCAATATGAGATTCATAAAATTTTAAATGCTTTAGTAAAAAAAAATGATTTTCACATCAGGGAAGAGTATTCTTAATTATACTGGAATCTATTTTAAATGGGATCAATTTTTATTCTTAACCTTTGCTGAATATAAAAATATATTATCTGAACTACATTTTCTGTAAATTTACAAGTATATTTCAGCGATAACAAACTGATAGTTACATATTGCCAGCCACATTTGTTTCTGTTTACTCAAGGTGTAAATATAGTAAACGGTAAATTGCTTTACCGACTAGAACAAATGGTGTACTTATGTTTAGCATAATATAAAGATTCAAGTTTGAAATGCTGATGTATAATTGTCAGATGTAGCATGGTTCAGTAACGAAAGTAACGAACCAATGCGTTGCGGAAATGCACCCGTGATATGACCTCATGGTAAATTTACCCTCGTACATGTACGTATATCGTAATTTTCAACCATTAAAAGTTTAAAGATATCAAAAATGAACTTTCATAAGAGTCGGATTTCACTCACAATGAACCGAATTTTTGTACAATTTGAACTGAGTTGACCTCATTCGAACCAAAAGTTTGGCTGCATGTTGTTTTAAACGTGAAATTGGTAATTTTTAATGAAGAAGAATATTGGTTGGATGAGACTGTTACTAAATTTTAGAAAGGACTTAGTCGCCTTAGAAGCTGGTCGGTCTTGCTTTGCTGGCGCGATGAGGTCGTCCTGTTCGTCAGGAAAGCGAACGAAGGATGTCTTGGTTACGCGAGGCTAAAAGGGATGCAATTTTACGCACCAGGAACCAGACCGCTCCGACTCAGGGCCGATCCAATCAGATAAGACCAGACCTTCTTTGTTCTTGAGAAACATCATTGTGGACCGCCGGAGCATCCAGGTTTACGACTATTCTGCTTTGCCATACACAAAACCAGAGAAAAAAGGAAGCGAGAGTAGAAGGAAATCATTCAGGCCATTCTCAATTTTAAAACTGGTTTCATGGCTGAAAATATCATTCGTAACTTTATTGAAAGAAAAGTTCATATCTGAATTCCAGATTAATTACTGTTACAAATGAATCTCTGAGAGTCTACTCGGCCGTACAAAACATAAAAACCCGTAACTTACATTTGGAATTTGGCACTTGAATCAATATTGTTCACTACTGAAGTATATAAGAAACAATTGCGAATCAGGTGCCGGATCCCAAATGTAAGTTATGGATTTTCTTGTTTTGCACGGCAGTACTGGTCTTTAATTATCTCTTATCGCACAACACGACATCTCCTGTCGAGACATGGACTCGAGAATCTCTTAATATTGTTATTGTTACACTGCTGTAGATTCGTAGAAAACTAGACAATTTTATACGAAATTAATCATTGTGGAGACTATCCATTGAGTTTGCTTTTCACTTCCTGAATGGATGGAGCTAATGGAGCTGAAAAAGTGTGTTTTTGCTCTAAAAATTGTGGTGAAACATTATCGAAGAGGATTAACGACCCGGAATCGTGATTCGTTAGGCCCTTAGGGTATTTTCTTGGCAACCTTTGCACCAGGAAATCGACACCAGGTAGGTCTGTTCTGATCGCGGAACATGGTTGTCTCGTCCTTTAAGGCACCCATTAGCTTCCGAGCTATACTAAACATACCAGGCGACGACCTCTCAAGCCGTTCTACGACATCAAGGCTGCTTTTATTCCTCCTCTTCTGGATGTTCCATCGCCTCCACGAGAAGGTTCATCGACTCGGCGATCTGGTCTCGTGGTTGCAGCAAAAAGGCCACGCACCTTGCTCAAGATAATGTAACAACCTAACTGTTTTATCGCCAGAGCCGAAATGAATTCTTGCTTTTTTGTGACGAGTCGGAAGTATTAAATCTTCATTGTAGCCTCATTGGTAGGGTTTAAAAAAAGGCCAGAAAAAATGTCGATTGAATTACGTTAAATGAAATTCTGGCACCTAAAAAAGATTTGTGCGTGATGTAACAAAGGATTTTAAAAAAAGACTTAGAATTTTAGATTAAGGAATAGATTAGGAATACATCCATACAAGGATTAAGGAATAACGAATTGAATTCGAAAGCGTTTAAAATACAAAGACTATACTTGAGGTGTATTTTCATTCTTTTCTCCCAAAATAATTATTTTCATTGTATTTTCGACGAAAGTAACGTGCATTAATTGTCTTGGGAGCGTATATTATTATAATCCACCTCCACATCATGGCCAGTTAAGTTGACTTCAAGTCATATAGACTCCATTGACATGCGCGGTACTCTGACCCCCAGATTCTGACAAACTTTCCCGTCGAAGAGTACACGGTCCTTGTACTTTCGAAGACAAGGCAGGTAGTAAATATGTATCTCCGTTCAATATTTAGTGAGATAACAATTCTTTCACAATATACTTGTGTTTTTTTAACCACCAGAAGCAACTTCAGGAACTGCTTATTGCCCGCAGAGATCTTTCCTGCATCCCAAGTATTTCACGAACCCACGCGAATTTTAGGCGGCTATCATGACTTCAAAAATATATTTCATCATAACCATATTAACACTTTTAAATGATTTAAAACAATGCATAGGCTAGCGATATTTATATTGTCATTTTTAATATTTAAAAGACGCTCTTCCAGACTGAAATATGAAGCGAATCATATCGCTTGATATTTTGATTTTTGATATTAGTCTGAAGCACTTCTAATTTTAAATTGGTTGAATTTTAAAGAGCGATTGTGAAATCATTTAATTTTCAACGCCTGATTTTGAAATTTTCAATTTTTAAGTACGTATCACTAAGTTTTTAATTGTTTCATTGTATAATTCAGACATTAATTCCTTAATATAGTTTAAGAATTTTTTATTTACGAAGTTCAAGCTCAAGTAATTTGAAACAGAAGACTTTCAAGTTGAAAGTATTGAATAATTTTAGTTTGAAACATTCTAAAACTGTTAGGTTTTAAATTTAAGTCGTTTAAAGTTGCCGAATTAGAAATTAAACCCCTTTGATGCTTTGGTTATGATTTTATTTCAGAGAAATCAAAACCGAATAAAAATTTCATATTCAAATTTTGGAAATTAGACAATTTTAAATTAGGAGCCCCTGAAATTGAAAAAATGTGAATTTAGTTGTTTTTGACGAATAATTCAATATTATTGAATAATATTGAATTGAAACTTTTAAATGTATAAAACTTTATTTTTAATTGGAAGGCACAATTCGAAATTGAAGGCGTTCAAATTTGAAAAATTCTTAGATCATAAAAGTCAACATTTTTCGGTTCCAATTCAACTCGTTTAAAACTGTGAAATTTAACAATTAAAGCGAATATTTAAACGATTATAAATTCACTACAATCTGAATCGAATAGGCTAAGATTGATATTTTGAAAATAAGACAATTTCAAATTAAAATTGTTTCCAGTAATACATTTTTTAATTGAAGCATGAAAAACTATCCAGTTTAACATTGAAATTTTTCAGAATTTGAAGTTGAAAGCTTTAATAGTTTAATAACTAAACTGAAAACATACAAAATTGAATAATATTCGATCGAAAATTTATAAGTGATAATTTCAATCGTTCAATTTTGTATAAATTCAAATTGAAAGTCTTACAGTTTTCAAGTGCTTCTTTTTTAATCTGTCAAATTTCGATTGCCCGCAATGTGAAACTGTTTAATTTTGAATAAACTCGGTTTAAAAATGTTCCATTTTAAATATTATTTCTTTGCTTGAAGACCTCAAAATGAAAATTGTTCAATTTTGATGGCTTTTACTTCAGGACTGTACAATTTTAAATGTTTTTTATTTGGAGATTGTTTTCTTTAAAGCTTCGAATTCGTACAATATTGCATGTTTGAGTTTAAAACTGTTCATTTTTGTATGCTCGATTTTAAATATTAAATGTTTTAAATTTAGAATGGTTTCGCATCAGTATAGTTAATTTGAAGATTAATTATTTAATACTTAAAATTATAAATTATTTAGTTATGAATGTTTGAATTTGAAAATTGAAATAACCGAGATAAATGGCCTACCTGGATATATGAAGTGAGGTGAACGGCTATAATAGAAACTTTTAAATGTTCTTCTCACATTTAAATAAAAAACAAGGGAAATTTTCGAGAGGGATTTTTTTGTAGGGTCCTAACAGGCACTTATTACGGTAGCACGAATGCTGTAGAAAGCATACACTTTCTCCGATGCGTCTCTTGTGTTCGGACTTACGGGTGCGTATAACGTATATGCCTCTGTGATCACAGAGGCAACTTTTTTTGAGGTTATACTACTACCTATGTACTATACAGGTGAAATGACGAGAACACGACGACGATGCGAAATAAGCTGCTATCGCGTTAAGACTCTTCCGGCAGTCTATCCCTCTCGATAAAACCAAAACCACCACGATCCCTCTTTCTCACGAGAATTGCGGAGTATTTTTTTTCAATTAATTATAATTACTAATATTTTATAACTCACGGATGTTGATGTCCTAATCTGTAGATTTTCCAACAACCAACAATCAAATCTTAAGATGAACTACATTACTTTTTGACACTATTGTAGAGGCTTCTGATTTTTGTACAGGCGTAAACCTTTACCCTCGCCTTTACTATTGAATACTCTGGATATCGCTAATTGTCGGTGACAATAATTTGAAATTAGAAACGATTTAGCTCCTCTACTTTTGATTGTCTTTCTTACTGTATCAATATGAAAGATTCTCCAAAAGCAGTATCACAAATTTTATGCGTGATCATCTTACAAAATTGAATAGAAAAAATGAAGAAATATGTGCAGCGCATTCAAAAAATCATAATGTCGGTAAAATCGCGAGAGACTTTATAATCGGCCGAGTAAAAGTTGCGTAATGGAAGCCGGATCGTGCAACTGGGAAGCAATTTCAGAACGAATTGCATCGGTGCCTTTATGGGACTGGTGCAATTGTTGCACAATGCATTTGCATTCGAGAGAGCTGCGATTCGCAATGGCGCGACACGAGCGCCCGACTAGGTACCTGTTAATTCCCTTAATTATCGGCGGGGACGCACGCGAACGTAATTAACGGGCAAACTTGAAGCGATCCGCTCCGGTTTCCGCGTTTTACTACTGACTGTGTAATTGGTTAATTGCAATCCTAAGCACTATATTTTCATCTCAAAGAAGAGCCGATACAGAATCTACGGTCCTTCGCCTTTCCAAAAATCATAAGATTTGTTTATATAAAAAGTGGAATAAGCATTATCATTTGATATTCCACATGGGACTATTCGAAACTGATGGAAAACAATTCTTCTTACCAACCAGTTGGAAAAATCTGCAGTCTTAACACGCGAGACTGAAACGTACCTGTAACAAATGAGAAAATAATTTCTTAATAAAAGAACGTCTGTCACACTATTCCTATCTGCATTAAAGAAAACTGCGCATTAAAGTTTTGGAATTTTACGAAACATGTTTCGCAATTTTTAGTTCAGTAAAACACATTCGTGAAATTCCGCTGTTTTTATACCTGATGATTTGAATGGATGTACCCGTGTGGAAAAATTTCATGCAGAAAATTTTTCCACGCGGGTAGTAAGCTATAACAAAATGTTAATGAAAGCACATAAATATTGTTGATAATAAGTAATTTTTTGAGACTTGCACCTTGAGTTAAGTCCTTAATAAGTGTATGTACGAGTCTTATCAGCTGTTCAGCGACCCGGAAACAGGTCGGCAATTAGAACACGGAACGGAAATTTTCTAGGGAATTCTTTACGACGTCTTACATTACCGCATAAAGTTGGGCTGAAACACCCGGTATATTTACACGTGCCAGGGCTTGGTGCACGTGTGCCTTTCTAATCGCGAGCAACCTCGACTTCAAGAGTTTAACCAGATCCATTCGAATTTACGAGAACTCGGTGTTGCTAATTCTTGAGCTCAAAGGTCCCAAAGATCCCAAGGGATGCTTCTTTTCAGACATTCGACATTAGCATTAGGCATCAAACTTTAAACTCTGCAAGTCCTCTGGTCCCTTGTCAGCAAAATATTAAACTCAGTAATAAATACCTTGTCTTGTGCCGCAACCAAGTCGATCTTTGCATCTCTCACGGAATCAGATCTACCGAATGTGGACTTTTAATAGCGATGTATCGAGATTATTGCGAAAGCAGATGAATGCATTAAATATAAATCACAATGCAGGCTTTTCGAAACGATTGCAGATCGCCCGGCGCGGCGCAAGACGATAACGTGGGCTAAACGCTGCAGGGCAAGCGCAAAGGATCGTGAGGAAGGTCATGAGTGTGTTATGTTGTATTATAATGTGTGCGTGTGAGCACCGAGAATCATGAGAAATATATATTTATCGAGAGATGTCAAGTGGAGAGGTGCGAACGATAAAATCTTTCGACTGAAATATAGTCAGCAAACAAATCCATTCTTTTTGCCTTTCAACCCATTATACAAAAAATAGAAGATTGTATTTCTGATACTCCTTTGTTTTCTTACATTTAATAACATGTATTCTTGTCTTTGCTTATTTTGGATTTAACTTTATTTATTTTGTTTGGATGATATTTTATTAAGTTTTCAAATAACAATAATTTTACACTGAAAACTTAGGAACGAATACTAATGATTTTTTATCAAATATCTGAAACACTGAAGACATATAATTTTCTAAAATCTGGAATCCAATTCTAATTGATCCACTAAGCCAAAATGTAAAATTTCAAACTGAATTATTAGAAATTATCCAATTTCGAATTGTAATTTTATACATTTAAAAAAATTAACTAAGCCATCAGTGTGCCTAGCGACTGGACAATTTGAAATTCCCAGGTTCTTTCTAGTTTTTTCTCGACAACATTTTTTCCCCCGACCAATTAAAAAATGTCTTTTTATAATCTGTTCCAAAACAGCATATAAAAATGAGAATTTTAACATTATATATATATATATATATATATATATATATAAAATTCATGTCGTAAAGACATAACAATTATTTATCTACACGTGCCAAACTTATCGTCAATCGCAGACTGAAGTGATAAACATTAATCAAAACTACATTGCCGATCACGAGTATGACACTGCCCGTCTATCGATAATAGCTCAAGTTCTTTTAATGTTAATTATATAAGAGTTCAAATTTTTCACTCAAATAGGTTAAAAGCTATCAGAATTTCCTATAAAATGAGCCAGGATGAGGTCAGTTTGTAAATTTTTCAAGAAGATATTGCAATAGTAGTGCAAATTTCAATATTTTAATGAAATTTAAATAAAATCTGAGGGGCTATTCACTTCGGAAATTTTGTTCAAGAATTAAATAATCAAAGATTGAGAATCACGAAAATCAGACTAAGATTTGCAAGATTTCGGAGATCCCAAAATTCAGTGACTCAAAAACAGTTGAAAATCAGTTAAAATCCCGCCGGATATCTCGGAAATCTTTCAAATCTTCAAAAATCTTCGCGAATCTTAAAAAGATCCTTGAGAGATCTTATGAAATACATCGGGTCAGAATGAGACATCTAGAATCTAAAATCGATAATTCTGATTTTTAAAGAATTTGTAATCGCCGAATTTAAATGATTTTAGAAATGAATAACTCCTCAATAAAATCTAATATAATGAACATTTTTCCATGTCCTTGTGACCATTTTTTAGGTAAATTTCTATAAAATCGAACCAACTCATCGCCATTATTGTGAAAATTTTTGCTTGCATGCTGCAACATCCCGTGTGGAAAAATTTCATGGCAGCCTGGTGTCAGGTCTGGCCCATATCTGGCTTTATCTAGACTGTCTAGTCTAGAAGGTCTGATCAGGCCCAGGTCTGGCGACAGTCTTGCTCAGGTCTGACTTTATCTAGACAGCCTAGTCTGGAAGGTCTGGTCTGGCCCAATACGGGCGCTACTCAGCTATCCAAGGACAAAAAAATTCTAAAATTGGTCTGGATTGCCGGATTTTTGCCGGTTTCTCTCGGATAAATTAAATTCCCTGGGTTTTCCCAGTTTCCCGGTCCTCTAGAAAGGCAATAGGGTGTCCCTCATTTTTCAAATTAAAATTACTAAATTATTTTGATTAAATTTATTTTAATCAAATTTATTTATTCCAATTATATTTATTTTAATTAAATTATTTGACTCCCATTCACGGAATTCGTTCCCGTGGCTAAACAAATTATATGCGTTTCAAAGTTCAGTCAAATTAGTTATTATTTACCCCCCCCCCCCCCATACGTCATTAAAGTTTTCCATTGGATGTGCAATGTGTAAAACGTGTGAATTTTTTATTTTTCATTTTTGCAAATTTTGCACACTGGAAATCCTATATGGAAAACTTCAAGTGGTGTGCGGGAGGGGTAAATATGAACCGATTTGGCTGAAATTTGGAATACATAATTTTTTCGGCTATTGGAACGAATTCCGCGTATGGGAGTAAAAGAATTAAAAAAAATGTTAATCATGTATTTAAGAATCACCCTGCTATATAATTATCATTTCAAAAGTATGAGGCAAAAATGGAACAATTCAGAGTTAAGATTAGCAACCTTCAATTTAGAAAAATGTTATTGGTTAGAACAACAAAACGATTTGGTTGCTGTAGAAACAACAAAATATTTTGATGAAACAATTAAAATTAAAATTTGCACCACGCAGATTGAAATGTTAAGCATATAAAATCCCGAATTCACGTAAAACGGGAAATATAATATTCAAAAGATATTGGCAGTCGGAAGTATTACGAAAATTCAAGTTTCTAACGGAAAACATGAAATGCTAATATAGTTTATGAATAGCGCAATAACGCATAACATTAATATTTTGCTCCCCTCTTATCATTCCAGCATAAAATTCAAGAAATCTCATGGCTCCTGCGGAGACTTATATTATTACTGGCGGAAAATTATGCCAATGAATATTCATTCACAGCAAAGTATATTATGGATTACGACGCGCGATCGACTTCCATGAAGATCTTTTCGCGTTCGTAAGACTTGTCCACCGTATTGCGATTACGCCACGAGGCATAACGCGATGTTAATTCAAACATTTCCATCTTTTCTAGAGTCACGATTGTAACAGAATTTTGCGTTTATATCACGGTTCTTTGCTCGACAGATAGTCAATTTCGATAATTATGTGGTTAACGAACGAGAAAGTTTGGTGCCAACAAGGCGCGACCCGTGCAGATACTTCGAAAGGGTTCTAGTGGGGCTCCGACAAATTTTCCCATAACCCCATTTTCATCGCAGTCTATTTCTTTATCATAACTTCTAAAACAATCAACATAATGAGATATTTTGTAAAGAAAATTTAATAAAAAATAATATATTGAAGAAGTGTAATAAAAAAATGTCAATTGCCTAATCATACTTGATTCATTTTGATTTTCTTGTACCACGCTTTTCGTACGTTTACTTATTTGACATTTTTTTGTATTATATTATAGGTAAATATTTTTATTATATTGTGTTATTATTAATACATTATTTACCTTCTAAATTGACTTCAGAGTGGGCACCATGCATCATAACGTCACTCTCATTGCATTCCTATCCAACTTTTTTAATTAGGCGGAACTTTTTGCTCCGAAATCGTCCCTGCTCTTGCAGGCGCCTTTTCTTTTCCATAGTTTTAAAGAATAATGCGAAACACAATACAAAACTATAGTTAAAAAAAATACAAAGCTTAAAAGCACTGGCAGTGATATTTTAGGCAATAAGGCAAATATTTGAGGAATTCTCAGGTCGGAGATAAAACCATTTTTTTCTAGACTAGAAATTCTGGTCGAAGCCCCACTAGGTACAGATAGATTTGCCATACCTATACGAATCATGGAATTTCTCACTAGAGCCTGACAGGGCCCTCGTAAGTTTTTTCCTGACTAGAAATTCCGATAGGGGCCCTATTAGAACCCTAATTCAAATAGGGAAAGATGGGGAAATTTGTGCACGGGAAGACATACAGTTTCCGCGCCAATCGTAACTTCCGCTCATTACCAGAAACTTGAGAATCGCGATAATCCGCATGCTTGATCAACTTAAAAAAAAAGGAGAAGAATCTTGTCATTAGCGTCAATCAAATATCTATCTAGAGTCATAGCGTTTCTGAATTTCCATTCCTAATGTAGAAGATTTTTATCCGAGCATCGAGTAAATATAACACTAACCCAATTCAGTGTGAAATAATTATATAAGCTGCACTTTGATTTGTTTCACTTGGTCATTCTTTTTAATATTTAATAAAAAATCAGGTTTGTTTTTACAAACTCAATTTACTCACCCTCTTAAATGATGAGTTTTGAAGGTTACAAATTTTAACTCCTCAGTAAACATTTTTAATTTATGAATGCTCCCAATTAACAATTTTTTTTTTCATTTTGAAGGATTTAAAATTAAAACTTAAAAATTTTGAATAGAAGTTTGAACAATTCGTAGTTGAGACTACGATTTCGAAAGCTTTCAAATTAAAAATGTTCAATTTTGTACACTTTCAATTATAGTTTAAACCTTTTTCCATGCTCCTATTGAATATTGTTCAATTTTTATCAGATCTAGTTTGAAACTACACAAAGAACTTTTAAATTCGATACACTGTCCAAATTCCCTAATTTTCGAAACTGTTTAATTCTAACCGCTTGCATTCTGTTACTGAAAAAATTATATGGTTAAAACAAAAAGTTCAAAAAACAATGAAGAAAATATCTTTTATATCATGAATGAAGTTACTATAAATTGAAGAAAATATTATGTGAATTAAATTGCAATATACAGAATTCAGAAACATGTTATGGAATGAATTTAAGGCCTGTACTTGTTGAGAGCTCAATTCATTGGATAGAATTTTTGAATAAAATATTGTCTAGACCACCGTAGATGAAAGAATATGGGAAGGACAATGGCGGTTCGCTTGAATGGTGAGAGCGCACGTTATCCATGTGGTTTCTGGTACTTTCTCATTTTCCTCTCGTTCCTTTGTATCAACCGCGCGACTAACCTCGCGCAACATCCTCTCGACATGTACTTCGTCCTCTCCGGTAGGATTTTTATCATTTTTACTCGATCCGACAACATTCCGCAGCCGCAGCGGCCACTGCAAGGGCGACAGCGACGGCAACTGCCGCGACACACTTGATTCTCTCCTAGGATGAACGAATATTTTTCCACTCAACTGTTCAGTTCATAGTTCAGAAAATTCCACTTTAAGGTATTATCACGATAAATTCATACAAAGAGCTATCCAAGACGTTAACTGAATGCATGTGAAAGTGTCTAACCTATCGGATCTCTCTGTTCTTCCATACTTTCAGGGCTCTACTTCATAAACGTAATGGCAAAAAATTCTGAAATTTTCAGAGAACCTCTGCATTGTGGCCGTCTATGTTTTCTCAGTTTAAAAAAATCGTAAGGAAAGTTTATCCGCTAAGGTAAACTGTGTGGCATTTTCGATACTCTAGAATAAGGCTTACGTGCATAAGGTGCTAATTTCAATTTCAATTATCTCTTTCTAATTGCACAGACCATTAGATAGCACTTTAATGAATCTATATTCCCAATTAGAAAAAATTCCTAAACAAATTATTTCATGCTGATAATACCTTGAAACCTTCAACGACTAAAGTGTTTTTAGGAGCTCTTTTTTATCACGCCTTTTACTCGTACAGAAAACCCTGCTCAATTAACTTTTTAAAATCATTTTGTAATTAATTAATTTATAAATTCACACGCGAATTACTTATTTCACATTACGCAACAATATATGGGCAATTTTTTTACATCAATTACCTTCAGCAATAAACATTATAAAGTGTGCATAACTGTTCGCAAAGTGAATACTTGTACGCATTATATTAGATACCAATTATAATTACGTAAACTCATCTCGCTATGATTAAGAATGGAGAAGCATGTATATTATTATAATATTCAGTGTATCATTTTCAGATTTTATGTTAAGACTCCTATATTAATTAAATGGTCAAGCAACGAGAAAAAAATAAATTATCATTTTAATCAAAGATATGTCCTCTCACATATTGTCAGGAAACTTCCGGAAACTTGTTTGTAATGATTGTAAATTTTGATAATTTCAGAATTTCAATTCCTTTGAAATCTGATAATTTCAAGTACATATGTAATAGATTCTTCACAATTATCCCGACGTTTGGTCTTCCATATATTCGCATTTCCCAAGCGCAACGCAAAAGCAACAGGTCTCATAGAGTAGGCGGAATCCAGGGTTTTCAGGTTCTTGTACGTCCAAGTCCCGAACATATGTACTGACTATAATTTATATGTACTTGTACCGAATCGGTGCAATGTTGCATACGATTTCTTTAACCGTAAGGCGCGCAATATAGCAAGCAACACGTAAAAGCACGTCTAACTTTCACGCGAAACGTGTACCAGAGGTGCTCCACGAGAACAGGAAGATGGAAATTGACGCATTTGTGGGCAATCAACTTTACATAATCCCTGTTTCATATATTTAATATTATGGTTTTCTAAACAGATTTTGCTTGAATTTTTCCCTTTCGGGGTAAGCGTAACTCATTCGGTTCTAGCCTCGTTATATTAAGGATCAAGGAATTTAAATGGTAAGGGTAAGTAAGGGATATGTAGGAGAAAAGATAGATTTTAGATCAATGGAGAAGTCGCGTGTTACTCATGCAAACGACATACTCGTCCCACAACACCGCTACGACACACGTCGCCGATTATTCTTCCTAGTAATCACCCCAGGTGAAGAGCTTCACAGAGCCATCGTACATCACAGTTCACACATGAAAACTCAAACTGATTAATAAATTCATGAGAAGATCCATACTCTTTATCCCAGCCACATCCACTGAGCAAAGCTCTTCACGAGGGCCTGATGAGTATTTAAAATCTTTCGTTTCAGGCGCCACTCTTCTTCTTATATAAACAATTGTCCTCCATACATCCCTATCCTTGCATACATATTTTGGCAATTATCATCAACGTGCAATCGTATACATAAGGTACTTTTTTAGGGAATTCGTTAATGTCCTGGTCTCTTCATATACCGGTTTTATCCGCTCTTCTAGTATAAAACTTCAAATGAATTTATAATTTAAAACATTACTTCTCTGATCTGTTACTTACTAAAATTATTTTCAGTTCACTTATTCCATTAATCCACGGGGATGATTTTAAGAGAAAAAAGAAAATATACTTTTGTAATATTCTTGTGTTACAGCAATCGAATTTATTTGTATAAAAAAATAATTATTGTGTAAACAATTAGGGTATAAGTTCTGAGAAAGGAAAATACTGAATAATAAGCGACATAGTGTAAGAGGTACGAAAAAACTGGACTGTTCTCCACCTTTCCAACGAAAATGCCAAGTAAATGATTATTAATTGTTTAAATACATAATTGCCAAATATCTTAATAAGCAAATATTACTTTTAATATTCCTTGATTTTGTCACTGAATCCAGAAAATAATAACTTTTCACGATTTACAGGGAAAAAAATTGTTTAAACAAGTAAACATTGTTTAAATAATTGCCAAATACCTCTTAGAGACTGAGCTCTTCCCATTTAAAATCCCACGTTAATTTCAAAAACCCGGGGGTACGGGTTAATGTTGACACATTAAATAAGCTTTCGAGAAGCAGATAAATTTCCAAGAAGTTATTTTACTCACTTATCGAAGAATAAATGGTAATAACCTCCTACAAATCTAAAATGAAAATATATTAACATAAAAAAAATAAAATGAAATTTTGTTAATTATTTATTTCACTGTTAAATTAAAAACTCAAATTCTTGATAAACTTCTTCCCAAAAATGTGAAAAATTAGCTGTTTCTGTCAGTCAGCGAATTTGTCACTGCGAATCAGCGAGGCTCCGCTTAATAATAGCGAAGTATCAATCTGCGTATACGCAAAGAGGAAGAGATCACTAACAAAATCAGCAGGACTTTCGTTGCTTGAATCAGCGTATTTACTTTTTCGCTGATTAAAACAGTGAATATTCTCTGATTCGTAGTGGTACACTTATAGATGTCTAAATCAGCGTATATGCGATGCTAACCAGCGAATTTACGCTAATCTAGATTTAAAAGTTGATAAGGTAAACAAACTCAGTGCACTCCCTATCTGAGAAATCGCGAGGCGCATGAATATTCCCCAAATTCGACTTTCCCTGCTAATGATTATTTTTACCAAAATTCGTTTGAGATATTAAAAATTTTCTCTAATTTCAATTTTTCCCAATTAACGTTTGATCTAATTTTTCTTTTTCCAAATTACCATTTGCCTTGATTTTTATTTTCCCTAATTAATACTGGGCCTGATATTTTCATTTTCCCGAACATTTGCCCTAATTTTTATATCGACCAATTTCAATTTTCATGAATGACTATTTGGCATATTTTTTATATTTCCGAATTACCATTTTCCTTAATTTTCACAATTCCGAATTACTAATTATCGTTTTTCCGAATTACCCTGTGCCCTAGTTTTCATTTTTATGAATCGCCGTTTGTCATATTCGATTCATGTAATCAAATTTTAGGTTATGTGGATATTCGGAGGAATGAAATTTATTTCCAATGATAATTCGGATGTAAAAAGTATGACAAATGTTAATTTGGACAAACGAAAATTATGACAAAAGGCGACTCGGAATATTAACAGTGTACTATGCAACTAGGGAGGAAAATAAGCGATTCCCACGAGTGATATTTTTCGTAACAGATGTACACTCAACTCCTCGTTCAAGTTCAGTATCGGGCATTGTTTACTCCTACTTTGATCGTGAGGCTCTTCCAAGAATTTTACGATATAAACAGTCAGGGGGCACTGCGTAACTTCGCTGAGCTCGCGCGCCTCTCTCTCGGCCCCTCAGACCTCCCCCCAGCGAATGCGAGGCCGGCGGCAATCCTCTCTCTCCCCGTCTTCGACCCCTCACCAACGAGTGAGAGCTCGCAGACATTCTAGGAAGGACTTAAGCCCAAGTGCCTTTAATCGGCAGTTGAGTGTATATGGAAATCGTGATTAGAAATTGAATTATGGAGGTTAGGTTTGGGCAATATCGGTAAGCGTGTAGAAATAACTCCCGCTAAGTCATCAATTCAAACTCCCTAGAGAATAATAAGGCTAATTTTTGGTACTGCGCATACGCCTCTCACTACCCATCACTATGTAGAAATCAGGCATTTTCGTCCCGCTTTACATGCACGAAAATCACGATTTTCATGCATCTGTTAACTGTTACAAATACATTATTTCCAATGGTAATTCGGAAAATTAAAAATTAAACCAAATGGCAGTTCAAAAGAACTAAAATTGGGGTAAATAGTGATTCGGAAAAATAAAAAAATTTGGGGTAAAGGTAATTCGAAAATATAAAAATTATGTCAAACGGTAATTCGGGACAATAGAGATAATTAGGGCAATTTGTTATTCGGTCGAATGAATATCGGTAAAATAAACATTAGGGAAATTAGACTTTGGGGAATATTCGTACGCCTCACGTAATCGCTAGTTCGGTCTTTGCCAATTAACAAATGAAAAACAATTTTTTCTCTAATACACTCGAAGGTACAAAAATTATTGCGATTTCTTTACATGCTATGTAAGGAATTCTCAATTATTTTGCAGGAGGTCATCAGGGTCAAAAAGGTTTCTAGCTCTTACATCGACGGAGTCCATCGTTTTCTAGTACTGAGATATTTTGCGCATGAAATCGCAAACGACAGTCGTAGTCGTCGGAGTTAGGGGTACTTTGCAAACCAAATGAGTCCGGGGTCAAGCCGTGGAGCGAATTCTCGTTTCTGCAACTGCTACCCGATAGAAACTTATTGCCGGATTTGCGAAGTCTTTTTGTATCGCAATCGCGTTCCGTACCATAACCCTCTCTCATGCTCGGTTTCTTACTCTTGCCATAAAAATTAAAAACAATACACCAAAATTCCTTTACGCTCCTGACTCGCCTTATCTGCAATGCTTAAACCTTAGGATTTAAATTCAAGTAACCCACGCTACTGTGGACACGTAATAAAATTTTCTCGCACAGCTGCGGAATTCCTGATTTGCTTCTTCCAATTTTTTATAAATCTACTTGTGGTTTTTCTCCAATAGGTGAAACGATGCGCCATAGAATTAGGACTGACTAGTGAATGTTATTTTTTAATTATTTAATACTTTGACTGCTTTCTTTGTTTGTCACTCAAATCAAAAGCAGCATATCTGTTATTTCATAAGAAAATTGTATAGAAATTATTATGCTGCTGTTGACTTATAAATTAATTTATTTTGTTCCTCTGAAATAAAATTGTAGAACAAGATTCTTTTCGCTTCTGATCGATCATCGACATCCTGCTGTCGGTCGGTGAGAAAGGCCGTTAGCAATAGTTCACTGATCGATCTTTTCACCACTTCAATATATAATCGACTCTACCATACCTGTTAAACTCAGCGAATGAAATATTTTTGATTGATAAAAAATTTAGCAGAATTAGTAGATGATTGTCAAATTTAATAAAAATCTAATGAAAATAACAT
>JAUMHM010000079.1:14237289-14251586 GCA_032362435.1 Melikaiella ostensackeni
TGTATATTGGATTCCAGTAAAGAATTGCTCGCTTAAAAGTTATGTGCAGAAAAAGAATGTGTTGAAATAAGTAGGGAGTGGTAAGAAAGAGATAAAGTGGACCTGATCTTATTGCAAGCGAAATTGGTAACAGTTCCTTTGGAAGCTTTCTTGGAAAGCATTCTTTATTATTGCAATACCTTCTTCAATATTCTGAAACCGGTCGATTTTGTCCCTATAGGTGCAGTTCTCAGCAACCGGTATTTTGAAAGGACTGTCACCCACCCCGGATTTCGGTGGACTGGTCGAATTTTTTTCTTTTTTTCTTTCCGTTTGAATCGATTTTTCTCCTTTACAATAATACCCAGGGTCAGTAAACTGTGGCGGCCGTCGAAGGACGCGGTTGATGTTCTTCCTCGTACTACCATTGACGTTATCTTCTCTTTTTACTCTCCCTTTACCTTGCTCTCATTTTGTTCTCCTTTCATTCTTTGCTACATTTCTCTTTTTCTTTTTTATTATTTCTAAGATTTTTAAAGAATAACTTTCAACCTTTTTTATGGAATTTACAATACTACGTTGTTTTAGTTTTCTTTTACTATTTCCTGTGTTTCTCTTGATCAAGTTTTGATATAGAAAGACAGGTAGAGTTGTTCTATTGAAGTTATTACCATTCATTATCAAAAATCCATGCTCAGTTGATATTTATCCAAGGTCTGCCGAATTCAATTGCATTTTTTATTTATCGTCAGGTTAATTGGATGTGTCATATTCTTGCGACTACACGATGTAATCCATGTCATAAATACTCTTAGATTATGTCAAAATACAAGTACATACTACGTGATTTATCCTCCACAAATTTCTTTCTACAAAAATTTGTTGGATGAATATTGATTATACATGTACAATGTGCGTATTTGATTGCTCATTTCAACTGTTATTCATAAAGAATTTACAGATGAAACAATTAATTATACCAGGCTACGCAGAGTACGAGCGTGATTCCTGCCATAATTTTTTGCAGTTTAGTATGGTTTAAATTTATTT
This sequence comes from Melikaiella ostensackeni, assembly GCA_032362435.1. Taxonomy (NCBI): domain Eukaryota; kingdom Metazoa; phylum Arthropoda; class Insecta; order Hymenoptera; family Cynipidae; genus Melikaiella; species Melikaiella ostensackeni. The sequence goes on from JAUMHM010000079.1 coordinate 14,238,319, forward strand.
GTATTGTTAATTACTTATTTCAACTGTTATTCGTAAAGAATTAAGGAATGAGATAACTAATTATGCCAAGCTACGCAGAGTACGAGCGGGGTTCCTGCCATAATTTTTTTTCACCATTTAGTGCGAGAGGGTTTTGAAATTTCCTAGATTTGATACGTTTAATAACCTTTAATTTATTTATTGTCCTCGGAGTAATTTAGAGTTTATTTTTATAAATTTTAATTTTTACTTTGATTTTTTAGTTTGATTTAATTCGTTTTAGTTTATTCATTTAGAAATTCACACCTTTGATTTTTTTTCTCTGATTTAATCCGAGTCAGTTTCTTTGTTTTAGACCTCAATTTTTCACCTTGATTTTTCACCCCTTTTTCCAATTTGATTTAATTCGAGTTAGTGTCCTTATTTAAAATTTTACTTGGTTCAAACTTGATTTTGGAAGGATTTACTCAACATTTTTTTTCTAGAAACATTAAATCTAAGGAGGAATCCTGGTCGCCAGTTCCTTATTTCCAGATTCGTTTGATTCTAGAAAAAGAATTTACTTGAATTTAAAGAATTCATTTGGGAAAAGCCAAAATGAATCGGTGGTAGAAATCGCTTGTTAGCGTGCACATCCTAATATCATTTGTTACATTAGCAATACAAGTAGGAGTAGTAGTTTTAAATGAATTGACAATTGAGATTTTTTGATGTTTAGTGGGTCTAATTAAATCTGGAAATTTTTTGCAAAACGGGACGACACGAATTCAGGTTGATCCCTCAGATTGTGATTCCCAGAAACAAGGATCATACTGTGACGAAATGAAGGAGAATAAGAGATATAAAGAGAACACAGGAAGATAAAGGGAAATAGATCTTACGTGGAAAAAATATAGCAACATGGACCAAAATGATGTCTTCGGTCAACTGGAACAGGTGTACTCAATGTGGAGTCTTGGGAAACCAAGCGAGGGTACCAATTGTAGAACGGTGATAAAGTTCTCAAGATCCATCGAAGGAACTTGATGATGGGTATCAGAAAAAGGTCACAACTGACTTCGCCGAGGTAAATAAACTAAGAGACTCTTGTTGAAAAAACTGAGGGGTTGACTCAAGAGAGAAATGAAGAAAGTTGCAACCCAAGAGATGCGTGAAGAAATAGTCACGACCCAAAGGAACTTGAAGAAATTCGCAGCACAAGAGCTTGAAGAGGGTTGCAGCACAAGAGCTATCTGGTCCATCAATCGTGTTATTTTATATGTTGAGGAGTGGTTGGAGGTGTCCAATAAGTGGGGATAAACGTCGCCGAAATTTAAATCTTTATTGATCACAGGTCACCGAAATTCATATCTATTTCCCTAAGTGAGGATGAACGTTGCCGAATTTCATATCTTTATTGATTACAAGTCCCCTCTGTGAAGCTGCATTATTAATTTTAATACCAATTAGTAATCTAAATTATTAATTAGTTAGTAATTAAGTCACGACGTGACAGACGTAACCAAATATAACGGATGTAAAAAGAAACAGGCTTCGACGTCCTGGACTGTTTTTTTTTGTTGCAAAAACAAGGCCAGAAAGAAATTTATGGACGAAGTGTGTGGCTTGAGAATTTTTCTATTTCAAGTTAATAAACTGTAGAAGTCGGTTGGGAATATTATATAATACCTGAAATGACGAACATAAATTGTATACATGGTCGAATTGCAAAGCCAGTAAATAATCATATTTTTTATCAGAAAAATTTTTAATGACTTTATAGAATTTTTGAATTAATTTTAGCCCTAATAGAAGCCAGTGGGAGACAAGTGGGCACCAAACTAAGTTTAAATTACGCTCCTGGGATTACAGGACATGTTTCTGCACTAAAAAAAATAATTAGTAGTTGATCCAACTATTTAGGAAATCACAACTATATATTAAAATTGTTGTTTTAACAAACACAAAAGTTACAAGGACTAATAAAAGTTTATAGGAATATTCTGATTAAAGTAGTTATTTTCCGTGTGGGTTGGAACCCTATCCATAATTTAATTTCACTTTTTACTTTTCTTACATCTATAAATTAGAAAAAGAATTGAATTTTAAACTTTTTGAATTCAATGTCTGCTTGTCACTTAAACTTCAATTAAATTAAATTTAACTAATACACTTTGAATTTTCTTAATTTCAACACTTCCTTATTAAAACATGAAGATATTTATAATCTTTAAATTCTGCTTACTGTGGACAAAACAACCTGGGAATTTTGAGAATATTTGAGACCAATATTTACGGGTCCCACCTAGGGTTAAAATAACGTTATACTCGATTTGTTACTAATCTGTAGAATTTATTTTGCGATTTGAATTTTGGAACAATAATTCTATTAAAGCATAGATAAACCTTTTCTTGTAGATAGTATTATTTTTGTTAGAAATCAAAATAAGTTTTGATCTGTGCCAGATGTATTTAAAAAGCCAATATTCTTATATTTGAAAAAAGTTACAACAAGTAGAGGAAAGGGCTCGAATATGGAATACCAAAACTCCTTTTCGATGGATTGCAGAGACTCTATTAATCAAAATTTAATCACCATTAGGCCGTTTGAAAGGTAATTGAATAACCTTTTAAATGGATTCGTCTATTTTTATCTATCATTGACAAGTTTTCTGAAAATTTAAATTTGGTAAAAAAAGAGGTTTTCGAAAATCTCAAAAGTGTGGCTCAAATATGGAGTACCTACAGTAATCGTATAATAACATAAAGAATAATTAATTAATCCGCACAGAAATATTTATTAAAATAATTTAGAAAACAAAATAACTATTTGTGATACAAGTGCGAAAATAGGCGATTGCTGACGAGTGCGAAGAGCTAAAGGCAAATGCTGCAATCATACGAGCAGCAATGGCCTGTGCGCACGTGCATCACACGCAATTTTTTTGCAACAACCGTTCGAAAAAAATATTTAATACTTTTTTACACTTTTTCACCAAATTTCTGATCCCATATGGTGGCTTTTGGCCAAATTTTTGTAAAACTGTTTTTACAGAATTCTTAAGAATATTTCATTTTGCCGGTGTGCGAAGTTACTTTACTCTGAAGTGCGCATGAGCGTCCATAGCGTCGACTCACAAAGTATATGTGTTTCAAAGTGCGCATGCGCCAATATTATTCTCGCACAACCTGTTGGATTGAAGCACTTGGCATATCATTTAGAGACATGGAAGTCCTTACTTTCGAGGTGGGTGTTGCAAAAAAGTATTAACAAACTTATTTACAATAATCGCACATCCACAGGGTCGATAATGCTGCGACGCCACATTCGGCTGAATTGTTTTAACGAAAATTCTTCAAACAATTGTAAAATCAAATTTTTTCTAAACAATCATCTTTATCAAAATCTCTTACCTGAATATTGACTTCTCAAGTGGCCATGGCCGGGAAAGTATTTCATATTTAAGCCACTACCTACAAAATATATGCACCTATAAAACCTAACCTCTAGACAGACTCGTCTCCATATCTCCCATGTAATATTACTCTACCCGTAGGGTGGGTCGAAAATAAACAATTCTGAAATTCGAAATCGCCACTACGCGAAGAGGTAGCGTATTGGAATTCTAAAAATCTCCCACTTATTTGGAATCAATAGACATGCAGCTTTGTTACCCGTACTCGAAAAAAATGTTTACAAAACTTCTTGTTTGCAGAATTATTAAATTTTCTTGAACTTCAATTTTGTTTACATTCCTGGAGGTTAAACAGGTCTTTCCAATTTTTTTCAGATTTTAATCAATCATTTTCTGTAAGATACTTCCTGTTCAATTCACCTCTGGTTTCGGAAAAAAATCTTAAAACCTATGTAAATAGGAGAATTTTTTCGGGCACTAGAAAACTTATCAGTGAGAAAAATGCACCAGGAAAAAAGTCGTCAAGACCCGGAAATCTCAATTAGAAATACCGCGAATTTTTAAATTTTAATTCCCAATTTCGATTCTTGGGTCTTGGCGATTTTTTTTCTAGTGCACTTTTGTCACTGGAAAGTTTTCAAGTACCCGAAAAAATTCTTCTCCTATTTATATAGTTGGTGAGAATTTTTAACGGAAAATAACGGTGAATTAAGTATAGGAATTATCTCTTAGAAAATGATTTATTAAAATCTGCAAAAAAATTGGGAAGACGTGTTCGATCTACAGGAATATAAAAAAATTGAAACTCATGAAAATTTAAAAACTTTGCGAATAAGAAGTTTTTTAAACATTTTTTTCGAGCGCAGGGAACCAAGCTGCATCTCTATCGATTTCAAATTAATTATACTTTTTTAGGATCCCAATACGCTACTATTCCGCGTAGTGACGATTTCGAATTCCAGAATATTTCATTTTCGACTTACCCTATCCATCAGTCTTGTTCTAGTACTACATGTAGCATCTATTAATAAAAATTTATTTACATTCTAAATAAAAAATGTACAGTAAATACTATCCTCAGAAGAACTCACAGGTATCAACTTTTATAATTTTTTTTGGCCCACGCACACACAAACACAAAACACAAACACAAAACACAAACTATTGTTTTGTTTCTATTCTGGCAATATTGCTGTAGCCCCCTACAGGCCCCTGGCTATCTGGATGTGGTACATGGGATACCTCCCCCTATGGTCATAGGGGGTGTATACTATATTGCTGCCCATATCCCCAAAGGATGCGATATAGGGAGTTATAGGGGTGAGACCATAGAAAACTGAGATGATAGAAAGGGGTTCTATGGGGTTATAGGGTGGGATATATTATATAAACTCCCCTATTCTCAGGGGATGTTATAGGGGTGATACCTAAAAAGATTTAAGGGATAAAAATTGGGTATATAGGGTTATACGAGGTATATACTATATTCCCACCCTTATCCTCTGGGGATGCGGATTTGGTGTACGGACCCGCATTCACGACGATGGGGGCAGGCACTCTCCCTCGTAATAGCAGACGAATGGCGCTTTGTGTTCGACTCTCATTTTTTTCACATTGATTGTTCAAGCGAAAATCGTTTTAAAAAATTTGAAACAAATTTCTGTTGCATATTTTGAGAGTCTGAAATTATGTTGGGTAGCCAAAGTTGTTTTCTTGTTCTTTTCACTAACTGTTTGAATAATATTGTTTCAAAAAATATTTAAAAAGTTCGTATTGCATATTTTGAGAGCCTCAAATGAGCCCTAAATTATAATGCAAAGAAATATCGCCTACGACGTTTTTTTCGATGTGTGATACTGCTAGATTTAAGGATTACACCACTGTGAAATTTTCGAAAAAAAAATTTTTTTCATTTTATTGCTCCTTATAGTTTCGAAAATATGCTGTAAAATTTTTATGGTGATATCTCGCCACTGCGGTAGAGGTTTCTCGAAAACCACTCATCCGCTTTGTTTAAAATTTTTTTAGTGTATTTTTAGATAGATTATCTGTCGTCGTATACGGGGATTTTTTCTCATGCGAAACTTGTAGAAACTACTTTTCCCAACAAAACAAGAAAAAGAAAACCTAAATCCCTTGATAACTCTTCGAAATATTGAATTTCAAATATTCTGAATTGCACATAGTGCACCACCGTTTTTTTTAAAACGCGGAGCATTAAATTTGGTAATAGGGCATCAAATTAGCCCTAAATGAGCCCTTAATTCCCTATGGGATATGAATTCATTTTTACAATGTGGTCATGCCAGCTTAACGGAACTGTAGTGTGGGGGTGATGGTGAGGGAGAGAAGGTATAAAAAGACAAGAAAATTGTTGTTAAACATGTATGCCTCTCTTATTTTATACCTTTGTATCCTACACAGGCACATATTTTTCACGCGTGAGGTGTTCGCCCCACCTGCAGTAAAATGCGGAAGATATTTTCTCGTGGCAACTCAACCTGTGTTCTTACATAATGTACAAATCTAAAAGGTGCATTGTAGAAAAGGTTTTTTGGTCGACCACTTTTACTGCTCGCGACACGTTATATCGGCCACATACGGGCCACTTGTGACTTATGTAGTGAGACTTAATTTGGTTCGCAGTTCGCACAAACGTGCACGGCACACCTTACTTTAACGCAGTGTATCTCGCAGTTAATTATGATTTATTGGGTCGAGGGAGAGGCCCGAGAGGCGATAACGATGACATTTACGGGAATTTGTTGATAGGAACTGCTGTTTCTTGTCTCGTGTCTCCTGTCTCATTGCCTGCACCTCTTATTTATCTTCCTGTCGGACATGACGCACTTGAGTCTAATCGTTTCTGCGCGTACCTCTGGTCGGATGGTCTTTCGGTTTCCTCAGAAAAGATCTTTCATCAAACTTGAAATCAGGGCGCTTCTCAAGTACGAACACCTCCGATACTCTATTAGCTTGATTGACGATCGCATGCGCCAGGATTTTAATCAAAGACCTAACGATCTCGTGAGCTTGTACTCCATGATCTGGGACTAGAAATACAAGTAGGAAGATACATTTAATTGAAAGAGAATTGATTCAAGATAGAGGCGAGTCTATAATTACATATTATTAAATATTGGTTAGAGCACAGAGTTAAATATATGTATAACAAATTGCATTTACGCAACGAATGTTACAATTAGTTTGTCGCAATACAACTAATTATCCGCTGAGAAAAATTCTGCCGGAAAATCCCTTCCCGGAAAGAGTTCAGATACCAATTATTGCGCAAGATCATGTTGCTAATTTGCATAAATCCCAATTCATGAATTATTCATCTTTATTCTCATATTAAAACACTTGTCAGTCTCGTTAAAATAACTCATTTCGTATTGTGTATAGCAGATACTTAAAAAAGATGTATAGCAAACTCTGCAATCAATTGAAGGACATAATACAATTATTTTTTTTGTCTCAAGGGGCCCAGTGTTAATTCGAAGAAATTGTCTCGTCTGAAGCCAATGTATCCTTTGAGACGATCGTGTTCATATATCTCTGCAAGAGAATTCAATTTCTTTCATCCTTTTTCAAATTAGACTTCACTCCTCAAATTTTCATATTTGGCATTCTAATTTTCGAAACTCACCGACATAACAAATTGAGTCTTAAAATTATAATTGTATTTCTTATCTTCGAAATACGTTTACTTATATCAATCTTGTGTTTCTTTTCATGAATATTAACATTTATCTCGGTAGAGTCGGAGTTTATTTATAATTACGATCGACATTAAATTCGACCCCGAAGTCCCCTATTTGCTAAGACGAATCCTTGTCATTCAATTTACAATGCAGATTTGATCAGTATTAACAAACATCCGATCGCGGGGATCCAATTCGACCGTTACTGTGACCTTGTCGGTTGCAAGATAAGACTGAGTCGTACCTACGACTAACATAAATTATCACCCACGGGCAAAAAGAACTTGTCAGTAACCTTTCACCGTTTGTCACGTATAAGAATAGGAACCGGATTGGGAACTTGCACGACGCCATCCACTAATGAGCACCGTTATATAGACGAAATAAATGATTCTACCTCACGACTTTAATCACTTTAAATCACTTTCGACTATCTTTCGAAATATTTATTCCAAAAGAAGCACCTTCAAAGCAAATTAAATGAGAGTAAGAGTTATGTAAATCATTTTAGGGGGTTATTGACGATAAACCGTTGGAGGTGAAGAAAACGGACTCTGGACCACTCAAAATACAGAAGAAAATTCATAGTCATTGACCGTTTTTACTCCCCAGGATATTCAAATTAACAAATTAAAACTTTCACAACTATATCAATTAGTGAAAAATTTTAGTCTAAAAACTTTTTCCATACCCGTTGAGGACATTTAACGGTTGAAAGAAATTCAGTTGATTACATGTATAACCAACGTACCTGTAACAGAAATAAAATGTTATACATTAGCAAATAATATTACTATAAAGATTAATTAATAGGTATGGAATAAATAAAATAAATCAAATTTTTAATGAAACAGCTCGAAAGACCCGATTTATAATTCTAGAAAAATATGTATTGGTAATAGAGAGCGTTTTTAGAAACAAGAAATTAAAACAATTAAAAAAAAAGATCAAATTATTTGAGTTATTTGTAATAATTATGAGTATTGTATACATTGACTTATTTTCAATTTCATTTTCTATTCTCGGATCGAAAATTTTCAAACTTTTATTCTTTTTAATTTGCAAGTTTCTTAAATTACACTCAGTTTGTAGTTAATTTTCATTTTCAACTTCTAACTTTTTATCTTGAGTTATTTGAATCCGACTGTTTCTCTGAATTTTTAATTGTCCTTTTATTTGAAGGTTTTCAAATTGGATGTGATTAGAATAATATTTTTTGCAAAGTTTAATTTCTAATGCACAAGATTTGAAATTTGATACTTTAAAACTGACCTTTTTGCAACACCAGGGCTCGGATCGATTGGAAGGCTTATTAAAAGTCGCATTAGTCGCATGAAATTATAAAAAAGATCACATGGAATTTCAAGAAAAGTCCACAAAAAGTCGCATGACATTCTTAAAGATTAAGAAAAAAAGCAGCATTAGACAATAAATGACTAAGATAATAACTTTATTCGTTTAGGAATATAGAGTACAGGGCCTAAAATGTTGTATAATCCGACACACTTTGTGTAGTCCGGATTTAAACGTGTGCAGTCCAAAATGAAAAAGTGTGCAGTGGAAAATTAACTTTATTTTCTAAGAAAAATTTCCAGTTTTCTAAGCTAATATTTTGAAAGTATTAAAAATAAACTTCAATGTTTATTTAATTTTATTCTTTAGCATAAAAATTATTCAAATTCCTATTTATTTATAGCAGTCTTCACAGTCTTTCATCAAGTCCCCTTCTTTCCACTTTTTCTCGTTTGCACATTTAAATGCGAAATGAATTAACAAAACTCATTAAATAAATCCAACTATTTTCGGTTGAAAGTTCATTTTTTTGTAGAAAAGCTTACTATTATATTTTTGGTTGAAAATACGTCTTATTGGTTAAAAAATTTATTATTTCTTTGAAAATTCAACAATTTTGTTAAAAATTCATCCTTTTTGGTTAAAAATTGTTTTGTTAAAAATTCGTCTTTTTGGGCTCGAAATTCAACTATTTTGGTGGAAAATTCAGAAATTTTGTTGAAAATTAACTTTTTTGTTGAAAATTCATATTTTTGGGTTAAATATTTAACTGTTTTGTAGAAAATTCATTCTTCTGGCTTGAAAAGTCAGCAGTTTAGTTGACATTTTTTTTGCCTTGACCAAAAAATCTTTCTTTGTTGAAAATTCAACTTATGTTAATAATTCGTCTTTTGGTCTGAAAATTCATCTCTTTTGGTAGAGACGTTATATTTTTTGGATGAAAATTCAACAATTTTGTTGAAAAATCATCCTTTTTGTTTGAAAATTCAATTGTTTTGTTGAAAATTTATATTTTCGGGTTAAAAATTAAACTTTTTTGTAGAAAATTCGTCTTTTTTAGTTAAAGATTAAAAAATTTGGTTGAAATTATATTTCTTGAATGAAAAGTCTTCTTCGGTTGAAAATTCTACTCCTTTGTTAAAAATTCAACGATTCTGGTAGAAAATTCTACTATTTGGTTGAAAAATTCAACTCTTTGGTTGAAAAATCAACTGTTTGGTTAAATTTTTCTTCTTCTTGACTGAAAGACCTTTTTTGGTTGAAAATTTAACTCTTTTGTTAAAAATTTGTCTTTTGATTTGAAAATTCATCTCTTCTGGTAGAAGTTTAATCTTTTTTGGTTGAACTTTCAGCTGCTTGGTTGATAATTAATCTGTTTTGGTTGAGGATTTGAATATTTTCTTGAAAATTCTTCCTTTCTGGTTGAAATATCAACTATTACATTTTTCGTTGAGAATTAACAATCTTTGGTTGAAAATTCAACTACTTGGTTGAAAGTGGAACTTTTGTTAAAAATTTAACTATTTTGTTGAAAATTTGTTTTTTTTTTTGATTGACCATTATTGTTTTGAACTCAAAATTTAATTACTCCATTTTTTGCTGAAAATTGATCATTTTTAGTTGAAAATCTCTTTGTTTTTAATTTTTAATATTATGTAGAAAATTCGTCTTTTTGGCTTGAAAATTCAACATTTTGGTTGAAACATTGTTTCTTTCTTGACTGAGAAATCTTTTTCGCTTACAAATCAACTATTTTGCGGAAAATTCTTTTTTTCGATTTAAAAATTGATCTCTTTTACAAGAAATTAGTTTTTTTGGTCGAAAAATGATCTTTTTTAGTTGCTGATTTAATTATTTGGTTGGAAATTCGTCTTTTATGGTAGAAAATTAATCCTCACAGTTAGAAATTCATCTATTTTGTTGAAAATGCAATATTTTCATTTGAAATTTTAGCGATTTCAAGCGTTTTAAATTGTATTTAATATAGTACCTACATTTATTTAACTCAAAAGAATTTATTTCCCTATTTTCGTAAAAAATCTTCCTATTTCTCCTGTTTTTTGAGCAGTTTTTGGTCTGTGAAACTCGTTATTGACACAGTTGAAGTAATCGAAATAATCGAAATCGAAATAATCCAACACTTTAAACTTAAAATTATTCAACAATTAAGGATTTAAAATTGAAACTGTATAATTCAAATATGAAATCATTCGTTTTTTAATTATTGATTTTTAAATTAATCTATTTTAAACGTTTTCGACTTAAAAATGTCCAATTGTTAAGGCTTGCAATTTGAAAAAATTGAAACTTTCAATACGGATTCACGTAATTAAAGATTGGTGCATTTCAAATGCTATGAATTTAAAATTGTCTAATGTAATAGCTTCAATGATAAATTATTCAATGGATACGATTCTCAATTAAAATGGTACAATTTTTCTAAGAAAAACGGAAAAAGGTCGACTAGTCGCATTTTTTTCTCAAAAAGTCGTAAAAAGTCGAAAAAGTCGCATGATCCGAGCCCTGCAACACCCGCATTAAAAATGCGAGTTTTTACGTTCGCTTCGTGTGACAAAAATTGCTGATTTGTGACCGATGATGCCAGTTTGTTTTTAGCCGTGTAAAAGTACTTTGACCCCAGTGATGCAGGAGCAAAAGTGATTTTAGCGTGTTAAAAAGGTGCCTTCGGTGGCGCCATCTGGCACCGTTTCGAAAAAGCCTTTAGTCAGTTTCAAAGTGACAGGTAGGCTTTTTTGGAGCAATCTTTGGCTCATTTTTGACGCGCTTTATGGCCTTTCAAAAACTCGCATTTTTAATTCGGTTGTTACGAAAAGTATCGTGCACATTATGGGACAAAAGTTCCGACTTTGTAAAATTCATTCCTTAACGTTGCTGTAAAATAAATAGCTATTTTTTCTGAGGCTTTAGGTACAGTTTTCAGTGATTTATTAAAAATCTGGAATCCCACCAACTTCCTTGATGAGCTACTGATAGAGGTCAATTTTTCGAACTTGTGGTCTATGCATCTTGTTTACTACACGACGAGCATTTATTTCTTTTGAGACCGACTAATATACATTGAAGAAAGCAAAAATAATCGTCAGGTAGCCGAAGTCATGTTCCGAAGGGAGTATTACCAAATAGCTTTATTCTAATAAACTAGAGCATTAATAGAAATTGCATCAATAGATCATTCAAGATCGACGTAAAATGTATATTAACTAATCCCTTCACTTCTTTAACACGTCTAGTAAAAATATTGAATGATCTCAAATCACAAATTCCTTGAGAAAACTATTGAAAAAAATTATATTTTGCAATAGAAAGAAAGATAATAAGTTCTAGAGCACGATGGAATCCACATAAATTATTCAGGTTTAGCGTTTCAGTTATAAGTGAACGCATTGCGTGTCGTGAATATATCCTCATTAGGCATCAGTATATTTATCTTGATGTTATTAACGTTTACAAGACGACGTATAAAGCCTGAACCAATATCTCAATATGCTCAAAGCAGAGAACGAATATTATTCTGTCAGCTTTATTGTAATGGCGTGACTATTACGACCACGGTAATTCTGTAGTGTAGCGGTTGTTCGAGAACAAGTTGTTCTTTTGCGGTAGCCTTTTTTATTGCAACGAAACTTGGGACTTTGGTTAAATATAGAGATAAACATCCGCCGATTATACATTTCTCATTTATGTGTATAGCGGTCTCTCATGCAACACCTTTCAAAATGAAAACCTAATTCCCTCGAAACTCTTAAAAGTGAAGAGATAGACACTTTCCATTTTTCGGTGGAGTTCAAGGTGAAATTTTTAATTTTTTTGTCAATTCGTTTCAATATCTACCAGGACTAGTATCATATTCTCGACTGTCTTTTGCAAGATGAAAAGGTCAACGGAGCAGCTAAATAAATTGTTCGTTTCCGTTTTATATTGAAAATTGATGCAACTTTTGCACTTGCGCTTAAGAATGCAGAATGAAGAAGTTGTTCTACATCTTGATTAAAATATCGCAGTCTAAGTAAACGAGGTTATTTCGTAATCCGAGAAAGTGGATTCGAAGAGTAAAACGTGACGATATCCACAGCATCAGCAACTATGTTGGCGGCTTCCGAGATGCGGTGGGATCGCCTTAGGTTCTGTCCTCATCACCGTGCAACTCTGTACAAAAGGAAGCAATCACCTGGTTTGTTTGCTAAGTTTCTTTACTCTTCCCTCTGCCTTACCAGAAACGATTGGAAAATAAACGAGTATTGCGGTATAATAATCATTTATCGACAACAGTTTCTCTTATCCGTGTTCTTATACATTCTTTCTTATTTTTCTTCTTCATGTACGAACACGGAAAAAAATAGTTACTTAAAATTTAAGTGATTGTCTATGACTCTTGGATAGAGTTTCATTAAACATAGCAGGTGAACAATATTTAATGAGAAGTCACTGGAATTTTATAATTTTTTAAGTAACTATTTTTTTCCCGTGAAGGACACTGATAAATTTAACTTTTACTCTAATCTTTAACAACTCAGTATTAACTTAATCACATGGATAAAGTTCCGAGAGGGTCGGACCTCAGATTTTTTTGAAAGTACGTATACTTTGTATTTTGACGCGCTGATTACGAATATGATAGTGAAAATTGGCGTAAATTTTATTTTCATGGGAAAAACCATAAAAAAACTTATAAACTCATGGTTTTTTCCATTTAATCCATAAATAATGGAAATTTCAAAAAATATTTTCAACAAAAGTTGTAGCTCTCATTAAAGTGCACATTTTATGTTATATTAATTTTTAGCCTGTGAGTAACAGTTTTCGGGATATTCGAAGATGAAGATGGAAAATCACAAACATTTCATATTTCTTAAAGTATTACTGTTACCTATCACAG
>JAUMHM010000079.1:14254149-14265052 GCA_032362435.1 Melikaiella ostensackeni
GTGTTTACTCACAGGGGTGCGTTCCCGCTCCCCGATGAGACGTTTGAAAGGGGAGCCTACATAATCTACATTGTGATTTTCCATCTTCAACTTCGAATATCCCGAAAACTTTTGCTTACAGGCTAAAAATTAATATAACATAAAATATGCATTTTGATAAGATTTTCAACTTTGGTCTGAAACATTTTTCGTAATTTCCATGATTCATTGAAATAAATGAAAAAAACCATGATTTTATACGTTTTTTATGGTTTCTCCCATGAAAATAAAATTTGCGTCAATTTTCACTATCATATTCGTAATCAGCGCGTCAAAATACATATGTATACGTACTTTCAAAAAAATCGGAGGTCCGATCCTTTCGGAACTACACTCCCCCCCCCCCCGCTTTTTAGATATATACAAATGATTTCTTTCTCTTTTATACTGTAAACGTAGTTTCTGAGTTAATATTTATATCTAAAGTTTAAACTCCAAGCTAGACGTGATGAATGGAGGATAGCATCTATGTCATTAAAAATTTCTAAGAGTATTTCAATATTATGAATTATAAATAAAGATGAACAAAATATTTTAAAAGGAACATCGATCTGCAACAATTTGAATAGTCTCAAGCTGGTCAATTATCTCCAAGTTCCCTTTTTTTCTACCTTTCATCTACTCTTAATTAATTCACGTCATTATTCCGCTACTTTGAGGCAGAACTCGTTAAGACTCGTCTATCCTCCAGAGAGTCTGTCTCTCCGGATCTAATAAGCGTTGGCTTCCCCCACTTCACACTCTTTCCCTTTACTATATCTCTTTATCTTTGGATCAAAGACTCTCAAAAGAAAAAAAAAGATTTATTTTTTCAATGCAAAAATCAAGTGTTTGTCATTTTTATTGGAAAATATTTGCCTCATCTAATTCAACATCTAGGACGTGAAGAAAATACCCAGGCGGAAAAATTATACATAGTTGATGCATAGTGGGAAATATTATATATAGTTTTTTCCACCATATATAATTTTTCCATCTAGGTAAGTACCAGATAACGAAATGATAATTATCTAGCTTTAATAGGTTTCTTTGATGATTATTCTTTATTATCATACCTTGATTGAGTAGAAAATAATAGATTACAGATGACTGACATGGATGCTACTTGTTAAATGATGCGTCAAGTTCTATGATTAATTGATTATTATATATTTTACGAGAATCATATAACTGAGCTTCGTGAACATATGAAGCAAATCTTCTACATGTGATAATTATGATGAAACTGAGAAAGTCCCTACAGATAATTATTATTTCTCAATAGCTCATTTTTCCTATAAGGCAAAATTGAAGCAATTGAGAAACACTGCTTCTTACCTTGCTTTCGCGCGAATTGCTAAGCAGTTTTCCGACTTGATCCTCGCCATGAAAGATTGTCTTAATGTTTTCGCATTGAATCTATTAAATCGACTTTCAGAGTTGAAGCCAGTTTACGAAGCTCCCGCATTTATCAATTCCTAATGTAACTTCAGCTTTAAACTCATGCGTTTTAAAGCATTTGTCACGGATTCATTGCAAATAACAGTTTTGTCAACATTTTTCAAATTTAATTTAGAAACCATTTGACTTACAAATATACTGATCCACATAAAAAATTTTTGAAGAAAAGATGTCAAATTTTCAGGAATAGTAAGTCCATTTAATGGTCAACCCCTTCTGGTATTCCAACTTCAGGTGTAATCGACTCAACCGCGCTATCAGAGGCAGGCAACCAGTCAAGCTATTCGAAGTAAGAAAACACTACTGGGCTGACATGAAGAGGATTCACGAGTGCATATTACGTAAGCTTAGGTCTCTAAGCCTAGGTGAACTAGTAAAGACGTACCAGGGTTCTGGCTTCGGAAAATGTCGACTATCCGACTTTTAGGATTGCGCGAGGGATTACGGTTAATTTCAAAATCCTGTAATTTGTTGCACAGAGCTGAATATTAACAGTTGTAGCACGGAGAAAAATGGGTAGTCAGCTTGACTATCTGGAGTGTGATACTGACTATAGTAAGGTTTTAACTATAAGACAGCCATCTAGATCGTGTAATTTAGTATCAGCGGAATGTTAAATATGGATTGTTCAGGTTGACCATCCCAGAGTGTAAGGCTATTCGATCTTGGAGTCTAAACTTGAGTACCTAGGAGTTTTATCTTGATTATCTCGGAAATAATTAAATAAAACCAGTAAAACCTGAAAACTGATATAAAATCTATCAAACCTGAAAGTATTTTTTATTATTTTTGAAGAATGAAATGCATGAGACATGATGGCACATGCACAAAACCCTCTGACAACATATTGTATTATAAAAATATACCGCCGCCGGTGTCAGGAATCCAAAACATCCCTAACTGCCCGCTTAACTCAGTGATGCTAAGGGACCGCACGTTTTTCAACTGCGCAGGCGTCGTGTGGCGTAGGAGCAACGTGGAAATCATGCGTTTTCTCTCTTACTCTTGTATGCCTCAATAGTAGGTTCTCGCTTCTCCAATCCCCTCTCTTCGAAACTGGCCACTATATTTCCTATCAACCATTTCCACCATATTTTCCTTTTCTAATTAAAAAAATGTTGATTAAATTGGACTGGAAAGAAAAATTCATATTTATTAAAATTAGACCCCAACTGTCCGACCCCCTCTAGCTGCCCATCTAACTTCCCTAACTTCCCGCTAAACTTCCTCATCTGCCCTCACCAAAAACAGAACCAAATAATCTTGCACTATCTTTTCAGAAAAGATCGCATAATATTATATTAAATATACTACCTTAACCAAAAACAATGACCCTAATTCATTTAGAGCTTAAACGAATAACTTTTAACCAGTCACTGTCTCCTTCAATCAACACTTTTCACCCTATTTTCTTTTTCTAATACTTAAAAACTAATACAAAATATTTAAAAGTGTGAATAATTTTTAGATTCAAAGAAGATCTTGATTAAACTGGATTAAATTTTTAAAAAATCTACTTACTAAAATTAGACTTTGAACTTTGAAGCACATTAAAAACTTAGAATATCTTAATTGGGAGGTTGATGCACGAAGCGCACAGTGGGCTCGGCCACCCCTTGTAAACATTTAATTTTTAAAAAATGAGTAGTCAGGCCAAATATTTATAGCACTAAGAATTTTCTACAAACTTTTATTAGAAGATATAACTATATTTAGTTTATTGAAGCAATCGATTCAATAGTTACCTCAGGTAATAAAAGTTCGTAGACGACTAAGACAGTTGGCCAATGTACTTATTTTTTCAGTAATGAATTCCAGAAAATTGGGAACGGTTTTCCTTCGAAGAGACTTTATAACAATGCAGTATTTATAATTACACATTACCAAGAATTTCAACAGTTTTAACATCTTGAATGGACATCTTTGCTTAATCCTGACAATGCATCTATGTAACGTATAACTTGTTCACTATTAATTTCCGCAATTATGTGTCTATGCGGCATTCCTCTTGAGTATCAACAAGGCTAGTGGCAATTCTAGCAGATTACAAGATCGCTCTGTGTTCTCCATGCTTTTTTTGGCTTGTGCAGTGATCTTGACTAAGACTGTCTAAGCATGACTCGGTTAATTAACCAAGTCTCGGTAACCCCATCCGTTAAAGAATACAGACGTCCCGACACCCGGCGGCTTCCTTTGCTCGAACAAACCATACATTGCATTGCCTCGAAACAACGCGAGCTACACTCCTGATAAATAGTGCGATTCTTGTTAGTTTATATCGAAGTGCGGATGAAGTTAGCAAGAACCAACAACCATGTTACTTATTAGGTTACTCTATTAGGACACCGACTTCGTTGCCCTTTAGTTACTTCGTCGGAAATCGGTATTAAGTCGTCGTGCTAATTGTGAGCAACGTATAATTATAGTTGCACCTAAGGCCGACAGACAAAACAAACAATCTGGTTTTTAAGTTCGTTGAAGAAGGAAGCAAAAAATGACCGCGAGACTGTGAATTAATCGACTCGGATCCGAGCCGACAATCGCTGCGGTGCGGTGGAACTGCGTCCGGTAAAACAGACGAGCTTTATACCATCCGGTCTCTCTTCGAAGCTGTGAGAAACTTGCATTCAAGGGCAAATGGTTTTGCGCCATTGTGTACGACCTCAAATGCTCGAATGTTCTGATTGCAGAGTCATTGTCTGCTTTAGAACATCCGAGGGTGAAAAGACGGAAGTTTAAAAAAAAACTCTGTAAAGAATCATCAAAAACGATCAGAGATGATACATTAAATTAACTGCATTTACACGAACCAGTGAGGATAGACTGATTCTTGAACCATTTACTTTTTCAAGATACACAATTTTTCTCTTCATTTTCTTACACTGTTAACATTTATTGGAGAAAAATTCTGGAGTTGATATTTTTGAATTCAAGGTAACCTGGTTCTACATTGTTTCTCATTTTTAAATTTCTTAATTTCCCCTAAAGTTGTTATAACCTGTTTAAACTTGTAGATATTTTAAATTTAAACTGAAAACCGGTAACAGGTTGGGCCATTCGCCGTAGGGTCAAAAAATCCCACGCCTCTAGGAACTTGGAATTGTGGACAGAGTGCAGATCCGAGAACCGTATGCGTATACAAATACATTATTTCGGTGAGCGAGTTCTGACATTTTTATTGCTTGGCGGCAACCCAATGATTCTAAAGATATTTCCCTCATTTGAACTAAGTTATTAAGTTGTCTTAGTAAATTTTGACGCTTCGAAGTTTTGGATACTTATCTATATTCTAAAGAATCTAATTCTACATTTTGTAGGATTGTGTTTTTTGATAAAATAACGTTTCAAACTGTGTCTAAAGTTCCTGCACATAATCAAAACAAACCATTTTCCAATGCAAACCTTCAAAAATAAACATGGTCCGCTACTGGTGAAGACGCATTGTTGACAACTCCCTGCCCGCTGAGAAACTGCGTGGGCCAGCAGTTTTAGGAATTCTTAAATCGGATGCGCTTATATGGGAGCTCTAGTGTATTTTAATTCAAATGTATTGAATTTTTAATTTTTCTAAAGTGTAAAAGTGATTCGCTGGCAGACTTGAGACAAAAATTCAGAATAGTACATTTTCAAGTTATGAACGTTCCGATCTAAAGACACTGGAACTTCGATTTAGTTTGAGTCTCGGGCATTGCCTCGATGACCGTGACTCCGTTCCAAGAATTTCTACGATGTAGACAGTCAGGGGAATTGCGTTCCGCTGAGCTTGCGCGCCTCTCTCTCTCGGCCCCTCGGACCTCCTCACTAACAAGTGCGAGGCCGGCGGCAATCCTCTCTCTCGGCTTCTTCGACCCCTCGACACCGAATGCGAGCCGGCAGACATTCCAGGAAGACAGTACGCCGAGAGCAAATAAATCGAGAAATCGAGGTTCCAGTATAATTAGAAACTTAGAGATTTGAAAATTAAAATTGTAAAATTCGAGCCTCGAAAATCAAACGATTTTGCAATTAGTCTTCAAACTGTAAAATTTTCTATTGGAATCATAGCCATTTCAGAGAATTCTAAAACGAACTCGTTCAATCACACTCTGTAAAAGCCCAGCTGGTCCCTCTCAGGGGCCAACAATGACTGCCCTCTTTGTGTGTCTGAAAAAAAATCCAAGTCCGATCCCCATTTAGTAAATAAACGAAAAAAATTACTTCAAGAAGGAAGGTTGTATTGTTATAAAATTTTCCAAAAAACATTTCTAACATGAATTTGTTGAACGTTTTTTGGATATTGAATGTTTTTTTACTGTTGGCCCTCTAGAAATCCTCTAAAGGCCTTTGCAAGGGCACACAATATTTTGCCTTTGTTCGTCACAACAAAAATTTTCAGACCGATCACCAGATTAAAAGTTTATCCTTAAATTTTCAAGAGATCTTTTAGGACCAATTTTCGAAAACATGTTGACTTTTAGCGATCACTGTTATAAAGTAATTTTATTAGGAAATTGCCAAAATTGTGTATCTGCTTTGAAAGTGTATTTCTGTATTGTATAGCTAGTTGTCTTCACAGAAAAGAAGATCTTCGATGGTGTATTAATAAATTATTGCATAAACAAATGCACAGTGAGTAAATTTATAGATAGATAGAGATCGTTTTTTCTTCCAATTGTTTTCAAATTATATCGATAATAATATTCATTGATGAATTTTTGTCACTTAATGTGATTAGTTTATTTTATAAACAAGTTATACAAACAAATACATAGTGAGCATATTTATAGGCAGAAGGAGATCGTTTTTTCCAATTATCTTCAAATTATATTGAAATTTATGGTCACAGATGAAAATTTGTCATCCATTTGTTAATTTTATAAACATATTATCGACAACGTGCATTTCTTCATACAATTTTTAAATTAAATTTACAAATAATATTGGATGATAAAAATTCCTCACTAAACATCACTGTCAATACAATTGGAAGGAAAATGAACGAAAAAACGATTTCTTTCTGTTTATAAATGCGCACATAGAGCATTTGTTTCTATAAATAGTTTATAACATTAGCAAATAATATCGGATGACAAAAATTCATCTGTAAACATCACATTCAATATAATTTGAAGACAACTGAACGAAAAAACAATATCTTTCTGTCTATAAATGTGCACACAGTGCATTTGTTTCTATAAATTATTTATAACTTTAACAAATAATATCGGATGAAAAAAATTCATCTGTAAGCATCACAGTCAATATAATTTGAAAATAACTGAACGAAAAAAACGATATCTTTCTGTCTATAAATATCCTCACAGGGCATTTGTTAATATAATTTGTTTATAACATTGAAAAATAATATCGGATAACAAAAATCAATCAGTAAACACCACAGTCAATGTAATTTGTAGACAACTGAATGAAGAAACGATATTTTTCTGTCTATTATGCGCTCACACTGTGCATTTCTTTATGTTATTTGTTTAAAAGGTTAACAAATAATTTTGGAAAACAAATTTTCATATCCATGTATCACTCTATCGATAAAATCAACCATCTTCGAGGCAGAAATATACTTTGAAAACGAAAAATAAATGGTGTTGAAAATTTGTTCATGTAATTTGTTTATAAAAATCAATCATCATAAGTCAACTAAATTTTTTTCATAGACTTCGGCACATTAAATATAAATGAAACAGCGCACAGAAAAAATTTTGACAAAAATTTGAAAAAAATGTGCAAAGTCTACATGTTATTTACTCTTTGCATTACCATGACTTTTTCCATGCAGTCAGCCCCAGAATTTACCTGTATTCTATACGTTCAATAATTAAAATTAATTGGGAAAATTCAAATAATTTCTCTCTAAAATAACTTTTTTCATGAAGTTTGGTCTAGAATTTTCATACCAGGGTTCTGAAATAAAATAAAATTTTATTCAGTTGTTTATTACTACCGCAAATAAAAATTGATAAACATTGTTACATTTTTAATGACCCCGCATAGGATCTAAAGAGGGCCTAGCAGGGCAACCTACATGGGGCCTCCTTCGGGAAGCATTAGGGTGGTCCAAAAATCGCCAAGTTTGAAACGTGCTGTGTAATTTTATTTTTAAAAATTTTAGATATATTTTTTTATAGAATTTAATTTTTCTTCTAATAATTAAAACTTTTGGTCTACCTAGACTTGTAGATATTTTCGATGGGAATTCATTGGTACCTTATAAATTGTTTTTTAATGATTTTAATAATTATTTTTATTTTCATGAAAAGATAAATAAAAAATACTAAATAAATATGAAGAAATTTATGCGGCTATCAGAGAAAGTGAAGAAGAGAGAGACACTGGGAATTGATAATCATTTTGATATCTTCTCTGTGACTTATAATTAGATTGAGAGCGCGCAATGATAATTATTAACGGTTTTGAGGGCGATTTAGATAAGCATTGGAATTTCATTCAGGACCCAATGAGGCTGCGTTTGTGTTTATAGTTTATGCTACATGTGCATCAAGTATGTATACATATGCATCTCTCGGCATTGATTCAAGTGCAGGAATGGCGAGTTTCTCGACACTAATAAATGAACGGGTCAATGAATGCCGATCATTCATAGCAACAAGTCACGTGTGTGGGGATGCAAGAGTGCTTGTTTCGGACAGAGTGTAGACCATTGTTCGCGCTTGAATGCTTATGGTATGAACCGACATTGATTCATTAAGGAACTATTCATATTCAGGTTCTGAATTCTCGTTTGAAGAAATGGTCTCTTCACTATCCATTTACACTTTAAAAGAAAGGGCGGCACAGTTACGGGAAATGAGTATATTTATAGTTGCAGTATTCCCGGGCACCGGGGGAAATTTCCGCATTTTTATTCACGGAACAGATGTGGCGTTTTCACCACTACGACTCCTTACTCATCTGTAAGAGTGAGACAGAACTTTTCCATGCTGAGTGAGTAAAAATTCTGAAATTTCTATTGTATTGAATTGTAACTTATATATCTTACACTCTATGCGGTAATTACACCAATAGTGGGCCACCCTCTAATCCTCGCGTGAGAATATTGATTAAGAAAATTAGAGGGTTGCGCCGACAGACTTTTAATCGGCGGCGACGATTTGAGTATTATTTATCGGCGGCGTGACGTTATAGTTGAGTACTTTTTTGACATACAGATAGGAAAATGTCAAAATCAGGAGGAACAAAAAATCGATTTCCAACATAAGATATTTATGTTCTTAATCACCTTTCCCTAAATCGGTTTACTTTAAAACCCACTCTTTTTATTTCTTGATTGGTCATAGGAATTTTCGCAACTAATTAGTAGCTACCGGATCACCCGGCAGACAGAAAGAAATCCGGTACCATGTAAACATAACTTGATCACGTCGGCGCGCGTGTTTAATAGTCAAAATTCTGTGGCTCACTTCTGGTGATTGTGCACGTTTAATTTTCTGAATAGAATTAATAGTTTCGGTAGCGCTTATAATAAATTTTTAATAGGTAAATGAGAAGCTGTTAAATTTCGAAAATGCAAATAAAGACATTTCACCTTTGTCCAACCTGACAATCACTTTTTATACAGTTTTGAATAAGATTCTTGACTTAAAGCGATGTAAGGGTGAGAACATGTTTTTCACATTTTTTTTAAAACCAATTTACGTTCACAGGAAACGCAAAAAAAAATTGTAGAAAAAATAATTTTTTTCTAATTATAAAAATTTAGGACCACACAAATGTTTCTTCGTGTCCTTTATTTAGTTTTCCAAATTTTCAACTGGATATCGCGTTTCATGTGAACATAAGTTGGTTTAAAAAAGATGTAAAATTTTTTTTTGAGATTATGCTCACATGGCCTTAAGTAGTGGTTCA
This sequence comes from Melikaiella ostensackeni, assembly GCA_032362435.1. Classification (NCBI taxonomy): domain Eukaryota; kingdom Metazoa; phylum Arthropoda; class Insecta; order Hymenoptera; family Cynipidae; genus Melikaiella; species Melikaiella ostensackeni. Next base: position 14,263,492 of record JAUMHM010000079.1, read on the forward strand.
CTAATAGGTGTCTTTACCAGTTTACCCTATGACCCTATGTAACTTTCATATTAATTTTTATTCTCAATCAGCCTTTTGTGCATTTTTCTTGCACGTGACCAAATTCCACGAGTTCAACGCACCCTATTCTTTTTTCAAAGGAGGTCTCGCGTTATAAATACTCATCTTTATCCACCTACGAAAATACCATAGTATTAGACCATTCATGAGATGAGTCTAAATATAAACTCGATGCATCGACTGGCATATATGTTTTTATGCGTATGTATGCTCATAAAATTATTATTATACCGTTGGGAAAGTTTTATTATACAAAGGTGCCGGTTGCACAAATCGCTCAACTGTACGTGATTTGAATGCAAATATGACTGAAAATGCAAAGCAAGGTGTGGAAAGTAACAGAAGTCTGCGAAGGTCAATTCGAAAATGGTTAAAAATCTAAATTTTATAACTTTCAAAAGAAGGTGAAGATTGTTGCACTAATTTCAATCGCCTCAGTAATTTTCGTATTCTTGTTTATTTCAAGAATGACTTAAATTTCCATTCATTCCAAGATTATTCAATTTTATTAAAATTGCATAATCTGAAACTTCCGGAATGGATGCTAGTGATATTGATGTATTACTGACAAAGATAATATAAGATTAAATTATATTATTATAAGATATCTAATCATAAAATTACCTTATAATTATAATTGTAAGTATAATCAAAGCGTAGATCATTTTCAGCATTAAAATGAATCGATTTAGCATAGAACAGAATCATTGAAGGCCCCAGATGGCGGTAAATGTCAGAAACAGAAATTTGTCATTAAAATGCAGAGAACCCGAAAAATGGCTCAGTTTCGAGATATTCGTGTTTTAATTTTATTTTAATTAATTCAATAGTCCTCTTATAATTTTATGTTTTTTTAAACTTCTAATATATGCATTGGATAGGAAACCTATTTACGAAGAGAAATTTCCTATATCATTTTTTGATTTAGTCAATTGTTAACATAAAAAATGAGCAATTACGTTGAAAAACTAGGAAAAATAAAAAATCGTTTAAAAAATAAAAAAATTCAGAGTTGGAATAGAAAGCTGCTTTTCTTTATAGCAAGCAATTTTATCAAAGAATTGTGAGAGATGAAAGACACTCCTTCTGGGGTCTACATTAACTTTCATGAGGAACATTTTATTAAGATGTTTATATTTAACAAGTTAATGCTCTTTTTTGAATGCACATACTTGGACGTGCTATGCCTTTAGTCATTTTTAATCAAATCTCTTGGAAATTTGTGCACCATAGTATAAAGCTTTATTAAAAAATTGGTATCAACTATTTTTAGATAAAATAATAACTGTTTCTGCTGCACACAATAATAAGGGGAGTCTCGTTTTCAGCTACTAGTAATCGCAGAAACATGTAATATAGCTGAATAATTTTCATAAAAATTAAATAATAAAATTGCTTCATTTTAAAGTTTCAATTACTTATTCCATTACATTCCTACCCAAACAAGAAACTTTAATAGTAAACAAAGAATAAGTGATAGAAATTTTAAGATAAAGCCATT
>JAUMHM010000079.1:14287044-14325661 GCA_032362435.1 Melikaiella ostensackeni
CAAACCATAAACAATCAGGGACGTGTGAACCATTTCCTAATATTACGCAATCTCCGAACGTGAGTACGAACGTGAGTGCCCGCGCACTGCGTCTTTGTCTATACGCTGCTAGTGTTTCACGCTTGGTTGAACACCGTCTCTCGCCTCGCGAACTGAGAAACTGCGTGGGCCAGTAGTTGGCCAGCAGTTCTAGGAACTCCTAGGCCGGGGGTTCCTAAGCCGGGGTTCCAGTATAAGTACGAAAGTGTCTATCAAAATACACTCATCTCGCGTTACTGTTCCGTCGCGTCTTGTACCAGCTTCACGGTTGTTCACGCTTGACTGCTTCTGTCTCAATGTCTTCGCTCGGACAGTCAGTGCCGTATCAGCAGTTGTTTACATCGCGATTATCTGAGCATATACTTTTGTAGGTGTGCCGGGTTCAGAGATTATATATGCGGTCCTGAGTGTTTACTCACTCGTCGCTTTGAATCCGGTTGAAACTAGATTTTAACAGCGACCGGTACTGTGCCGACGAGACCCAAGACCGGAACAGTTACGCGAGACGAGTGTATTAAAAAAACGAAAGTGAAGGAGGTTTAGTTTCAATGCTTATACAAGTGGCAGTGACGGGTATTAATGAAAAGAAATATAAATTTCTTATTTTCTGAATACAAATCAGGTGTGCTTTAGCACTAATAATCACTTTTCCACTTATTACTTTTTACGATACAAGTGAATGTAAAGTATGACAGCATGAGACTCGCGCCACACCCATATGAAACTCAGCGGACGCCTGAAGGTTCTAAAATCTGAGAAGCTACAATTTCATTTCTGAAGATTATAAGAATTTAACACCTAAAGTTTATATTTGGTAATTTCGAGTTCGGATAATCCATTTTTCTCAGTGTTTCCGAAGAAATGCAAACGATGTCGATATTTTCTCATGAGCACGATTTGGGCTCGATTTATCGAAATGTTTATGCAGGAAGTCGTTTCTCCGCGAAACACCTAAGCAGAGCTCGTGGTGATATTGAACGATCGACAGTCAAGTACCATGTAATCAGTGATGTTGCATCAGGAGTATCAGGACGAATTCAAAGATCTAAGTTGCCCGGAATGCACCTTTCCCACACAGTTGCCAGTGCGATAAATCATGACGACCCTTTATAACGTAACGGAAGAAAGATTACAGACTCGCGTGCACCAACTGTCATGATGCACAAGGCCGCAACGTAAGCGCAGAAAGCAGGCCGGTTAACTGATTTATCTGGCCGTTGTAGAAAAGGATCCATTTCTCTATGCTCTATTGAGACGTCATTATCGCATCGGCTGTTCGAAATAATGATAGCTTTAAGAATATATCTAGCAATGATTCTGACTAAGAATGTTTTGGTTTTAGTATTACAGAATTAAAATGGCAATACAAATTTATTGGATCATTGATAATAAAAACATGTTTTTGAGCATTTCTTATTAAAAAGTGTTGTGTATTTCTCTAATATGAATTGCTGCATTTTGAATGCTTTAATTTTTAATATTTCGTCTCAGACAATCAAAATATGAAAATTGATAGCATAAGGAATCTTTTGGTACCTTTAATTCAGATACGATAAAAATGCAGGTACTGCACGTTTCTTGTTTGCATGACCGTATTAGAGATCATATTTTCACACACTTAGAAAAAAAGTTTAGTTAACTCAACAAAAATTTAATTGGTTCAAGCAAATAAATGCAGTTCTATACGATCAACCAAAGGTTTGGTCAATTCGACTAATTTTTTTTTCAATTTTTGAAAATTTTAATTTTGCGATTTTCGGACAATTCGTTGATTTCTTCATGAAAAGTGCGGAGAGTACATCCTCGTTTTTGACAGCCTCAAAACGTCGTTATTTTTGACGTATCTCTATCCGTTTTTGCGGTATCTCAAATTTTTGAAAATTTTAGTCAGAAATAGGGCTGAGCGTGCATCCGCTATTAAATAAATCCAAAATTTTGTTATTTTTGACGTATCGCTGTCCGTTTTGGAAATATTTCAAATTTTTCAAACTATTAATTTTGATAATTTTTGAAATTTTATTGATTTATTGAGAAAGAAGACTGAGAGTACACACCCCTTTGTAAAAACCAACAAATTGTATTATATTTGACGTACCTACCTCTAACCGATTTCGAGATATTTAAAATTTTTGAATATTTTAATTTTTATACTTTTGGAAAATTCATTGACTTCTCCAGGAAGAGGATTCAAAGTACAACCCCGTTTCAATTGACCCAAAACTTTGATTATTTTTGACGCATCTCTAGCTGATTTCGATATATGTATTAAAAATTTTTTTAAATCACTCAACAAAATGCAATGTAATAGAGAAAACACTACAGCGATTGAAGATGAAAAACTCTACGCGTAACGCGCAAGGGGTAGTGATGCCGTTTGAGACGAGAAATGTTGAGGCGTATGTCGAGAAAAGAAAGAGGGGATGACTCAAGGCCTCGCATTTCGAGGCAATTCAAGGCGGCCGGAACTCAAGGCCTTGATATTCGAGGCCTTGATATTCGAGGCCTTGATATTCGAGGCCTTGTCTTGGTCTTCTCTTGGAGGTAGATGTGCATCTTTCTTTCGCCGAACCGACAGACCGCCTGAGAAGGGGGAATAAAAATGAGTGTCCCCATGCAAGAACAAGGCATAGATGCATTTTAGCGCAGCGGAGTTGGCCCCTGGCGGCCAAAAATTCAAATTGAAAATTTTTAATTTTGAAACATATATTATCTAAGCTATTGCATAATTCGTTCCACAAAATGTTTGAGCGTTTCGTTTATCGAGGAAAGTTTGAGCAAACAAAGACTTCCTGTGGAGAAGTTGTTTAAAGGAGTATAGAGAAGTTTTCTATAAACGCTTTAATTGACATAAAATATATCAAATTTTAATTCCACATTGAATTTACATTTTACTGTAATCCGCTTTTAGGAATGTCAAGTTCACATTATTCCTCATCAGATAACATAGAATCATCCACTTCAGAAATTGTTATCGACGCAAAGTAATCCGTGAAAAATTTTTGACTTTCAGGAGAAAGATATTTAAGTAAGCTTTCACGTCATTCATTTTAGCTTTTGTGAGACCGACTTTTGGAGGGGCAATCTTTTCCATGTCTCTGAGTATAATGCTTGGTTTAATAGTAAACAAAGGAGGATTTTCGTCATTATAATTATTAATTATTTAATTATTAAATATTTACCGAACGGCAATGTTCAGCTGTTTGATAATTATAATTGCGAAAATCCTTCTTTTTTTTTACTATTAAACCAAGCATTAAACTTAAAGACATGGAAAAGATTCCCCCCCACCCCACCAAAAAGTCGGTCTCAAAAAAAGCTGAAATTAATGACGTGAAAAGCTTACGTAAATATCTTTCTCATGAAGGTCAACAATTTTTCACGGATTACTTTGCGTCGATAACAACAATTTCAGAAGTGGATGATTCTGTGTTATCTGATGAGGAATAATGTGAACTGCTAATACCAAGCACATCAAACTTAGTCCAAAAAAATAAAAATCATGGCTTGCTATTATAATTTAAACTCAATAGGTTTCAGGTAAAAAAATGTTCAACCTTTTAAAAATCGATGTTAATCTAGCCGAATGCAAAAAAATATATATATATTTTTCATTAAAATAGAACTCCTGTATTCAGCAGTAATTTTTTTCATCATTTTCAATTTTGTATTCTCACTTGCTACTTAAGACACTACACAAAAATAATTTTTATACAATTTTTGCACCTATAGAATAAATTTCAAAATTTCAGTATTCATCTGTCACTAAGAGGAAAACATTGGATGGGTACCGTTTTGGAAAATTGGACTCTTAATTTCTAAGCGCAACCCTAATAAATACAGAAACATAGATAACCACGAGTATCCTCGCTAATTATATTTAAAATGGAAATTAGGGTGGTTCTAAAATTGCAAAGTTTGAAAAATGCAATGTGCTCTTGAAAATTCTTACTCCTTTTGACAAATAGAAAATTCCCAAAAAAATTAATCCAATCGAATGAGAGCATGCATTCTCGCATCGAGATCAAAGATTAAAATCTAATTATTTTCGTTGTTTTCGTGGTTACAACAAAATGTTTACGACAATATTGGCCTCATTTTTCACTGTCAATTTAATGGTGGTATGTACTTTTACAGAAAAAAGAATTAGACACTTTTTTACATAATTTACTTTTTCTTCTAATAATTAAAACTTTTAGTTTATCTACACTTCTGATATTTTCGACACGAATTCATTGGTACCATGTACATTCTTTTCAGGCTTATATAATTTTTATTTAAAGATTTATTTGAAGATATAAATAAAAAAGACTGCATAAAAATTAAAACCATAACGTGGTATCAATGGATTCGTGTCGAAAACATCTAGAAGTCTAGGTAGACTAAAAGTCTTAATTATCAGAAGAAAAAGTAAATTATGTAAAAAAATGTGCCTAAAATTTTTTCAAATAAAAGTATACACCACCATTAAACGTATAATAAAAAATTAGGCTAATATTGCCCCGAACATTTTTCTGTAACCACGACAAAACAAAGCAGTTAGAGTTTAATCTTTGATCTCGATGCGGGATTGCAAGATTTCATCCGATTGGATTAATTTCTTTATGGATTTTCTTTTTTTCAAAAAGAAACAAGAATTTCCAGGAGCATATTGCATTTCTTAAACTTTGCAATTTTTTGAACCATTCTAATGGACATAAATACAAAATTTCAGAAAGCCCCAAAAAAAATTTTTAATATTTTTTTCAGCTCGAGGAATGACAAGTTTTTGTGTTCGCATCTAGTCTTCTACCGTAATTATTCTACTTACATAATTTGTTGCAATAGGCCTGAATTTCGGATAGGCTGATCAAATTTATTGCTGCATTCTTAATTCAGGAAAGCAGGGCAAGTTCAAGTCACAGAATCATTTGCCTCTTAAATATGTTTTTCTATTTTCAAAGGAAATAAGACGATACGTATTTTACCGTTTTGAGAAAAAATCATTTTCCCGAAGTTATGACTTTTTGAAATTTTAGGGTTGTTTTTCAAAAAGACTCACTTTTCAAAAGTTTATAACTTTTGACCAATTGAGGTATTTACGTTCTCTTTCCTGGCTCTTATGAGGCTAATTGTTGTCTTTCAAAATACGCCAGATAATTAACAAAGTGTTGAAAAATAACAAAATGGCGGCGGTTTCTCTAAAATATTAAAACCCGATTTTCTCAAAAACCCTACCTTTTTTTGCTAAAATTTTTTTGATAAATTGGTACTTGGATGACGAAGAAATCTTGTAAGTTGCGTGTGGGCCACAAAAATGATTTGGCTTGCATAAAACTTATAGAATGTTTTCTTTATATAAGCAGAAATTTTTAAAAAATATTGGATAAATAAAGGAAGTGGAGTTTTCTATTAAATTCGACTTCGTCTTCTAGGCTAAATTTTGAAAACATGGAAAGTTGATTTTATGGAAAACACCATTTCTTTATTGTAACCAATCATTTTTGTAATCACGAGAATTTGTTTTTCCAAAAATTGAATTTTTAAATTTTTCTCGCGAATGATACAAGATATCTTAAAAGAGTAAGAGGTATTTTTTGTAGAACTTTTTAAAATGAGCAAATTTTTGTCCTAGCAGTTTGTCGAATATGTCCTTTTTCGTAAGACAAAAGTAAAAATTAAATTTTTCGAAACAAAATTCTCTTAACCAGAAAAATAGTTTGACCCATGCGAAACTTATAAGATTCGTTCATCATTCAAGTACCAATTTAGCAAAAAACTTTGAGCAAAACAAAAGGGGTTTTTTGAGAAAATCGAATTTTAATATTTTCAGAAAAACCGACGCAATTTTGTTAATATTCAACATTTTGTTAGTTTTCCGGTGGATTTTGAAAGGCGACAATTTAGCCTCACGACAGTCAGGAAGTAGAACTCAAATATCTCAATTAGGTCAAAAGTTATGAACGTATAAACAGTGCATTTTTTGAAAAACAATCCTAAAATTTTTTTCGCCAAAAAAACCAAAAAATTATTTTTTCTGAAATTTGCTTCTACATTATCATTTGTTACATGACACTGTACACATACAAAATTCGCGATAATTTTTACACTCACAGGAATTTTTTTTTAACTTTTCGAAATTTCAACTCACCTTTGTGGTGGCTAAAGGTGATATGCAAACCTGATAGGATATCATAATTGTTCCACAACCCCGAAAATAGATTTAAAAAAAAATCATTTTCACTCCGCCCTAGATTGGTGTCGGCCTTCTTTAAAATTTGTTCGTTCTTAAACTTGAGAAATACATAAAAAGTAGATTATTTTCCTGATGGGTGTGGAAGTAATACTGATCATTTGTAGGCGTCGAAGTCAGACTAGTGTCTGGAGACGAACTTCCGGATTTTGTGATTTAGTTTTCATGGAGAAAAAGCAGATGAAGCTGTGGCAATTTCGTCGAACCCGCAACTGTCGCCCGTGTCAGAACAGATGAAACAACACCGGCACGCGCTCATTGACCAACCGGAAGCCCCCCTGCAGATAAATCCTCTTGAAGCATCTCTTACCCGGATTGTATCAAAATAATCTTATTTTGGTAACATTGGCTTAGCTTACTGCTCGGAAAACCAGACATTCAAATTTTAAGCTCCTTAATTCGGTTCACCTCCTATTGTGCAATATTCGGTTTTCAATCCCCCAATTTTACTACAAACTTATTTCTTTTACTGAAGCAACTTCTAGCCGAAGATCTTTTAAAATAAATACTCAAACATTTGAAAGTAGATAGGCTCAAATTTAAAACACACTGAATTTCAATTTTTTAATTTTGAAGATCCTTACTCTTCTTACCTTTTCGCCAATCTGGTTGATTTCCTATTCCTAAAGAAATTTCAGAAAACAATCAGGAATATCAGGATAGCACGGAAAACTGGAATTTATACCATTTAAAAACTTTTTCTTTTTTAAAGATCGAAATAAAATCTATTTTCTTATGAAAATTTTTTGTGTACTGAAAAAGAACACCTGAAAAGTTCACAATCCAAAAATAGACTTTGAGATTACCTGCTTTTTCTGCTCATTAGAGACAGATGTACAATAAATGTACACAACAGGAAGAAAAAAGAGGGAGAAAAAAAAAGTGTCAACCAAAATCATCCTCACACTCTTTTTTTTCTCTTCTTTTTTATACTGCTGGGAACCAAATGTTTCGAAGCCAATTTAGACTTCCTCATCAGGGGTAATTTAAAGGAAAAACAACAGGTAAGAAATTAAAAAATTGTTGGATTAGAGAAAATTTTATTACCTGAAAATAAGAACAGATGATTGATTGTAATTTTAGTTTTTGGTACATATTTCATTCATTAATTAAAAATTGAAATTTTGACATAGGCGAAAAATTCTGAATAAATCTCAAATTCAGATCATTTTATTCCTTAATTGGAAATTAATTCACACAAATTTCAAATTATGACACAAAACCAAACTCATTATATCCAATTAATGATTCCATCCGAAATTCTGTTGTATCTAGCAAGATCTCTTTTTAAATTAATAGCTTTGTTACCTTCCCTCTTTATGAATAGCATTTCCAGGAACTCTCTCTTTTTTTTATTTTTCTCATGATACAAAATTTTAACATCATCCCAATTAAAGTCATGCCAGTGTGTAAGTCTATGTTTTATAAGGACCGAGTGATATCTTGCACTTCTATGAAAATTATTTTTATGTTCATCTTCTCGTGTTCTTAGTGATCTCCTTGTTTGCCCTATGTGAACAGCATCACATGTCTACATTTGAATTTGTAAATTACACATTGTTTTTCCAGTTCCTCATATTTGTCTTTACCTAATCCTAATGTAACAATCAAGTTGCTTTTGAATGGAACTCTATATATCGTATGTAACCCCAATTTTCCTAAAATTGATTTCAAGAGTCTTGGGGTTTTTCCAAAATAAGGTAAGAAAACCGTATTAAATCTTTTGTAATTCTGTACATTGTTTCTGTTCTGATTATTACCTTCACTCTTGATCTGAACAATTCTGTCATGTATATGTTTGTCAGTTAAAGTAATAGGATAATGGTTGAGAAAAAGAATCTGTTTGCATAATTCAATATTCTTTTCATTGAAGGTAGGATGACATAATTTAAGAGAATTTTCAGCAGTTCTTATTTAAGGTCATATCAAGAAAATTCAATCTACTTTGTGCTTCAATTTCAACAGTGAACTGTAATCTTGGATGTATACTATTAAAAACATTAAGTAGGGTTTCTGCATTTTGTCCATGTAAAGATAATACAGAAACATCCACAAATCTTGCGTAAGAGTCCAATTCGAAATTCATTCTGTTAAAAACTTCATTTTCCAAATCCCATCACAATTTTAGTAATAATTGAAGACAAGACTGAGCCTATCGGAGTACCAAATTTTTGTTCATAGAAAGTACCATTGAATTTAAAATAAACGGAATTGAAAACATATTCAATAGCATCGAGAAATTGTTTTTTTTTGTTGCAATTTTAGTGTGAAGTTTTATTATATCGCATCTATTTTCAAAAGCAAGTTTAACTCTTTCATGTGGAATATGAGGAAACATGGCTATTACATCAAAGGAGACAAAAATGTGATTTGTTGGTATTTTAACATTTTCCATTAGTTTTAAAAACTCAGCACTGTTTTGAATTGATCTTGCTGAATTTGTATGAATTATTATAGATTATTATAGATTTGTATGAATTGTGACAATGTCGCACCTTTCTATATTGTTCCCTAGACATTTTTGAAGTCTTAATCTCTATAGAATTTTAAATGTACCTTTTTGAATCATTTTTCTAGGATCATTCGGAATAACTGCAAATTTATCTTTATCATTTAAGATATGCATCATTTTTTGATTATAAACATCTTTTAATATTGCAACTGTAATACTCCCTTTATCAGTTTTAGTAACAAATAATTCAGAATGACGTTTTCAAGAAACTTTTGTTTCAAATAATCCTTCGCTTAATTCCTTTTCTACTAGGGTTTGTGGAGTACATTATTCGAAAATTCATTCGGTAAACCCATAAATCCTGCTCTGAATTCTTGTTCTTTGTTTTCTGGTAATTTTGAAATATTAGCTTCAATGTCTTTAATGATATCAGGGAATTGAATACACTTTTTTTGCTATATTTGTTACTGAAGCCTTCACCCAACCTTAGAATGTTAATTACTTTTTGTGGAATCTCCACGTTAGAAATGTTTAAAAACCATGGGTCCAGTTGGTCTTAAAAAAAAAAATAAGTGAATATTTAGAGTCAATTTTTGTATATCACCTTGGATGATTTATGCTTCTATCTTTAAAAAGAAGAAGGAAATAACATTTATGAAAAATAAATGAAATTTTTGTCTAATTAGTGTTGTGGTGAAGTGTTTGCCTAACTTTGAATTGCAAAATTGTGGATATTATATGCAAGAAGTTATATTTGAAGATTATTTTATTTTTTCTTAATTTCATGTTCTTGCTAATATCATTTTCAGTATGATTGATACAGAAAAAGTTTGACGGAATGTGATTTTATGGAAGATATTATTGAAAGTCCTGTATAGTAGTATCACATGAATTTATTCAGTTAGTAAAAAAATCCGTGGATGGGATGCATTATACAGAAAGAATTATTGATAGAATGCAAGTTGCATGGGTTTTCCAAAACAGATATTTCATACTAACAAGAAAATATGTTTTGACTTTAACCAAAAAAGGATAACAAAGTAACATTGAATGAGAATATCAATAAATTTAATAAATATATGACGGTTAAATCATTATATAGAAAACGATTATAGGATAATCAGCACTGAAATCAATAATAGAAAAACATTGAAGGAAGTAAAAATTAATGCCTTTCTTGGTTGAAAATTCAATTCATGTTGAAAATGTGTCTATTTGGTTTGAAAATTCATCATTTTAGTTGAACATTCACTTTTTTTTCCCTTTATTTTCTAGTTCAAAATTCATTTTTTTCATCTGAAAATTTGACTATTCCATTTTTGGTTTGAAATTTATCTTTCTTAGTTAAAAATTCAACTATTCAGTTGAAAATTCATGTATTTTGTGGAAAATTCATCTTTTTTAGTAGAAAATTAATCATTTTGACTGAAAGTTCAACGTTTGTGTCGAAAATTTATCTGTTTTGGTTGAGGATTCAACTATTTTGTTCAATATTCATCATTTTAGTTGAAAATTCATTTCTTTGGCTGAAAATTTAAATATTTTGTTAAGAATTCGCTTTTTTCTTGGTTGAAAATTCATTTTATTCGACTGAAAATTTAATTATTCCATTTTTGATTAAAAAATTATCTTTGTTGGCTAAAAAATCTAAACTATTACATTTTACGTTGAGAATTAATCTTTTTTTAATACAAATTCAACTACTTGGCTGAAAGCAGAACTACTTTTAAAAAAATTTTTTTTTTATGATGATTACCCTCTTTTCTTGGAAATTTAACTACTTTGTTGAAAATTAGTGATCGTTTGGTTCAAAATTAATCCTTTCAACTAAAAATGTATTTTTTTATTTGAAAATTCGTTTATTTCAAGTATAAAATTAATTTTCTTCGTTGAAAATTCATCTTTTTAGTTGAAAATTAAACTAGTTTTGTAGAAAATTAATCTTTTTTTATTGAAAATGCAAATATTTGGTTGAAGATTAACCTGCTCAGGTTGAGGACACAACATTTGGTTGGAAACTAACATATTTGTTGAAAAGTCATATTTTTTGGTTAAAAATTCAACTTTTTTGTAGAAAATTAATCAATTTGGTAGAAACCTTTTTTCTTTCTCGACTCGAAATTCTTTTTTTTCAAAAATTCAACACTTTTGTTAAACTTTCATCTACTTGTTTTGGAAATTTGTAGAGAACTTTGGAAAATAATTAAAATAAAATGAAATTTCAAAGGATTTTCAGATATTTCAAGAAATTCCAGAAGATTTAAAGGATCTTATTGAATCTCCAAGGATTTGAAAGATTTCTAGTATATGAACAGTTTGTTTTTTAGAAGAATTTAATGACTAAGTTCAATTTAATTTATATTCAAAATATTTTGAATTATTTCTACATATTTTAATGGATGCTTACAATTATACATTTATATATTTGAAAATATTCTTAAGAATTTCAAAAGATTAAAAAAATTTCCAAGATTTTTGTAGCATTTCTGAAGACTTCAAGGAATTTCACAAGATTCAAGGGATTTTATAGGACCTCCAATCGCGTCGTCCACAAATGACGTCACGCTCTTTTACCAGGGGGAGGGGTTCGATTGAACGTGACAGAGCGTACTGGAAGGGGAAGGGGTTATATGCTCCGTGATGCCACGGTTGAAATTATAATATTATCAACAAAAATCTCAACCATAACAAAACTAATGTTGTTGAATAAAGATACATTTTTATTTAATCAATTAAAATATAATCTTAGTATAATTTTTTGTTTGAAAACAAAAGGTCAAGATAAAATGAAAAAGGGTGGAGGTCCAATCGTGACGTGATGTTATTTAAAGGGGGATGGGATTCGCCTTGCGTGACTTTTCGTGAGAAAAAGGTAATTATCCAAACCAATAACACATTTCTAAAATATTACTAATGTTCTGAGATTAAAAAATATATATATTTAAGTAAAATAGATATATTTTGGTAAATTAAGTTAATCATTAACAATCTTAATCTTTTTTCTCCCTCTTTTTTCTTCCTGTTGTGTACATTTATTGCATATGTGTCTCTAATGAGCCGAAAAAACAGGTAGTCTCAAAGTCTATTTTTGTATTGTGAACTTTTTGGGCGTTTTTTTCAGTACACAACTAATTTTCGTAAGAAAATAGATTTTATTTCGATCTTTAAGAGATTTGAAAGGATTTCAACGAATTTCTAAAGAACTTTAGGGAATAAAGTAACTTATATTTCAAGATATTTCTACAGATTTCAAGAATTTCAAGTGATATAGAGGAATCAAAGAACCTTTTAAAGGATTTTACGAATTTTAGGTTATTTTAAAAAAACTCAAAGAAGTTAAAGAGATTCAAAAAATGTTAAGAGTCAAAGAATTTTGCAGGATTTCCAAATATTTTAAGGGATTTAAAAGAATTTCACAAGATTTAAGGTATTTGATAGGACCTCCAAGTATTTTGAAGATTTTAGAGGATTTTACAAATTTCAAGGAATTTCCACAGAACTTTAGAAAATAGATTTAATTTATTTCATTTTCAAGGGATTTTGAATGATTTCCACAGATTTCTACGTATTTCAAAGATTTCCAAGATTCCAAAGGAATTCAAGAGGCGTTAAAAGATTTCAAGAGATTTCTACGGATTTAAACAGATTTCAAAGATTTTAATAGACTTAAAGATATTTCCAAAAATATCAAGGGATTTCAATGAAATTTCTAGTGATTTTAAAGATATCAAATCACTTTATAGATTTTCGCTCCGCAAAGTTTATTTGTGCAGAATCGCTATTTTTGAGTACTTCCATATGAGATTACGAGTAGTCTCAAATAAATCATTCCTTTGTAGTTAGTCTACTCTTTACATCAATTCCTTCAATATTTTTGTGTTATTTATTCCAAAGATGATTATCTCATAATTCTTTTCTATAATGAAATGATTTTCCTATAATATTTTTTTCATGAGGGCAGTTTGCAGTTTTGCATGAAAGTCGATTTCGTTCTTTTCTTCGATTTCAGTTTTCTGTGTTGCTTAATTTATTTTTCAGTGTTTTTTAAACAATTACATATTATTATTAGTAAAATATAATAGTAATAATCATTAATAACAATACATTATCTGTCGTTAAGAACATAAAACGGTTTATATATATAATTGGGCCAAGGAAGCCACCGCATGGCCCCCCTGGGAGCGACTGACATCCGAAAATGACACAGCCTCCCAGTAGAACCGCGGTAAATCACACCTTTGGACACGTCTCATGCGACCGTGATATAGGTGGCCACAGGTTACGACGAAATCACGAGCGCAGGCCGGCGAAAACCTCGTGTGTCTTGAGAACAAGGAGCGACCCAAGAATGACTATTCTCTGCATCCATTTCGCAAGTACCTTGGCATACTTTTGTCATGCGGGTATGGCTTCGAGGTTACGAATCAGCGATAGTTTTGTACCTCCGAAAGCACGGATCACAAGGACAATCATTTTAACCAAATATCTACAAACAAAAATAAGAATTTTCTTATATTTATGTCAAAATTTATTATATAAATTAACCCCAGGATTATATTATTTGTAAGCTCATCATTACTAAGAAGTTGAGAATTTTAAACTCAGGCATGAAAATGTCAAAAAACTCTTTTGTTAAATATCCCGTATGGAAAGATAAAGTAGGCCCCGTAAATTGTAAAGAACCCTCATAGATTGTCCTCAGGCCATTAAGGGCCAATGAGGGCAATCCAGGCGTGGCCCCTCATTGAAACGGCATGCTAATCCGTAAGGATCCAGCATGAGCTTACCTCATGGTTGCCCTCGTGGGCCCCTCGCAATTGCCCCGACGGTAAATTTCTAATTTTTAAAAATACCTTCAATAATTATCTCCTCATCGTTTTAAAGCATATTTTAATAAATATATATGCATTGTTAATTTGTATAAAAAATTTAAAAATAAAAATATTAACGCCTCGGCCGGGACTTAAACTCATGACCAGAATCTTATCAGACTTCCGTTTTTTCTTTTGACCAACTTACCACAATGTTTATAAATTTTTTTCAGGCAGACGCTCCGCAAGCGCATCAAAATTTGTTAGAATTATATAACTGCACATTCAGATGAGATACTGTTCCTATTTGACACAAAAGAAAATTTATTGCAACAAAATATCTTTTGATTTTTGTAAACTGAGGCATGAGTGCAGCAAGCTGAGGTTTTAAAGTCCAACTTCCAAAAATGTGTCATAAAATTTTTAATGAAAATGGATTTTTTGTGAGTCTGAACTAATAAAATATCGTTCGGCAAACGAGCAGATTTCCTCCTATGAATTATCTACATAAGTCCCTGACAGGGGCTAACATTTCAACGAGGCTAAACGGGGCTTTTCCGCACAAAATACTAAATATGGATAAAAATATTCAAAAATTAAAAATCTGCATGATATTGGAGTCTTTTCTAGCCATATAAAATTGAGTTTCATAAACCTAAATTAAAAAAAAATTCAGCTATCAGTATTGAGTGATTATGCTAATATTCCCAGAATTCATAATAAAAATCATAACAAGTGTCTGCACTTTGAGGGTTTATTCCATTTTCCTCCGTAGCTTCAATTGCACCCTAGTGATTAACAAAATTAAAACGATAACAGAAATTGTTTAATTTTTTTAATTAAACAAATATTCAGAGAAGAAAAATTATTCTAGCTAATTTTCAAAACAGTAAAAGTTTAAAAACAATAATTTTTGAAATTATCTTGTGTAAGGTTTCCTTGTGCAAAGTTTTAGTGTATAAGGTTTATTTAAACTGTTAAAATTTAAATTATTATTTTGTTGAGAGTTTTACGATACAGGATTAGACCGTGTAGAGTTTAAATTAAAAATCTTTAATTTTTCGAACTGTCTACTATTAAGGAATTTTCCATAACTCGTCCGGGGTTAGTATTACGGAAACTCAATATTAAATATATATATATATATAAATAAATTATTCAATGTGACAATTGATAATTTCAAAAAATTGATGGGTGAATTACTTAGAAGGCACAGAAAGCCAATAAGCAGAATGTCGCACAGTTCATGATTGAAGAACTGGAATAAAATTGAAGATTTTTTAAAAATTGAATTAGGATCTAAAATTTTTATTTTATTTCATTTCATTTTATACTTTTTGTAAATAATTTTTTTTAACTCTTATAAGTGGTTTAATTTCTACATCCTAGCAAAGATGAACCAGAATCATTTTAACTCAATCTGTAAAGTTTTATTTTTGTACTAAATACGTAACAATGGAATGTTCATTTAGTTGACGTAAAAGATTAATCAGGCAAGAGTTGGGAAAGAATGATCAAATTATCATGATTTGAAGCCTCGGCAAAGGTATAATGTTGGATCAACAAAAATCTGTCTTGCTGGAATTTTTGTTCCCCTGTTCTAATATAAATGTTTTAAAACATTGATTCTTATGTTCTTGATGTTATGTATCTAGAAAAGTGATTAAAAAATGATGCCTTCAGAATTATTCAAAGGCAGATTAATAAGATTCTTTATTTTTCTATCATTATTACGAAATGCTACAATCAAAATTAATAACACAAGAAAAATGACTGCTATACTTCCAGTTAGAAGTTGCACGATTTTAAGATTTAAAATTAAAAAATTACAGTTTGGAACATTTTCAAATTAAACATAATACAATTTTGCATGCCTAGTTTTCAAATGGTTTGAGATTTAAGGCGTTTAGGACCCTGAAAAGCATAAGAAAATCGTATTTGTAAGATTATGGTCAAACGGATAAACCATTTTGTCTAATTTTTGGAATACATAATCTAGAGAGCACAAAGATTTGCGGTACAAAACGTTTTTTTTTTTGGAAAAATGTATATATTTGATGTAATAATCGAAATAAAGAAGGATTTCTGTGTAAGAACAGCGCACATAGAATCTTTGGAGCGGAAGTGGGGAGGTCCATGGCCAGCAAAAATTCAAATTTGAAATTTTCATTTATTAAATATAGATTTCCCAACACAATTAAATGCCGCATCTTTATTTTTCTTCGGAAAATTTGTATCTCTTTTTAAACGTGTTTTCGAAAATCGATTTTCAGTTTAATTTTCGTCTTCAGCTCGTGCTTAACGCTATAGTTTTTGAAAATTTCTAATTAAATTTATAGGCAATATGCTCTAAAGTATTCTTGGAATATTCATCAAAATCAAAAGTTTCTACTCCTATTTATCACAAATTGAATAATTATTTTCTAGACGACTGCATAATTCGTTCCATATAATCTTTGAAGGCTTCGTTCATCGAGCAAAGTTTGTGCAGATGAAAAAGGTACAAATTTTTCAAGAAAAAAATAAAGATGAAACATTCACTTCTGTTTAGGGATCCATATTTAATCAATTAAAATTAAAAATTTAGATTTTGTTTGTCCAGTGGTCTCCCAACTTTCGCCCAAAAAATTCGATGTGCGCTGATCTTGCATAGGTATCTTTATTTATTGCGCTTATGACAGAAAACATATATATTTTTTACCGGAAAAAAAATAAAAATATATAATAATTATTATTTTTTTGTTATGGCTTATTGCACATCGCATCGACAGCTAGGTAATTAGTGACGATAACAGTTAACCTAAAAATGGAATCTATGCAACTGTATGGTTATTGCTCAATTTTGTAAAATTTACCTGTTAGGAGAAAGTAAAAATTTTCTTTACTTAGTCAATTTTCACATAGTAATTTCAACCATCCCCTGATTTGAATATTTTTCAAAGTTTCACTCATACACCTCGTCCCATAAAAATTGGTTGATCAAAATAAGAGATTTATAAGATTTATAGAAAATGTAGTACATACTGCATATTGTAAACTATCTGCCCAAAAAAAATTAGAAGATGGACTTTTTAGGAAAATCCATTTTAAAAATATTTTCAAAAACTGCCGAGATTTCATCGTGTTTCCAAATGTTTATATTTTAATCGGATCATTCGGTAGATCAATAATTCCTTCATAATTTTTTAAAATATATCCGAATGTATGTACTTGGTGGAAAAATACAGCATTTAAAAAAACTCATTTTTTGACAGTTGGAAGTGTATCTTCAATAGCTCTAAATGCTTGAAAAAATATACTATTTGCGTTCACCTGACGAGCACATTTTTCAAGGTCTGGCGCAAACGCACGTGAGTTCAAGATTGAGCAATGCCTAGTAATTTATTATCTGAAAACACAAACATGAAATAACAATAAAACGCCGTAACTTTATTGCGATTTAGTGCGTTGTTTCTGACTGATTTGATAAAGTAGAAAATTTTAATCATTCAGCTTTGAAATAAAGAAATATGCCCGAAAAAAATATGTAATTCATTTTAAATGTTTAATAATTGACCGAATTTTATTATTATTTTTTTTCTTGGGGGTAGGGGACTTTTTCTGGTTATCTTTATTACTTAAAGCAGCTGTCAAGTATCCAATTCGAAGTTCTTCCTTACTCAAAATGATCACAAGGATCACGAAAAATTGGATGATTTAAAATTATAAGTAAATCTTCTACGATGGAACTTTTCAATATTGGGAATAATAATATGACTGAACAGGGTATAATTTAATTATTTTCACCCATTTTATTTCATTGTAATTTTATACAAATCGAACAAAAAAGTTTATCCTCACTTGGTATCCTTTAATATCAATAGCCGGATTTTGAATGGAAGCGCTCGCATTTAATTGGACTTTTGGCCAAGGGAGAGGAAAACTGCAGAAAACGTTCTCAGAGCGCAACCCGTTAGCGACAGTTAAATTAATGATGTCCACCTCTACCTTGATTTTGAGAGGGGATTCTGGCCCGATCTAGATTGCGTTCTCCATTCAAATTCAGCAATGGTGCAATTCGCTGAGCAATTTCAATCGTTACTGGCTCGAAGTCTCTAGTTTCTATATTTATTACGATTCTATCGCTTTCAGGACCACGAAATAGACGTAGAATGTATACACTTTTCGGATTTTTAAATATCTAAAATCCCCCTCCTACAGGAGATCGTCAAACATTAAACCTTTTAGCTTCAGTCCCTACCAGAAACCCCCAGTTACACCAATTCTCATAATAAGCCTCCAAGAAATGAACGACCAAATTATTCCTGTGGTTTTTTCAATCTCTACAATCCCCTGCCGCCTTGCAGTCGGATTTTTATTAGAAGCGCTCGCATTCACCTGAACATTTGGTCAGGGGAGTGGAAAACTACAAAAAACCAAAACTCCCGATCGCAGCTGGTTACCGGCAGATGAGTTTGGATGCAGACATGCGATAGCATTGAGCGCCCAGTCAGGGGATTTCAAAGAATTTTAAAGGATGTTAAGAGATAGCGAAGTATTTTTACGAATTTTGAAGGATATCAGAGACTTTTGATTGGATTTCGAAGATTTGAATTGGATTGAGGGAATTTTATAAGATTTAAAAATATTTCACGGGATTTCAAAGGATTTTAAGGGATGTTAATACATTAACAGACTTAAAATGGTTTTGATGATTTCACGGATTTTCAGAGGATTTTAAGACATTCCATAGTATATCCACGGATTTTAGATGATTTCGTAAGATTTGAAGAGATTGAAAGAAAGTTAATAAGATTTTAAAAGAGTTCACGGAATCTCAAAAGATTCGCAAAGTTATAAAATGATTTTAATGGACTTAAACAAATTTTAAGACGTTTAAAGCGGTATCGCTGATTTATTGAATTTCAAAGGATTTTAAGAGATTTCAAAAGATTCCAAAGTATATCCACGCATTTTAGAGAATTTTGAAAGATTTGAAGGGATTTGAAGGAATTTCATAAGATTTTGAAAGATTTAACGTAATTCAAAGGATTTCCGATCATTAAAAAAGATTTTGACTGATTTCGAGGAATCTGAATGATTTTAACAGAATTTTAAGAATTTTAACCAACTTTTAGAGATTTTTAGAGATTTCGACGGATTTTAAAGGATCATAAGGGAGCCTTATAGGATTTTGAAGATTTCAAGCGATTTCAAAGATTTATTGAAATTTCACGGAATCCCAAAGCATTTTGAGAGATTTATGAAGTTTTTAAAGAATTTCAAGGGATTTTCAGGGAGTTCAATCATTTTAAGGGGATTTCAAGAGACTTGCAACAGCGTTCTAAAAAAATTGTCGCAGAGCGCGCGTTTCGTTACTGAACATATGTTACAGGATTGTTACAATTTTCTGGGAACATATTTTTCGTAAGTTATTCGTAACCTTTTACTAACCAGTTCTGGAAGTTTTAATCTTCTGTTCTGCAATAGATTGTGTTTTTTGAGACAGGCAGTTGGAATAGGGGGTGGTGAGGGAGACAACAGGTAAAAAATGTTTTTAAACTCTTATTATATCAAAAAGTATTATTTTAAACTGCATCTAGAGAAGTGAAAAGAGAGAACAACTAATATGGGTCCATTAGTACTAAAATTAAAATTTCAACCCGATCAAGAGAAAGAAAACGAATTAGATGGGAACACTTGACCTTCTCTGCCGCATATATTATTGTACATTGACATAACATTTTATATTTACCAATAAAATTAACGAGAACTACTAAAGCGGAGATAAAAGTATCAAAAAGCCTCATTTTCTCTAACTAAGGGACGTGCGAAGGAATTTATGATCGTCCTTTAACTGAAGAATATTCTAGAAAATATTTCAATATATATGTAACACTACTGTAGTCGCTATCTTATTCGTCCTTCTAAATTATTCCAGTATTTGCGAGATTAATTGGAAGGGAGAAGCCTTCTTTTCTGAGATGTTTGCATTTCATAACTGTCTTTTTTAGTTTCTCTAAATTTCAAGTATATGCATCTACTGCTTAGATTAAATGAAATAGTTCCACAGTTCATGATTGAGGAATTCTATTTGTAAACAAGATTTTTTAAAGTTGGAATTAGTGTCTAAAATTTTCATTTTATTATATTTTATATATTTTTGTATATAATTTCTTTTTACTTTTATAAGTTGTTTCGTTTTTACATCGTAGCAAAGATGAACCAAAATTACTTTAATTCAATCTGTAAAGTTGTTCTTTTCATACACGTAACACGTGGAATATTAATTCAGTTGACGTGAAAGCAATTCGTAAGAGAAGAGTTGGGAAAGAATGACGAAATTATCATGAATTATCATGAATTATTAAAAGTAGATAATTTGACGAATGCAAGCATGAGTATTACCTCGCTTGAATTTTATTTGTAAACTGTCAATTATTCAATTGAAAAAGGTTTTATCAAGAAAACATATGTATGTGACGAAATTTTTTTTATACAGGTAGAGAGATATGAAATGTTAATTGTCGAGTGTGCTCAACTGTTTCGAATAAATTGTGCGTAAATTATTAAATTCCTTATGCTGGGTGACAGTATGTTCTCTATGTTTTAATTTAATAGACTTGCATACTTGCATACTTGCATAATGGACATGCGAATGAATGAAAGTGTTTATAATAGACACTGTCTTCGAAAGAATAAAGAAAAAAAATTTCATTGTACTATCAGTGCCTCCGAGGATGGAACATGATCAGGAAAGGCCGAACTGTAATGGAATTTGTTATTTTCCTTTAAAACATGTTACCCTTATCACCTAATCTATTCTGCTAATGAAAAGTATTGCCGGGGAGTGAAAAAAATTTACCGTGATGGTTTGGTCATGTTGACAGAATGAATGAAGAACGTTTAACGAAGCAAGTGTATTTAGGTAAAGTGAATGGTAGTATACACAAGAGTTCTTTTATTATTATACCATTAAGCCAAATCATTTTGAGGGTAAGGCGTAATTCGTTTGAATCTAGTCTCGTTATACTACGGAGAATCGCGGAATTTATGTGGTAAGGGTAAGTAAAGGATGTGTAAGAGAAGGGATAGGTTTTAGATCAATCTAGAAGTCGCGTGTTATTCATTCAAATGAGACACTCGTCCCACAACACTGCTCTGACACGGATCGCTGATCAATCTTTCAAGAAATCACCCCAGGCGAAGAGCTTCACAACGCCATTATGCTAATCCACTTAAAAAATCTCTTCATTCGGGCCCATTAAAAACTAAAATCTTTCGTTTCAGGCATGATTTCTCTTTTCAGAGACAATTGTCCTCTATACATCCTTATCCTTGCATACGTCTTTTGCTTCCGTTACATCCATACATCGTTCTATGCACGCTCTTGTGTTCCCACGACTCCTTATATCAGTTCACTTCAGAGTCTCACTTACAAATTCCAAACATTCTTTCCTCGGTCTGCCACTGGGTACGCTACCACTCAATTTACCTAAATACACTTGATTCGTTAATCGTTCTTCTATCAATCTCTCAGCATGTCCAAACCACCTCAGCAAATTTATTTCATTCTTGTAAAACAATGTTTCATCTACATCACATTCTTTGAAAACCCACTCATTATTGACTTTGTCCATTAGCGTTTCACCGCACATATTCTGCAGGAACTGCAAGCCAACCACGTTCACTTGACTCCTATCTCATTCTGGATACGTCGAGGTCTCGCTACCATACAGCAAACAGATAAGTCAATATACTAGTCAAAGAAAGCAAGGATGAAGTAAATGTGGAAGGAGAAAAAAAATGCAAAGTGATTTTGAAGGAAATAAGAAATTATTTTGGAAATGGGTTGAGGGAGTCGGAATGAAGAATGCTGATGGTAAAATGGTATGGAATTCGGACAAAGTGAAAGACTGTGTGAGTTATTTCTTCGAGGAATTGCATGGAAGTCAAGACATGGAGCATAACAACAGTGACATTGAAAAGGATACGTTAGACAATCCCCTTGTAGATAGCGGAAGAAGAATCGATATCGACGACATTATATCCGTGATTAAGAAACTAAAGAATGGTTAGGCTACTGGTGTGGATGTTGTCACCGCTGAAATGCTTAAAAATTGGTGGCGGATGTTTGTTTCTGTGATAGTGCGAATTTATGAATATGTGTGCTGCGAACGGTAAAGTTCCAAATGACTGGAGAAAGGCGATTATCCTCCCACTCGACAAGGGAAAGGGTGATGGAGGTAACTGTACTAATTATAGAGCGATTAGCCTACTAAGTACCGTCGGCAAAATAATGTGTGGATCAGATATTTAGCTTGAGACAGATCATAGAAAAAAGTTTGAAAGTGAACAAAAGAATTTTCTGTGCATTTGTTGATCTGGAAATAGCTTTCGATAAGGTAAATAGATCTAAACTTTAGGATGTTTTCAAAGAGTATGAACTCAATGTTTAGCTTTTCAAAGTAATAAAAGCAATATATAATAGTAGTAAAGCGAGTGTAAAAGTAAGTGGACAACTGAGAGATTGGTTTGACAGTAAGCAGGACGTTAGGCAAGGCTGCGTTGTGTCCTCCTGGATGTTCAATATGTACATGAACAAATGCCTAGGAACGTCTTTCTTAGGCGGAAAAGGTGCTGATCTCGGGACAGTGAAAGTGCGTGGACTGGCGTTCGCAGATGATAAGATTGTTACGGCAGAATCAGTCGATGACTTGCAGAAAATGATGAGCAGACTGGATACCAGCATGAAGGGTATCAGTCTTAAGTTTATTTACTGCTGAAGGAAAGATAGATGCAGAGATATCTAGACACTGAAACAAGGGTAGAAATATTATCGGCAGTGTATAAGCTATTACTATAAATAAAAATGTAACGAGTAAAGCTTAAACTGCAATATATAACTCTGTCCTTGCACCCGCAGTGCTATATGGTACCGAGACCTGTACGTATCAAGAAAATGATAGGAGCAAAGTGAACGCGGTTGGCATGCAGTTCATGCGGAATATGTACAGTAAAACGCTAATGGTGAAGTCAGTAATGGGTGGGTTCTCAAAGAATGTGGTGTATAAGAAACATTGTTTGACAAGAGTGACAAAAATTTGCTGAGATAGTTTGGTCATGTTGACAGAATGAATGAAGAACGTTCAACGAATCAAGTGTATTTAGGTAAGGTGAGTGGTAGCGTACCCAGAGGTAGACCGAGGAACGAATGGTTGGAATGTGTGAGTGAGGCTCTGAAGCGAAGGCATATAAGGAGTCGCAGAAACACAAGAACATGCATGAAACAATGTATGGATGTAACGGAAGGAAGAGATGTATGCAAGGATAGGGATGCGTGGAGGACAATTGTTTGTAAGAAGAAGTGTGATGCCTGAAATGAAAGATTTTGAATACTATTGGGCAAAAGTGAAGATATTCTTTTGGGGCATTAGTTAAATTGCCTTGTGAAGCTCTTCACTTCGGGTGATAAATAGAGAGATTGATCAGCGCCCTGTGGCGCAACGATGGTGTGGGACAAGTATGTCATTTCAGTGAACAACACGCGACTTCTAGATTGGTATAAAACCTATTCCATCTCCTACACGTCCCCTACTTACCCTTACCCTTGATCCCCGCTATTATAACGAGGCTAGAACCGAACCAGTTACACTTACCCCTTAATGGTATAATAATAGTAAATAGTAATACCTGTTGGGAGAAAGTGAAAATTTTTCTTACATAGTTAATTTTCACATAGTAACTTCAACTCTTATCACCTTTTTCCACCCCTTGATTTCAATATTTTTCAAAGTTTTACTCATACACCTCGTCCCATGGAAATTGGTTGATCAAAATATGAGATTTATAGAAAATGTAGTGCATACTGCATATTGTCGATCAATAATTCCTCCATAATTTGTAAAAATGTATCCGAGTGCATGTACTCCGTCGAGGAATACAGCATTTAAGAACAAATCTGTCACTTTTTGACAACTGGAAGGTTAGCTTCAATAGCTCATAAATCCTTTAACAAATATACTATTTGCTCACACTTAACGAGCACATCTTTTAAAGTCTGGCGCATAATTGAATTATTTCCGCCCATTTTATTTCATCGTAATTTTATACAAATCGAGCTTGCGACATATGTTCAAGAGAAAATAAATATCTACATAATTTTTGTGATTTTCTTGGCAGTAGTATTAGTTTAAGAGTAAGGGCAGCTCAATAGCGTATCATTCTAGGACAGAACATAGAAAAAAAATTTTGGAAGGCATGAACGGAATGTTCACTTTTCAAACTGCTTTACAATCACGCTATCCTTTTCGGAAAATACGCACACCGGTCACTATGAGTTTTATGATCCTAATTCCAAAATAATATGATGAAAAACCTTTCAAAATATTTTGATAAAACTTATTTGTTCATTCGCAATTGAATTTTAAATGGTCCCAAGGTCGAGATTTATTCAATCAAAAAACATATTATTTTGACTTTTTAATTATTTTTTAAATTATTTTTTATTACTCACAAATACATAGCTTTGGATTCTTACAAAAAATAACTGATCCTTACTCAATATCCCCAAACAGCAGTAGCCAGATTTTGAATAGAAGCGCCTGCATTTGCTTGGACTTTTGGCCAAGGGAGAGGAAAACTGCAGAAAACGTTCTCCGAGCGTAATCCGTTACCGACAGTTGAAAGTCAAATTAATGATGTCCGCCTCTGCCTTGGTTTTGAGGCGGGATTTCGACCCGTTCTAGAGGGTGTTGTGGATTCAAATTTCTCAATGGTGCAATTCGCAGAGCAATTCCAAGCGTTATTGGCTCGAGACCTCGGGTATCCATATTTATTACGATTCTATCGCGTTGATTATTACGGAATACACGTAGAGTCGATTTTAGAGCCTCATTTTCCCACCATCCGAAGATTAAATTACCCGTTGCTATTACATTTAAAGGACCAAGGACTGGAAGTAATGGGCCTTCGTTAAAACAGGTGCGAAGATCAGGAATGTCTTCTAGTGAAGCTTCAAAATACCTAAACTGAGGAAGTTCATCCACGATTCCGACTGGGGGCCGCTCTTGTATACGGAGGCAAACTGAAACATAGGAACACAGTTTTTTATGCAAATAAATCTCAAGTGATAGATTAGATTATATTTCCACGGATTTTAATTAATTTTAAGGGATTTCCCCAGTTTTTATAGATTTTCAATGTTTTCTCAGGGAGTTCAATCATTTTGAAGAAATTTCAAGACATTTGCAATAGCGTTCTAAAAAAAAGTTATCTCAGAGCGCGCGTTTCGTTATTAAACATATGTTACAAGATTGTCACAATTTTCTGGGACCATATTTTCGTAAGTTATTTATAACCTTTTACTAACCAGCTCTAGACATTTTTATTTTTTTAAAAAACCTATTTTAGTGTACTAAATAGGCCCACTAGGACGTAACGTTCAATATTTACCAGTAGAAGTAACGAGAACCACTAAAGTGAAGACCAGAGTACCAACTGCTGTCATTTTCCCTAGCTAGGGAAAAGCGATTTGCGGAGAAATTTGTGATCGTCGTGCAACTGGTGAATATTTGACACGATATTTCAATATGTAATACTAGTTGCTCATTCGTCTATCTAAGATATTTCCTTATTTGTAAAATTGACTGGAGGGGAGCAGCCTTCTTTTCTGAAATGTTTGTATTTCATCACTATCTTTCTCAGTTTTCCTAAATCTTAATTACATACATGTACTGTTTAGATAAGATAAAATACTTCCACAATTCATTATTGAATTGGATTTGTAAACAAGATTTTTTAAAGTTGGAATTAAGGTCTAAAATTTTTATCTTATTCTATATTTTTTTCTATATATTTTTTTCTTGTTCTTATAAGTTGTTTAATTTCTACTTCGTAGAAAAGATGATCCAGAATTATTTTAATTCAATCTGTGAGGTTGTCTTTTTTCGAAATACGTAACACGTGGAATGTTTAGTCAGTTGACGTAAAAGCAAATCATAAGAGAAGAGTTGGGAAAGAATGACAAAATTATCAGTAATTATCATGAATTATTGCAATAACTTTATTTGACGAATTCAAGAATGAATATTACCTTGCCTGAATTTTATTTTTAAACTGTCATTTATTCAATTGAAAAAGGTTTTATTAATAAAATGTATGTATGTGACGAAATTGTATTTATAGAGAAATATGAAATGATGATTATCGAGAGTGCTAAATTTTTTTGACTGAATTGTGCGTAAATTATTAAATTCCTTCTGCTAGTAGCCAGTATGTCCTCTATGATTTAATTCAGATGACTTTCATACTTACATAACAGACATACGAATGAATGAGAGTCTTTATAATAGACACTCTCTCACGAAAAAATAGAAAAAAGAAATTGCATTGTACTAAAGGTTCCTCCAAGGATGTAGCATGATCAGGA
Source organism: Melikaiella ostensackeni (assembly GCA_032362435.1). Taxonomy (NCBI): domain Eukaryota; kingdom Metazoa; phylum Arthropoda; class Insecta; order Hymenoptera; family Cynipidae; genus Melikaiella; species Melikaiella ostensackeni. Next base: position 14,312,985 of record JAUMHM010000079.1, read on the forward strand.
GAGGCCGAAATGTAATGGAATTTGTTATTGTTTTTTAAATCATGTTATCCTTATCACCTGGTCTATTTTGCTAATGACAAGTATTGCCGGGGAGAAACAATCAACAGTTTGAAAGAGAGATTGTCACATGCGTGAATCAGTAATTTGCCGACCGAGGTACCGAATACCTGCCTTTATTTATGCATATATTTTTTTACCATAATATACATTCATTTTAGCAGATCATAGTGCTCTAAATTAATTCGGACCAGTCTCTGATAAATTAAACTAACTCTCTTACAAATATGATGCAATTACCGCTTTGTTACGTATGCAACAGCCTTCTATAAAAATGGTCTCAGAGCGCGCGTATCCTTATTGCACAAATGTTACAGAATTGTTACAATTTTCTAGGACGATATTTTTCGTGAGTTATTAAAATTCTGTGCTCGCACCCACTGTGCTGTATGGTAGCGAGAACGTGGTATAGAAGAAACATTGATTGAATAGAGTGAAGAAAATTCATTGAGATGGTTTGGTCATATTGAGAGAATGATTGAAGAACGTTTAACGAAGCAAGTTTTTTAGGTAAAGTGAGTGATAGCCTAAGCAGAGGTTTTTCTTATTATTATACCAGTAAGCCAAATCTCTTTAGGGGTAGAGCATAATTTTGTTTCGTTTTAGTCACGCTATACTACCAGGGATCGAGGATATATATGTGGTAAAGTAGTAGCCTTGCCTAACGCCCTGCTTAATATCAAACCAATCGCTCAGTTGCCCATTCACTCTTATATTCGCCTTACTACCATTATATATTGCTTTCATTGATTTTAGAAGCCAACCATTCACTCTATACTCGTTCAGGACTTCTTGAAGTTTAGATCTATTCACCCTATCGAAAGCTTTTTCTAGATCAACAGATGTACAGAAAACTCTTTTGATTACTCTTAAACTTTTTTCTGTAACTTGTCTCAAGCTAAATATTTGATCCGCACATGATCTCCCTGGCATAAATCCACATTAACATGTCCAGATCTTTTTCTTAGTTATTCCCATGGCCTGTCCAATAAGTATTTGGTAAATATTTCGCCGACGATATTTAGTAGGCTAATCGCTCTATAATTAGTACAGTCACCTTTATCACCCTTTCCCATATAGATTGAGACGATAGTCGCCTTTCACCAATCATTTGGAACTCCATCGTTAACAGCACAAATATATTCATAAATTCGCTCAGCCACACAAACAAACATCCGCCACCGCTTTTTAGCATTTCAGCGGTGATACCATCCATACCAGCAGCCTTACCATCCTTTAGTTTCTTAATCACGGTTATAATGTCGTCGAAGTCGATTCTTCTTCTGCTACCAATATCGGGATTGTCTAATGTATCCTCTTCAATGTCACGATTTTTATGCTACATAATTTAACCTCGATACAGTTTCTTGAAAAAATCTTTCATACAGTCTTTCACTTTGTCCGATTCCCATACCATTTAACCATCAGCATTCTTAATTCTGACTACCTCATAGCTAGCATTTCCTTTCGTAATCTTCTTAACCCACTTCCAAAATAATTTCTAATTCCCTTCAGAATCATTTTCAATTTCTTCACCTCCTTCCGCTTTGATTTTATTCTTGTTTTCTTTGACTAGCATCATGGCCTTTCTGTTTTTATTCCTTAAGTCATTTTATAATCTAGTCCTTTCCTCATCGATGAGACCTTTAATATTCAACATTATCCAGTATGCTTGCTTTCTCTCGTTGACAGCCGCGCAGATTTCATCATTCCACTAAGCATCTCCAGCCTTTCTTCCTACAGCCACAGTACCGCACACTTTAGATGCACTCTTGAAGATGCTGTACCGTAGTATTATCCAGGCACCCTCTACAATTTTATTGCCTACTTCCGTCTTCTAGTCTTCTTTATGATGCCCCAAATATTTATTCAGCTTTTCACGATATACCAATTGTACTTCAGGTTTCTGCAAATTCTCTATTTTAACTCGCGTCTGATTCGACTTATTATTAATACTTCTTCTCCTCCACCCTTGACATAGGTTCACTTTTCAAATTGACAAATAGTGATCTGTTCTACGTTCACAGCCCCTTATAACCCTTGTATCTCTTACAAGCCTTGTCAGTGTCTTATCCGCTACAACAAAGTCAATCATACTGTGGCTTTCGCCCCTGCACCAAGTATACATGTGGATCATTTCATGTCTGATCTGAGCATTTGTTCAAGTATTCATATCTCCAAGTAAAATCATTCTTTTTCCAGGATCGCAAGTACCTATAATATCACCGAACTAGTCCCAGGAGGTATATTTTACAACTATACTGTCACCATCAACTGCAGCGTAGCAGGCTTCAATAAATAGCCTCCTGATTTACACTTTTATTCTAACCCATAGTAATCTACGAGATACACATTCATAGTTTTTAACATGTTGTTCTGCTCTCTCATTCATAATCAGACCGACTCCTTGGCTACCATATGATTCATTGTCTACTCCTGATCAAAGTTCGAGTCTGTTCTCTATATTTCTTACCTCACATCCCTTCTTCTTTGTTCCTGGTACACATAAAATATCTAGCTTCCTTAAGCACATTGTATCTCGCAATTCCTTTCTCTTATGATCACTTACACTTCTAGCATTCTAAGCACTAAATCTTCATTCATCGCCTGAATCTTTTCCGAGCACATGCCTTTCATCAACAAAAGTGTCAATCCTATCCGAGGCTACAATATTATTTATATTATTCATTGTTAAAAGTATACACCCAACTAAAACTTGATGCGAGAAATTTATTCCATAAGTATAAAATCATGTCCAAATTGGGCAGCTCAATCATTATAAGGTGGAGTGTCCATTCATAACGTCAGTCACACCAAACTTCAGTCATGCAAAGGAAAGTATGAAATCCAAGTTAGAATCAAAGGAGTTATGATCGGTTTGTGCTGTACACGGAGGAGGGCACCAGTCTCCTGTAGTTTGGTCTCTAAGATGTGAAAAGACAATTCGTTGCTACAAAGCTGTGATAATAATTCTCGACCGTGAATAAAAACTTAGCAAGCTTAGAAACTTCACTATATTTCCATTTAAAAAATTTCATTTTTAAAAAACCCACAGAAATTTCCAAGAGCTTCCATATATTCGAAAAGTTTCCATAAATTTCTAAGAATCCTTTACAAATTTTCAAATCTCTCCATCAATTTTCTAAAGTTTCCATAACTTTCTCAAAAGTTTCCATAAATTTACGAAAGTTTCCGTAAATTTCTGAAACATTCAATAAATTTCCAGTCATTTATCAAAAGTCATGAACTTCCATTACCTTTTTTTCATAGAGAACCTGCTCATTTTTAAAATCAAGGCCTTAGAAAACTTCGTGTTTTGAACAAGATAAAATGCTACAAATGAAATACTTCTCATGAATTGCGTTGTTAATAGGAGAAATACACACTACACGTAAAAAAATTTAAAAACGCTGAAAGATATTAAGAAATAAGCATGTGGAAGTAGCTGACAGAATTTTTAAATGAATTTTTTGGAAAAGCGACTTGTTTTGCGCTATACTACGTTAGCGACTGTTTATACGAGAGGACTTGTTTTTCATACTTTCTTTTGCAAGACCGAAGTTTGGTGAGACTGACGTTATGAATTTACTACTCCACGTTATGACGATTCAGCTACTTAGTTTAGACATGATTTTATACGTATGAAATAAATTTCTCGCATCAAGTTGTAGTTGTGTGTATACTTTCAACAATGAATAAAACAAATAATAATGTAGCGGCGGATACGATTGATACTTCTGTTGACGAAAGGCATGTCCTTGTAAAAGTTTCATGCGATGAATAAAGATTGGATGCTTGGAATGCTAGAGGTGTAAATGATATTAAGAAAAAGGAATTGCGAGATGCAAAGCACGGAAGAAAGCTAGATAATTTATGTGTACCGGAAACAAGAAGTTATGCGAGGTAAGAAAGATAGAGAAGGGACTTGAACTTTGTTCAGGAGTAGATAATGAAACATATGGTAGCCAAGAAGTCAATCTGCTTATGAACGAGAGAGCAAAACAACATGTCAAACAGTATAAATGTGTATCTTTCAGATTACCATGGGCTAGAATGAAAGTGGGAATCAGAAGGCTACTTATTATAGAGTGCTACGTTCCAGTAAATCGTGATAATAGAGATGTGAAAGATATCTTCTAAGACATGTTGAATGATATTTTAGGTACGTGCGATCCTGGCGAAAGAATAATTTTACTCTGAGATATGAATGGCTGGATTGGTATGCAATGCGAAGATACCGAAAGGTTCTGGGACATTTTGGAGATCCAAAAACGAACGGTAACGGGTTAAATTAATCAACTTATGCTTGGAAAAAGGCTTGTTCAATACAAATACTTGGTTCAGATATAAAATAATTCACATGTATATTTGGTGCAGAGGCGAAACCCACAGTATGATTGTCTTCGTTGTAGCGGATGAGAGAATGAGAGGACTTGTAAGGGATATAAGGGTTATGAGAGGCTCTGAGTGCGGAACAGATCACTACCTGTTAGTTTCAAAAATGATCCTAGGTCAAGGATGGAGGAGAAGAAGAATTGATAATAAGTCGAATCAGAAGCGAGTTAGAATACAGAATTTGCATAAAACTGAATTACAATTGGTACATCGTGAAAATCTGAATAAATATTTGGGGCATCATAAAGAAGACTGGAAGACGGAATTAGGCTATAAAAATGTAGAAGGTGTAGAAGGTGCATGGATAATACTACGGGATAACATCTTCAAGAGTGCATCAGAAATGTGAGATACTGCGGCTGCGGAGAGAAAGGCTGGAGATGCTTGATAGAATGATGAAATACGTGTGGCTGTCAATGAGAAGAAGCAAGCATACTCCATAACGTTGAACATTAAAGGTCTTAGCAATAAAAAAAGGACTAGATTAGAAAATAACTATAGGGATCAAAACAAAGAAGCCAAGATTCTAGTCAAGAAAAGCAAGGATAGAATCAAAATCTGATGGTGAAATGTTATTAGATTGGGACAAAGTAGAAGACTGTATGAGTGATTTCTTCAAGGAATTACATGGAGGTCAATTCATGGAGCATAACAACCGTGACACTGAAGAGGATACGTTAGACAATCCCCTTGTAGGTAGCGGGAGAAAAATCGATATTGTCGATATGGAGATCATGTGCTGATCGGATATTCAGCTAGAAACAGATCAGAGGAAAAAGTTTGAGAGTAAACAGAAGAATTTTCTGTACATTTGTTGATCTGCAAAAAGCTTTCGATAAGGTGAATAGATCTAAGCTTTAGGATGTCCTCAAAGAGTATGGAGTGTACAACTGGCTTCTAAAAGCAATGAAAGCAATATATAATGGTAGTAAAGCAAGTGTAAAAGTAAATGGTCAACTGAGCGATTGGTTTGATATTAAGCAAGGCGTTAGGCAAAGCTGCATTTTGTCCTCCTGGATTCTCAATATATACATGAGCAAATGTCTATGAATGGCTCATTTAGACGAAGAAGGTGTTGATCTCAAGACAGTGAAAGCACGTGGACTGGCTTTTGCAGACGATAAGATTGTTACGGCAGAATCAGTCGAAGATTTACACAGAATGGTGAGCAGACTGGATACCAACATGAAGGGTATGAGTCTTAAGACTAACGTGAATAATACAAAAATAATCGTGTTCGAAGGAAGGGGTGAGAAAACAGTATTCAACATTGCCTTAGATGAGGAGAGGATAGAACAAGTTGATGACTTCGTGTATCTTGGAAGTTTACTCACTGATGACGCAAAGATAGATGCAGATATATCTAGACATATAAGCGAAGGTAGAAATATTATCGGCAGTGTATGAGCTATTTCTACAACTGAAAATGTATCGAATAAAGTTGAAATTGCAATATACAATTCTGCGCTTGCACCCACTGTGCTGTATGGTAGCAAGACCTAGACATATCAAGAAGAGGATATGAGTAACGGGAACGCAGTTAGCATGAAGTTCTTCCTGCATATGTGCAGTAAAACGCTGAAGGACAAAGTCAGTAATAGGTCGGTTCTCAAAGAATGTGGTGTAGGAGAAACATTGTCTGGCAAGAGTGAAATAAATTTGCTAAGATGGCTTGGTCATGTTGAGAGAAGGAATTAAGAACGTTTAGCGAATCAAGTGTATTTAGGTGAAGTGAGTGGTAGCGTACCCAGAGGTATACTGAAGAAAGAATGGTTGAAATGTGTGAATGAGCCTCTAAAGCGAAGGGATATAAAGAGTCGTAGAAACATAAGAGCGTGCATGAAACGCAGTATGGATGTAATGGAAGAAAAAGGCGTATATGTGAAAGGGGATGTATGGAGGACAATTGTTCACAAGAAGAATAGTGTTGCCTGAAACGAAAGATTTTAAATACTATTGGGCTCGCATAAAGAAATTTTCTTAGTGAATTATTATAATTGCTTTGTGAATCTCTTCACTTCGGGTGTGTCGTTTGTGTGAACAACACGCGACTTCTAGATCGGTCTAAAACCTATCCCCTCTGCTACACATCCCTTACTTACTCTTACCATATAAATTCCTTGATCCCTGGCAGTACAACGAGGCTAGAACAAAACGAGTTACGCTGATCCCTAAATGGTATAATAATAGTAAATAATTACACCTGTTTGGTGAAAGTAAAAATTTTCTTCACGTAGTTAATTTTTACATGATAATTTTAACCTCTATCACCTTTTTCCACCTCCTGATTTAAATGTTTTTCAAAGTTTTACGCATACATTTCGTCCCATAGAAATTGGTTGATCAAAATACTATAAGAGATTTATAAGATTTATAGAAAATGTAGTACATACTGTATATTGTAAACAATCTGCCCAAAAAAAAATTAAAAGATGGACTTTTTAAGAAAATCCATTTTAAAAATATTTTGAAAAATTGCCAAGATTTCATCGTGTTTCCAAATGTTTATATTTTAATCGGATCATTCGGTAGATCCATAATTCCTTCATAATTTATGAAAATATATCCGAATGCATGTACTTGGTGGAAAAATACAGCATTTAAAGAACTCACTTTTTGACAATTGGAAGGTTAACTTCGATAGCTCATAAATCCTTTAAAAAATATACTATTTGCTCACTCGTAACGAGCACATTTTATAAGATCTGGCGCAAAAGTACCTAATATCAAGATTAAGCAATGCCTAATAATTTATTATCTGAAACACACAAACATGAAATAAAATTATAAAGCTGCAGTTTTATTGCGATTTAGTGCGTTGTTTCTGACAGATTTAATAAAGTAGAGAATTGTCATCATTCAACTTTGAAATGAAGAAATATGCCAAAAAAAATGTGTAATTCATTTTAAAATTTCAATCATTGACCGAATTTTTTTAGTAATTATTTTCCAGCGGTTAGGATACTTTTTCTGGCTTTCTTTATTATTTAAAGCATCTGTCAAGTATCCAATTCGAAGTTTTTTCCTACTCAGAGTGATCACAAGGATCACAAAAAATATGATGATTTAAAATTATAAGTATATATCTTTTAAGATGGAACTTTGTAATTTTGAGAATAAAAAATATGAATTAACGGGGTTTATTTAATTATTTCCGCCCATTTTATTTCATTGTTATTTTATACAAATCGAGCTTGCAACATAACTTTCAGAAAATAATTATTTACATGAGTTTTTTTATTTTGTTGGCAGTAGTATTAGATTAAGAGTAAGGGCAGCTCAAAAGCGTATCATTATAGGATGAAACATAGAAACAAATTTTTGTAACGCATGAACGGAATGTTCACTTTTCAAACTGTTTTTCGATCACGCTACCCTTTTCGGAAAATACGCACACCGGTCACTATGAGTTTTATAATCCTAATTCAAAAATAATATATTGAAAAACCTTTCAAAATATTTTGATAAGACTTATCTGTTGATTGGTAATTAAATTTTAAATGGACTCAAGGTCGAAGTTTTATTCAATCGAAAAACATAATATTTTGACTGTTTGTTATTTTTTTATTGCTCACAAATACATAGTTTTGAATATTTCCAAAAGAAAATGATCCTTACTTAGTATCTGCTAACAGTAGTAGTCGGATTTTGAACTGAAGTGCTGACATTTGCTTAGACTTTTGGCCAAGGGAGCGGAAAACTGCAGAAAACATTCTCCGAGCGCAACCCGTTACCGAAAGTTGAAATTCAAATTAAGGATGTCCACCTCTGCCTTGGTTTTGACGGGGGAGTCCGGCCCGTTCTAGAGGGTGTTCTTCATTGAAATGCAGCAATGGTGCCATTCTCTGAGCAATTTCAGCCGTTATTGGCTCGAGGTCTCCGGTTTCCACATTTATTACGATTCTATTGCGTCCAATATTACGAAATATTCGTAGAATACCATCTCGCAGCCATCCAATGATTAAATTACCTGTTGCTAAAACTCTTAAAGGACCTGAGACTCGAAGTAATCGGCCGTCGTTAATGCAGGTGCGAAGATCAGGAATGTTTTCTAGTGAAGCTTCAAAATGCCTGAACTCTGGAAGTTGTTCCAATATTCCGGCTGGGGACCTCTCTTGTATACGGAGGCAAACTAAAACATGGGGGCATAGTTTTTTATGTAAATAAATCTCAAACTATTGATTAGAATAGATTTTCACTCCATGTATACACTTTTCGGATCTTTACATATCTAGAATCCCCCTCCCACAGGATTTCTTCAAACACTTAGCCTTTCAGCTTAAATCCCTGCATAAACCCCCAATTACACCAACTCTCATAATAAGCCTCCAAGAAGTGCGCGACCAACTTATTCCTGTGGGTTCTTTCAGTCTCTGAAATCCCCTACAGCCTTGCAGCCGGGTTTTTATCAGAAGCGCAAGCATTCACGTTAACATTTGATCATGGGAGTGGAAAACTACAGAAAACCAAAATTCTCGATCGGAGCTGATTACCGACAGATGAGTTTGGATGTAGACATGCGATAGCATCGAGTTTCTGGGACCATATGTTTTGTAAGTTATTCGTAACCTTTTACTAACCAGTTCTGGAACTTTTCATTTTATGTTCTGCACCAGACTGTGTTTTATCTAGACAGGGAGTTGGAAAGCGGGGTGGTGGGTGAAGCGAACTGGTGAAAAACGTGCTTAAACTATATTATTATATGAAAAATTATTATTTCAAACTGCATCTGGAAAAGGGGTGTGTAAAATCCAGAAAAAATTTCTTTAAACCATTAATATGAAATATTATAAGCTGAAATCGATTATATTATTTACAATTATTATTGTGGATAAAAAATACGAGTTTAGGGAGAGGATGGGTGGGGGCTTCATATACATATCTCTTCTTGAAAACAATTTCTTTTAAATTGAGATAAAAATTCATTTTTTGAAAAAAACCTATTTTAGTGTACTAAACAGGCCCACTAGGACGTAACATTCAATATTTACCAGTAGAAGTAACGAGAACCACTAAAGTGAAGACCAAAGTACCAACTGCCGTCATTTTCCCTAGCGAGAGAAAAGCGATGTACGGAGAAATTTGTGATCGTCGTGCAAGTAATGTATATTCGACAAGATATTCCAATGTATATAATACTAGTCGCTATCTCATTCGTCTATAATGACGACATTCGATGTTTACACGATTTAAAGCGTTGATTAGTATGTTCTCGAAATTATGCATCTAGAGAGGTGATGAACAGCAAAAATTGTGTAGAATTATTCAGAATTATTCAATGGTAGAATTATCGTATCCTTCATTTTTCTAAAATTATTATGAAACGCTGCGTTAAAAATCAATAACACACAATAAAACTATAGCTATTCTTCCGAATTGAAGTTGCACGATTCTAAGGTCTTCGAATGCAACATTTTTAGTTTGGAACATTTTCAAATAAGAAATAATTACATTTCAAAACTATAATTTTTGAATGGTTCGATTTTTAAGGTATGAATTTGAGAAAATAATTTCTTAAGTCTCTTCATTTTTCATTGTTCAAGTTTGAACCGTTGTAATATATTTATTGGACTTTTAGTCGTTTTTTATTGATTCCAAATTCATTTAGTTGTGATAAGAGCATTTGATAACAGAAGAATTGGTATGCAATTACGAAATTATTATGATTTCAAGACTCGGCGAAGGTAATGTTGGCTCAGAAAAATTTTCCTGTCTTCCTGTTCTAATATCAATATTTACTGTATGACAAAATAATTATGTTTTCCGACAATTAATGACGTAATTTAATAACGCATCATAAGTTTTTTTTTGATAATCTATTATTTTTAATATAATTGAACCAAAATTTTAGCACTGTTTCTAGTTTACAAAGCCATTACAAATGTTTTTCATTTGAATGTTCAAAAGTTTCAGAGCTTCAATTTTGAATCTCTAATTTTTGAACGGTTTGAGTTTTAAAGCAGGATGTGAAAAGTTCATTTTTTTCAAATCTCTTCGTTTTTAACTTTTCAAATTGGTATTGTTGTAATACACTTTAACGTTTGAATATAACATAAAAAAATGTTCCATGACTATGCTACTTTCATAAAACTTTTTTTTAGAACAGACATTCAAAAAATTTGCAAAGATTTCAAAACAATTTCAAAACGTTTCAAAACATTCTAAAGTATTTTTACGGATCTAAGAAGATTTCGTAAGATTTTAGGGGTTTAAAGAAAATTTCAAAGGATTTTCGAATATTATAAAGGATTTAAAAGGCTTTAATTGATTTTAAAATATTTTTAGGGATTTGGAGGAATTAATAACGATTTCCGCAGATTACAAAGGATTTTGAGGGAATTTAAAAGATTTCGAAATATTTCAAAAGAAGTCACGGGATTTCAAAGATTTTAAGAGATTTCAAAAGTTTCCAAAGTATATCCACTCGGATTGTAGAGGATTTCCTAAGATTGTAAAAGACTAAACGGAATTTCAAAGGATTTCCAAATATTAGAAAGGATTTAAACTGATTACGAGGAGTTTTAATGGCCTTTAGAAGATTTTAACTCATTACTTCCACATAGAGGAAGCTTTGTAACTCTTAAGATTTTCAAATTTCATTTTATGACATATTATCTTGACATAATTCGACCTCAGGAATCCGAAAATGAGGTTTTTAAAAAAATGTCTGCATGCGCGCACGCGCGCGCGTGTGTGTGTGTCAATAATATTCTTTTATGATAACTCGAAAACAAGTGGAGCTAGGGGCCTGAAATTTAGAGGGGTTGCACCTCTAAAAATGCACATTATTTATCAAGTTTTGATCCGGATCGGATGAGCATACATTTTTTTCGATTTTATATTTTTCTCGAAAATCGTTTTAGATGAGAATTTTTTTCCATTTTTAATTATATTAGGGGAAAATATGTTATACGTAGATTTTAATAAAATACATCGTTCTTTAACAAGAAAGGTTCAGGTCCATTCATTAATTATCATGAAAATGGCAAAAAAATGTTTATAATTATCGCCATACACAAATTTTCATCTTTAAGAATTTTTGAAGTTTTTAATTTTTTTTATAAGTAATTTTTTTTTAATATTAGGAATGTAGCAACATAGTCAATATCAAATTTGTTCATTTTTACAACATGAATCGATTGATTTACTCAGAAGCACTCTATGACCAAATGAAGTTATAATATATACAGATTTGTAAATTTTTCTAATGTTTGAAAGAGAAAATCTTTCTAAATTATGGGAATATACCAATATTGTAGTTACTAAACTTATTCGTTAGGTTGAGGCGAATCGATTGATTTATTAAAGAGGTCTATATAACGAAATAAAATGATGATATATACAGATTTTCCAATTTGTTTAACGTTTAAATGACAAAAAAATCTCGATTTTTGAAATGCACCAATATTTTAAGAATAAAATTTATTCGTGTTAATGAAATGAATCTATTCAATCATATAAAAACCTTCTATGACCTATGAAAAAAAAAATAATAACCTATAAGAAGTAAGAAATAAATAATAAAAAACGCAGGTGAAATCGCCTTTTCCATACTCTAAGACTCTTTTTACAATCCAAAATACTTTATAGTATGATGCGCTATGCTTCCCATGAAAGTAATTTGCAGCGGTTTTTTAAAAATATTTGAAAGGATTTCAAGGGATTCAGAATGAATCACACGGATTTCAAATATTGCATAGGGTCTGGTAATATTTCAAAATATTTCACAGATTCTCAAAAAATTTGCGAAGATTTAAAAGGATTTTAAGAGATTTCAAAAGATTCCAAAGTATATACACGGATTTTAGTAAATTTCGTAAGATTTGAAGAGCTTTGCAGGAATTTCATAAAATTTCAAAAGATTTCACAGGATTTCAAACGATTTGCAAAGATTTGAAAGAATTTTAAGGGATTTCAATGGATTTTAAGAGATATAAATGATTTTCCTGATTTGACGGAATTTGAGAGGATTTTAAGTGATTTCAAATGATTGCAAAATATATCCACGGATTATAGAGGATTTTGTAAGATTTCAAAAGATTTAACGTGATTCAAAGGATGTCTTAATATTATAAAGAATATCAACTGATCTCGAGAAATCGTAATGGCTCTTAAAAGATTGTAATGTATTGAAAAATATTTTAAGGGATTTCAAGAAATTCGTGAAGATTCCCACAGATTTCAAAGATTTTAAGAAATATCGTAATATTTCGAAATATTTCACA
>JAUMHM010000079.1:14335750-14351241 GCA_032362435.1 Melikaiella ostensackeni
TTTTATTTAATAATTTATCCGGATACTGGCGTTCGCCAGTATCGCCAGAAAATTTCTAGCCGGACGAAATACTTAGGGAGTAGTCGTCCGTTTAGCCGGACGCTTAGACGAATTTTAGCGTCCGTCTAGACGGACGTTTAGAAATTTCGTTGGCTTAATGGTATAATAATAAAAAAATAGTCACCTGGCTGTCAGCGCTAGTTGCCACAAGCCTCTAGCTCTGTTACATTTAATTTATCGACACTGATGTTATATTATTAAACATTCTCACTTTCTATTGATGGGTTCATTCTCTCATTTCACACATTTTTGTTCGCAAAAACTTTATTCTTAAATATAATTTGATTTGTTTAGACTCTTCCAGTTTAGAGTTCTCCTGCGTGATTCAGGAGTAAAGAAAATTTTTTGTTATAATGAAAAATGAGGCTTACTTTCTATATAAATATAATAATTTACGCGCCTGTTTTTGAAACATTATTGAACTTTTAGAAAACTGTACAATTCTGCGTTTTCTTTTTCTTTTCTCCATTACAAGTGTGGCCATAGAAAGACGAAGTGGAAAGCGGTGAGAAGGTTAAAACACGTTTTTGCGTAAATGTATACAGTTGCTGCAGAAATAGGGGGAGTAGTCGAGAGAATGAGAGAGACTGGCATGTATAGGACACACCCAAGCGAACACGAGAAATCTCAGATTTGCGTTCTCGATGGTTACTGAAACTGCGACCGCGATTCGTTATATCGCGACCGAGGAGCGATCTAACCGTGATAATCGACCGATCCCAATCAAGAAAACGCCTTTTCTAAACCGCACGGGCGTGCGGAACGATCCACTGGTTTTGTCCTTCGCCGACATATTCAACGTCTCGGTGGATGAAATCAAATAAAGAGATATTGCCTTTTTTATAAATTGGTCATATTATAACAAATTTCTTTCCACGGCACGTTCTTGTAAGTCATTTGTTACTGCCCAGCACAACTTTTTCTTTTTTTGCAAAAACAAAATAGTAGTGCCACCTTTACTCCGACTATCTGGATTTAGCCCATTTTACAGTATTTAATGAACTATCAATAATTTATTAAAATTTTAACGTTGACACGCTAAATACTGAAGAATCGAAAAAATAATCGAACGCGAAAGTCCTTTCTCGAATCGACTGTGTATCGCCTTTCGACATGCGATTTTGTCCGTTTCTCATCCATGAAATTTGACCATCTTGATTATTTTCACCCGATGACGCAGACGCCTGTGCTCACAAATGCACTTTCAGCTGGCGATTTTTCTTCATCTCTTGTATACCGGTATGCAAATTGCAAATTCAAGTAGAGGGTGAAACTCGATCTGCGATAGGCGCTTCTTCAAGATACGTTCTCATAAAATCAATTATGGAAGAACATAAGCTTAAGGAAAAGAAAAAATACCAATTCATATGACTTTCAATTTCACATTATTATCATTTTCAAATTTCAATATTACCTCGTTCCTACAAGAATATCAAACATTTTGTCACCAGATAGTGTAGGGTAGACCGGGGAACAATACTGAATGCAGGGGGAGAGATTTTTTTTTACGAATAACGTTACTGTCCTTAAACGCTTTTACTTTTTCTTTGCATGAAATAAATATATTGTTTTCAGAGAAATCATACCTACTATAAAGACAAATCTTGAGGACAGTTAATGGATATGGAAATATCAGAAACAATAATGTGGGACTTGCAATTTAAAAAACACATCAATACACAGTAGGATGATCCGGAGATCGCCAAATTTGAAAACTGCAATATGCTTGTGGAAATTCTTCTTGAAATTTACTGTCGAAAAAAAATGTTATTGCATTTTTGTGATTCCAGAAAGGACTCGACACAAAATGTATGGAAAAGGCGTTTCGGTGAAATTGTCTCATTAATTAGGACTTTTGATAAGCATCACTTGAAGCAACAGAAAACTGAACTTTCACAAAAAATTTTAGAAACGCTTTTTTCATACATTTGTGCAAGGTTCTTTCCTCAGTTATGAATTTTGAGGTTAGATTGCCTGCACCATACTGCTGGAGACTCCAGCTTTTTAATAATCGAATATTATTGATGGTATCGAGTTGTTCACATCAGTCATTTTTATCGAATAAGGCACAAACGACACGATAAGAAACTTTCCCATGTAGAAATCACCCCATTTGTCCCCATTTCCATTAGGGCAGTAGTCTGAAACTTAATAGAACAACTGGACTAGTAAGTTCTAGTCAGTAACTGCTCGGGCCTTAGTTAGCATGCCGCAGATGAAAATTGTGAAGATGGCGCTGCATTATATATACTGCAGTGCCATCTTCAGAAGTTTGTATTCACTATAAATTATACTTTAATGAACACGCGAATGGCTGCCCAAACTGCACGTGGCAACAAACTAACATTTCAACATATATACTAAATAGGGTGTGTAAATTTAACCAACAAATTTCAATTAATTTATTTTTTCTCCTCTCACAAATACGTTATATCGTTTAAAATAGAGAAAAAATTGTTTTTAATATATGTAATTTAAGGGATACTGTTAAATGTGTACTATGTAAGTGAAGGTCAGAGGAAAGTAATTAAAATAATGAATTTTCATAGTTGATTGCAAATGTTCAACATTCACATATTGTGTGATACAAGTATATGCAAAAAACGATTTTCAAGCAAAAAATATAAACATTCGAAATTCTACATCAAAAATTTGTATGTATTTAAATATTATTATTCAGTTTGTTGTTCACAAATCGTTTTTCACATGTATTTATATCACGTCTGAATGTTGAACGTACCAAAAAACAGAATGGGTCTGGGCGGGCGGTGCAAGGGTATTCCCGTAAGGATCTGGTTAGAAGTACTAGAAAGAGCCCGGCTAAAAAGTGATACAGAACTAGCCAGACTCTCTTTATTTTTCAAAATCAGCGCCCGATCAGAAGTAGGGAAAACTAGGCGGGGCCCTTCCGAATCCCGATCGCAATTTATACACGGGTTGCATCACGAACTGGCCACCGGCGTGGGGTGACGTATAAGCTGCGTCGGTATGTTTAGAACAATTAATT
Organism: Melikaiella ostensackeni; assembly: GCA_032362435.1. Lineage (NCBI taxonomy): Eukaryota > Metazoa > Arthropoda > Insecta > Hymenoptera > Cynipidae > Melikaiella > Melikaiella ostensackeni. The sequence goes on from JAUMHM010000079.1 coordinate 14,338,818, forward strand.
GAAGCATTTCGTTGAATCAACCAAATTATTTCGTTACGTTAACCAAATCATTTTCTGACAAATAATATCTTCGCTCAACACATTTCTTTGGTTAAATCAACTAAACACGCTCAAATAAATAATTACTTTGAATTGACCAAATGAATTCGTTATGCGTTTTTTGAAAAGAAACAAATGTTTAGTTGCGTTGACCAAATTTTTCCATCTCAACAAACAAACTAGGTTGAACAAACTGTTTTATTGAATGAACTCAATTTTTTTCTGAGTGCATTCATGTAAAAACGCGCAGAAAATCGGATCTGCTAATCTTACGCAGAATATGCACACATATGCTGTCACCATTTTCACATATACATATAGGATCAGTGGGCCTGGACCACTATGACATTAACAGACATTTTTTACCTGTGAAGATGCACTGTAAGAAAAGTTATGCTAAAAATCACAGTTAACCGTAATTTTACCTACCGGACTGTCAAAAATTAACTATAAATAAAGAAGTAAATCAACGAGACCGCAACACTAATTGACATACATTGGCATGTAAAATTGCAGCGTATTACACTGGAAACTATTTGATCTATACAAGAATACGTCGTAAATATACGTAGAGCATAAATTTACATAAGACTGTGAATTTACAAATATGTACATATTCTTGTGTGATTCAAACACATAGACAAAACGTGAGAACGTGCTTGGTATAAGCAGTAGACTTTGAAATCTCGAGGCAAACTTTTGGCTTTTATAGTAATAAAAATAATTGAAGATTTAAACTATATTTGTGTATGAATGGGTGTATTATATGATTTCTAGCATTGCCGCATAATTAAAAAAAATATTTACCTTAATATTTCTTTTCATTACTTTTTAAAATGATAATTCGCAACGAAAAAATTAAAATCAGATTATAGAGTAAAGTTGTGAAGATAATTCACAACTTAACTCTATAGTTTGATTTTAATTTTTTCGTCATAAAAAATCATTTTACAATATTTGTCCAATATTCTCATTTTTATCATCATTTAGAGAATGGTTCCATTCCTTGCATAAAACAGGTTTGCCCCGATGGCTCGCGAAAAAAAAGAAGAAATTTGTTATGAAAAGAGGAAAAATATAGAAATAAGGGAAAGACTGACTGCACATTTGTATATGATTCTGATAACGAGATTGAAAAATGAATTCAGTAAGTACCATAGTGCGTTCTTAAATTAATGAAATACTAAACCTCATTAAACGAAAAAATATCTAGTTAAGAAGTTACTGTTTATTTTTTTATGCTTTATAGTAATATGTAGTAAATTTAATATACAAGTGTGTATAATTAAATTGCAACGTACGGATGGAAATTATTCCCAAATTCACTCCATGTTAGAATTTCAACGTGAGTGCAGCTGCTTGTAGGTTAGGTCTTTTAATTATTCGCTAAATTGAAGTTTTCTACTTTAAATTCAGCTTTATTTATATTTAACTAGAAGAAAATGTCATGCTTTGTTATTTAGAATCGGAAATGACTGCCAAACTAATTTTTGATATGTGTAAAGTGGAATATTCTGACTTTTATAACAAGTGACGAACATGACAGAATGACATATGTGTCGGCAAGTGTATATGAAATTAATAATACAAATGTCTTAATGGCGATTTCATACGCTTGAGTTGTTAAATTTAATATCCGAATGTATATTAAAATTACGAACACTTCTAACAGTGTACACTGATATACATATTCTGAAATTTTCGAAGTTATTACATTACAAAAATACGGAAATTTTATGAAATTTCCGATACGTTTACGTAACAGCAATTGATTTATGGAATTTGTAACTGAATTTTCCGAAATTCTTCATAAAACTACAAAATTGTAACGGAATATTCGTAAATTTAACTTTAATTTCGGAATTTTCAGATACAATGTATCAGCAAATTCTGTAATTGTAACTGAAAATTACGAAATTTGTAATAATACGAAATTTGTTTAATTCTCCTAAATTCATCTTAAATTCACGAAACTTGTGACTTATTTTTTCCAAATTAATCATAATTTTCCGAAATTTATCATTATTTTACGAAAAATGTAACAGCATAAAATTCCCGAAACTGTTTCGTAAAATTAAGACAGAAATTTCTAACAGTGTACAACAGCTTTGGTTGAGTTTTGAGATTCCAGTTTCCCACACTCTTAAACTGAACCAGTGAGATTCACTGGTTGAAATAGCCTGAAGTGTGTCACTGGTATCACTTCAGTGAAAAATTTCACTGACAACCAGTGAAATATCACAGGTGGGTAAACCCGGAAGTACCACAATGCCCAAACAATGTATACCCTATGCCAAAATTAAGGGCTCATTTAAGGCTCATTTAGTACCCAAAAGCCAAATTTAGGGCTCTGCAATTTAAAAAAAAAAAGCATGGTATGTACTGCCAGCTAGACGTCAAGCTAGCAGCACCATGGTAGAGATATTTGTTGCATCACCTGTTTTTTCACAGGAATTCAGAGCTCCATAAGGGCTCTTGCATGGTCCGAGAACCAATTTTTTCAAAATCGACCCTTATCACAGAAAAACTACCCTCAAAAATAAATATGCACTAAACATAAAGTAAGTGTACCAGAATTTAGGGCTATTTTGAGGCTCTCCAACACTCCACAAAATTGGAAATAAATTTCGCGGGTGTTGGAGAGCCTTAAAATAGCCCTAAATTCTGATTCAGTCACTTTTATGTTTGGTGCATGCACTGTAAAAACAAAGTATTATTTCAGGCTCATTTCAGGTATTAAAATAAGTCTCAGAAAAAAAAGTCTCGAGTGGTACTAAAATGAGACCACTGGTGGAAACTCAAGAGTCATTTGTTTTGCATTGAAAATAACAGCATGAAATTATCCTATTCAAAAACAGGACACGCAAAAAATGCTACCGTAAAAAAAGAGATATCTAGTTTTTACAATGTATTTATTCTTGAGGGAAGTTTTCAGTGATAAGGGTTGATTTTGACAAATTCGTTCTCAGGACATGCAAGAGTTCTAATTGAGCTGTAAATTCCTGTGAAAGAAAATAGGTGACACAACAAATATTTCTACCATAGTGCTGCTAGCTTGACGTCAAGCTGACAATACTATGCTTTTTTTGTTGTTGACAAATCAGTGAAATTTCTCAGTCGGTAAATATGGATCTCGCTCTTAACGAATCACTGACAATCAGTGAGAATTTGGCTGGTAATCAGTGATATTTCACTGGTTGTTAGTGAAAATTTCATCAGTGAAGACCAGTGACACACTTCTGGCTATTTTAATCAGTGAATCTCAATGGTTCAGTTTAAGAGAGGCAGTTTCTAATGGGGCGATGACGTGAAAAAATAATGGTCTAAATACAAATAAGCATAAAGAATTAAGTGGCCCAAATAAATCAAGTGCCGTTACCGAGCATCCATTCGAAAGGAAGTTCGTGCCACGAAAACGTTCAATCGAATATCACAGATCAATATTCCCCCATCATAGGTGGAGTGACCATCTGCTGGTTCGTTATCGAGTTGAATGTAGGGCAGAATGTAAAACGAGATATCGAGCTCTAACACGTGTAAATCGTGTAAGTACAGAAAGTAGTATATGTTACAGTAGTACATATATAGTGCGTTCGAGTGGCAATTGTGCATGTGCAAACTGCCTCGTGGAGCGTAATGTCGCCCTTGGGATTCCTTCGTGGCGTGGGTGTCCTTTTCTTTCTCCCTGGAACAGGCCCAGGCTTTTGCACACGCGAGCAAATGCCCAGCCACCATTCGAACATAACCTCACTTTTATTTCGCAGACGGAACTCGCGAATCCGCTGCAACAGCGTGCATCAAGGACGAACTTATGCAGAGTATTTCTATTCATGCAGACTATCCGCTGGTAAATATTCACTTCCCTCGCATCTTTGAGTCAACAGCCTCTTCTGTAATCCAGAATCTGTTTGTGTGAATCAGAAAAAAAGAAACATCCAACAAAAAGGTGACAAATCTCTTGCCAAATTTCACGACACGTAACCGAGCGTTGTATTAGGTGTATCCGTCCACGCGACCTCACCGATTATATTTGTAGGTACACGTGCAGAACGACAGGGTAATAAACTCTGTAAGTGTGGCTGAAGAACGAAGGAGGAAAAATAAAGTAAAAAATACGAGGCAAAAGAAAGATGGCCAAGCATTTCGTGAGGCGGCCGCCGAGTTATGAATGGGTTCTCCAAATATACAGGAAGAAGGGAGGATGTAAGATATAAAAGATGTGTCCTCGCATGCGAGATGTTCATATAGAGGGGTAAAATTGTACCATTCTGGAGCGAAAAATGCGAAAGATTAAAGCGAAGTGATGGGTATTTTCAGGTAATAGATTCACAGAAAAGTTCATATATTCTTGTATAATGTAGACACTACATTAAAAGGAAATAAATTATAATAAGAACTCGATGAATTACCAAAAAATAATAACGTGAAATATTAAAAGGAAAGTGTAACGTGTGTTATTTACGTGATCTGAAAGGGTACACATGAAATGGCATACCGTTTTGTTAACTTGACACTGTTCCCTCGAGATGCAAATTCAATCAAAGTATCTCTCGTTCGGCATTTTGAAGTGGAAATCCAGAGAAAAGGAAGAGTAGAAAAGAAAAGAAGGTGAAGAAGTCGCGGGAGAGTCAAGGACTCATTCTTCGTTAAGGATTCTCAAAGACGACCTCGTTACAACGCGGTCCCCTTCAGTTTCCGTTCGGTTAACCGTAAATTACAACCGTCCGGTGTAACGAGCATAATGGCGTCGAGCATAATAGTAGCCGGGTGAAGGTCGGCCAAGTCAAGCATGAGAGAGCGGTGTGTCGTTGACTATACATATTCCTTCTTCATAAGCTTCATGTTGCATTTCTCGCCTGTCGAACTCGAACCATTTTGTACTGCGGCAATTAAACAACTTGAATTGTAAATACGCCAATTGTAAGTCCGTGGCTTCGCCTAATCGATGTCGCTCTGCCTTTCCTCGTTAAAACCTACCCTTTTCTTTCGTTTCTTGTCTTCAACCATTTGTAACATTTTATCTACTGCTCCTTCGCAGCATCAACTCAGATAACATTTTGCACGGTTCACTGATTGCGGAAATTGATTTATTTCATTTACATCAAGTTTTTATACTTAGGGCTTCAAAGGAAAACCGCTTTTGTTTTTAGATGTATAGTCATATGAATCCAGGTGTGATGTAAAATGAAATAAAATATATTTAGATTTTAGATTGAAGAATTATATATATCTACTTTCCTTGGCTATTATATAATTAAATAATCCAGACCCAATTTATAAATATAGAGGATCAAAAAAAGAGGTGTTGACCTCAATTCGAAGGTGGCGCCACATAAATGGAATTATTCTTAAACACTTTTCGCATTTCCTTTCGAATTGCAATCCCAACCGGTTGGAGACCTTCGAGCCGATCGACTTTCGCTTCAAGATACTCGATTCGCCAGCTCGAACACTGTAGTGAACCGAAATCAGAGGCAACAACTCGCATAAGTATAATCTGGTAGGAATGCAGTTACGCGACTGCTTACATCCATATAGGACGTAACTCCCCTGCCTACGCGCTTAACGAGTGACGCGTAACAATGGTTTTTGTTTACTACAAGAGCATTGTCTTGTGACACTTACATATTTCATGAAACCAGCGACATAACAAAATCGAGGGGGCGTTCTGCGACCTTGGCACCAAAAATATGCCTGCATTGCTAAAATGTATTTCAATTTTCGTGTATCACTAATTCTGCTATGCTGAGGAAAAACTTACGTAGGTGACTGGCGTTGGCCAGGCCCAAACCAGACCGTCTGGATTCCAGTCTTGGCACGGACCATTCAGTCTGGCCTGGGCCTGGCCAAAAGTATAACGTTTTTTGGCCAGACTGTATGGTCAGCCTCTAGCTAGGCCGTCTAGTCATGAGTAAATAAATAAATAGTACATGGGGAATAATGAATGAATGAATAAATAAATAAATAGGGAGAAATATATAAATAACAAATAATTAATAAATAATCAACAAAAGACTCAATAAAATTGTATTTTCTTCCAGAACCCTGGTGTTCAAAATTGCATAGACCAAACTGCGCGGGAAAAGTTAATTGGTAAAAATATCTGAATTTAAAAAAATCTAATCAGGGGCCGTTCAAAAACTACGTCACGCTATTTCGAACACTTTTTCCACACATTCTCTTCTTCGTCACAGATCATCACACAATGCTTGAACCCCCAGTGTGACGTCACAAATACGACCATCCCCCCCCCTCTTTAAGTAAAAAAATTTTCTTCAATTTCATTTGATAAACGCCTTAAATAAAACACAAAATGTAAAAATTATATTTAGATACTTTACATGTCAAATAAAGTCACTAATTTTTATTTTTGAAGCATTATTTCAAAAAATTCTTATACACATTTATATTTTCCATGTGTGATGTCATATTCTGCATTAAACTCCCCCCCCCCTTTCGTCACAAAACGCCACAAAATCTGTTTTTAGTGTTTAGCGAGTTCACATGGCCCTGACTATTTACGTTTCAAAAGATCTGATTTAGGGGCAAGGTCAGTGCGAAGCAACTCCCGTAACTGTCCTTATATTGGAGTTCGAGTGTATATTGATATACACTGAAAGTCCCTAATAAGTCAGTGCGCAATATGTCATTCCGAGAATTTCGTTCGAGGATCAGGGATCGAAGGGGTACAGAGAGCGGCACTCTAGAGCCAGCATATTCGTCCAGTACCGTACTACCAAGACGGGCAGTTCGAACACTCGCGCGCATATTGCGCATTTATTTTTAAATACACGCGGAAAATTCTCTTTTCAATTATTAGTCTTCATTATTTAAAAAAGTGCATAACTTATGATAACAAAAATCTACATTCGTACAAAATTAAGTTCATTAATATTACGTATTCCTACTGGACATAGTTCATACGGCCCTGATTGTTGACATTGGAGTCGCTCCGCTATAAGTCCAAGGCCATTTTAGGCAGGAACCAAAGTCGGACTTATTAGGAACTTTCAGTGCATATGATATTGATGATGTGATGTAGTTTTTAAACGGCCCCTTATTGAACGCATAGATAGTTCTTAAAGTATCCTAACTTACATAATAAGTATAAGACTAGAAAAACATTTTCGCAGAAAATTTGCAAGCACCGAGAATGACCTGGTCCAGACCTGACACTAGACTGCCATGGAATTTTTTCCACGCAGTGGTAAAGTCGACCTAAACGACAATGTTACTCACGTAAGTTTTTCCTTAACATGACCGAATTCACCCCACAAGCAAGTGTAACTATTTCTATGTTTCAAGATTATAATTCCTTCAGCGAATGACTGGAACTAGTTCAATTTAGCTTATAGTCTCTTGCAATATGAACAAGAACGGTTAAATTCATATACGACAGTTTCTTTTAATCTTTTAGATTCGATCGGTTTAAAATGTTTTGGTCGCCGTTTTCTCTTGTTCATCAGCTTTCTTAGCCTCAGCCGATTTCTACATCGATTTGAGAGCAAGGCAGATTATTTTGGTCGTCGAAGTAGAGACGTTCGATCTTTCCCACGAGCCTTCGGCAATGAAGCCGTAAACCATAAAATATGTCGGAGTCGTGCGGACACAATGCCATAGAGTGATCTAGAGCAAAGATGAGTTGACAGGATCGTGACCCATAGATCACATAAATGATATAGTTGCGCGTTGCTCGTTCTCTCACCCTCCTAACCGCAATGTTCCTACACTAACCAATCTAACCTTACTTACACCTTCACCCGCATCACCAATAGTCGTGATCGAGGAGCTATAGATCTTCCGGTATCGAGATACTTCTTGCGCAATTAAGATTTCTCGAGCCTTAAAATAATTCGCAGTAAACCAGTGGGCTTTTTTCCTCCTCTCGTGATTTTTTCCTCATTTCCTGCAGAGTGGTCCATATTCGGATCATGGCTTAACGCTAAGTTGAGCACCTTAAAAATCCGATTTGCTATAAAATCAAGATTTTGCGGTAGGTACTGCTTTGTTATCTCTTCTTTTTCTTTTCCTTTCTTTTGTTTTCTATCTCTCTTTCTTTTTCCCTCTCTTTAGATGGGAGGATCAGGAAAGCCGGTAACCCGGAAGTACGTAGTACGTACCTGCCTACTGTTATTACAAGATTTTTTCCCACTTCTTCGTTTCGTATACGCCTGTCAGAGACGTCCAACGATAAAACTCTTTGGGTAATTAGAATTGTTATAGGTCCATCGTTGTTAAATAACAGATACATCTTTTGCTCTGACATTAAAAGTCCCATGTGCAGCATCCACTGATAACAATCAGAATTTTTAATTAGTCTTTCAAGTAAATTTCACGAGCCGTAAGGCCAGATTTATGACTCTTTAACTTTGCATACGTGTAACAATGTAAGGACACCCATAAACTCATTGCCATAAATTGATTATCCTCTTAATATGATTATAATTCAATTTTACCCATTCGACATAAGCCATTCTTCATCATCGTCTGCATAATTTATCAAGTATGAGAATCATCAACTACTGTTCACTCTCTTCAAATGAGAAGGTACTTTTTTGAAAATCATGAGTTCGATTGCTTTTTGTATACTTGAATGCTAGACCATGACCTTGATCTGAGGTCAAGGCCACAGGCTGTGACTGTCGAAAATTTCGATAGATGTGAATATATTCTATATGGAAAAGCCATACTTCCGACTGGACACAGACCACAAACTTGCCTGCAGCTTAGGATCTTATGTTATTCCTTCTTAGAAGAAAGAGCATTGTTATGCTAAGTGAAAAAGCATGTCACGTGACACGTTATAGCGAGCAAGATACGCGGTTTGTTGGCCGATGGCGAAGGGAAAAGATGGACGAACAGCTGCCAACATGAAAACAGCTGCGTCCTGCAGATTGCTCTCTTTATATATAGTCTGTAATTCTACACTTATTATCAAACTCTACTGATAAAAAATAATATTTCCAGGCACATTAATTATGTGGGTATCAATAACCTTAACAACTCCCTTTAATATCTCCCAAACAAAGAGTTGAGAATTTGATATATTCATGAAAGGCATAGATAGATTAAATTTTATTACTAGAGTCACCTGTTCCTTTCTTTTAATTCTGAAAAGACTTCTGAAAATTCACTAAAATGATTTTCTGTAATAATTATTCAAATTTTCAGGTAGTTATTAAAATTACATTGATCGATAACATAAATTGAAGTTTAATCCACGTTTTAGAGGTAAAAATCTCGTTGAGTTTACAGAACGTGTCAAGAGGACGCGTAATACGTGAAGCACGAGCACTAATTACGAATGCCGTTACTTTCCAGATGGAACCGCATCTCTGTTTCTGTCACTATCCATCCATGGCATTTCACATTCCGCATTCCCAACAGATTTTCCTTCTCTATACGACTGCGACGTCCTCGATTAGTGAAATCCACATTCTGATGCCACGCTATCGTACAAGAAGAGAATATCCCATCGATTACGAACACCGTAAAAGTCCGATCGACTCCTGGAGAGAAAACATTTGATAGACTTATTTGGGTCACATAAATATGTATTTCTGTACGACTCTAATCCTCCATTATTTTATTCACGCCTAGTTTATTTTATTAGATATTTATGATCTTTTACTCGGAAATGATAATCCTTTATTTATCATTTGCACCAGCAAAGGAGGAAACCAAGTGAAACTGAAGCTAGTCAAAGGCCATTTTATTAACACACCGACTGCTCCATACAATATGGAATCCGAGTTCGGGTCAGTCCGTACAGAGAATCAGGTTTCAGTTGTTCTGTCTATGAAATCATGTCTATTTTTTCACAGCTTCATTTTTTGCAATAAAATAAATAAGCATACCCTTCTGCAGCACATAATAAAATATTAAGAAATTCTACGAAATAGTAAATATTCAAGAGAATTTCATAAAATTTTATTACGTGCCGCAGAATGGCCTGCTCTTGTTTATTTTATCTCTAAAAGTCAAAATGTCAAAATAGATAAAACCAGTCTTGATTCCATATACGGAACAACTGAAACCTGATTATACGGACTCACCCGAACTTGATTCCATATTGTATGGAGCAGTCGACATACATACATATATACATACATACACACATTTTTCCTGAACTGCCAAAGTAACGATAAGACCGACAAGATGCGAAAATAAACAACTGAAAATTTTGGTAGGAGCGGTTCGAGGGCAAGAATTTAAATAAAGCCTCAGGATAAGAGCCAATAAATAATGGAGGTCATGTATATAAATATTGAAGTTGTTCGGCTTATTCAATATCATAGTAAATTGAAAGACTTCTCTAAGGAGTGACCAAGAGACAGAGAGCAAAACGAACTCATTTCCCAAATAGTCAGGGCAGGTAAGACATACTCTCTCGAGCGTGGGTGCTGCAACACTGGCCGTAATTAACGTGATAGATCCCACGATTAAGCAAAGTGTGTCAGTGTGCATATTTTGCCACAAACTTGCCCGTAGAAAAACACTTCTAGTAAATATTTATTGCCCGAAATGCTCACACATTCCGGCAAAATACGACCATTTGCACGAGCACTAAAGGTGCGTTCAAGACTTTTAATAAACAATTAATAAGTCATTTTCAGAAACAATATTTTGTTATATTTTTTTCATACATTTGTCTAACTCTTTTTATCTCGCGTTTCATATCTACACGAAATCTCGGAAGTTACATCTTTTTGCGGAGAATCTAAAAGAGAAACGATACTAATTTCTTCTTTCTGAAAATGAAAGTTTCCTATGGGGGTTACAAATATCACCTTGGGATTATCGATGACATGTTCAATTCGCTATATTTAATATGTTGTGCCGTCTGCTTGTGTAGACTGGCGACTACATTCGAGTCTACGTATAAGGGTATAAATATCGAGTGGCAAGTGCATGCCGAACGATCTCTGAATACTTCGCCCGGCCATGGCTATTTTCAACCCACGCTAAAGCTGCTCCCCTTCACCACTTTTACCACCACTCCCGCCTCTTCACGAACTTAGCATCCACGTCTAGACCCCTTCGCTCCATCAACATAATGTAACTTTAGAAATTGCACTGAATATTACAGTATTTCAATAATATCAATTCAGATTAATATTTCAACTGCAAGCAATCAGTGCCACCAAATGTCCAAATGGAGTGTTTTGATATGTTTCGTAAGAACATCCGAATACGGATTACATCCTCAGTTTTTTCAGTTGTATGAATGACGTTTCCGTGAGTGGAAATGACATTTTTATAATTAAATTCAAGTTTGAAATAAAATTTTCATTTGGATCCAAGAAGTCGCTTTATCGGTGATGTGAATCCGAAGGTGGATCCACCTTAGCGGGTGAAGGTAACGAGCGAGCCGCTAGAAAATGCACGAGTTGACATATCAGGGCGTTAATGAATAAGTCATAGGAGAGTCGTGTTGCAATTGGAATGCGTATTGACGCCTTCAAGCCGGCGCTAAAGCTCGACACGCAATGCGTCAGTCTTGTCTGTAGGAGACTGAAATGGGCTCCACCAAACGAACTGGCAATCGGCAGGCACGTTCTGGCGTCGCGTTGTTTAGCACAAGGGTCTGAAAAAACTGGTTGCCATGACCGCCTTTAGTCGTGCAGTGTGTATTGTGCAGACTGCGGTGCAGACCGTCTTCTATGTTCCTTGCCACGTTCATCGCGTGTCTCTCAATGGATTAGAATTCTCCGGCCGAATGATTCTCAGTGCAAACTTCCTAAACGACTCTGCGCCTTAATAAACCACCACGATCTTGAACTTCGACTTTAACTCTCTTTGATCTTTTATTATTGCCCTTTCTTTGTTCATTTTTCAGAACATGCCACTAATTATTACATGGATAACTCTACACTGAAGAAAAAAGGCAGGCCAGTTAAAAATAAATCAAAATCCGACACTATCGAACTCATTATCAAAAATGCGTGACCATCTTGGACAAACACTTGGTTTTCTTTCCGACCGGAAAAGTGTGGACATTGCGTGAATCATGCTCATGGCGTGTAAAGATCTTAGCAAGGTCGAAGGAACAAAGTAACGAAAAGAGGGGGTAAAAATGATGAATTACAAAGGAGAGTTCATTGTCCCACTGGACATAAAGCAACTACCGTTTCAAAATTCTTTTTCACGACCAGAAAATCGCTCTGGAGATTCTTTATAAGAAATCACGAGCCATAATATTTATTCGGGTAAGCCTTTCCTACATGCATTCATGGCGTTACTCCGACGACCTATGCGCTTACTTCATTGTATATATATATACATTGGTACGGAAAGAGAAACAAATCTTCAGGTAGGTAAACCTGGAAGTACCACCATGCCCAAACTTTATATGCCCTATGCTAAAATTAAGGGCTCATTTAGG